>CM053623.1:146509158-146526835 GCA_028646595.1 Phalanger gymnotis
CGAACCGCAAACTCAGTCCCGCAGCTTTTCCCACTAACCTTCTCTGATGTCTTTGCTCTTTGTGGGTTGAGAGGTCTGGTGGATGCCACAGCTCAGTAATTCAGGATGCCAGGGCACTCTCCACTCGTCTCCTGGTCTGGTAGGTCCGCGTCTGGTCTGTTCCCGCCGTGCGCGCTGGGCTCAGCTCTGCTTCCCTCAGCTGGGGGCTGGGAGCTCCGTGTGGGACAGACCTTACGCAGAGACCATCCAGGCTGTCCTGGGCTGGAGACCTGCTTCCCTCTGCCACTTTGTGGGTTCTGCAGCTCTAGAATTGGTTCAGAGCCATTTATTTATAAGTTTTTGGAGGGACTTGGTGGGGAGCTCACGCCAGGCACTGCTTCCCAGTCGCCATCTTGGCTCTGCCCCCCCCCCCCAAATTTTCTTAATGTATGCTTTTAGGGATACAATTTTTCTTCTAAGAATAGATTTATCTCAGAAATCTTGCTAAGTTGTTTCATCATGATCATTGTCTTTTATGTAGTTATTGTTTCTATGATTTGTTCTTTGAATCACTCATTGTTTAGGATATTAAATTTCTATAGGTTGTAGCTTTTGCTTGTGCTCTATGGATTACTATTTTTATTTCATTATGGTCCACAATGGACCTTTTAATACTACTCTACTTTTACATTTACTTGCAATTTGTTCCCCAATACATGATCTATTTTTATAAAAATGCCATGTGGTGCTCAGAAATATGTATATTCTTTAGTGGTCTCATTCAGAAGGCACTGTATGTCTTTTGCTTCTATATTTTTAAATAGTTTGTTCGGTTCTAGATCTTCCCTTTTGCTTATCTTGCTGTTTATTTGTTCAGCTGTGAGAAAGGAATATTAATTATGATTATTCTTCATGACAGTCTCCTAAGAATGTAGGTAAGCATTAGCCACTCTATCTTCCCAATCTTTTCTTAGACAACAGCACCTTGAATATTGAAAGAAGTGAATGTCTAAAAGCACTGCTTTTTCATCTCACAGAAATTAATTTTGTATTAATTGTATTTTCAATACAATTGTATTTTCTTGGTGATCTAGATGAAGGCTATTGTTAAAGAAATTCTGGACCAACAGCCTTTTTATTCTTCTTCTGAATTTTCAATTGCTAAATTCTGAGAGCAGGTAAATTAAGTTCCTCTAGGATAAGTAATAAGCTGTCTCAATACTTAAAGATAATATCTCATAATAAGTCCCAAGGGTTTAAAATTCATCTGAAAAAGTCACCATTCTGCTGTTTGCTGTTTTCTTTTTTTCCCTAGAGTTTTCAATACTTTCATTTTCTGGAAGTCATTTTGAAATACACAAAGGCAGAAGATCAAAATATTCTTTAAATATTCAAATCTTAGAAAAACAGAATTTTGAATAAAGACTTATCTGTACTTCCCTAACTAGACTCTATGTTTTAATACACCATATAAAAGATAAAAGTAAACATCAGAATTTAAGGTAGGAGATCAAACGTGAGAAACACTTTGCAAATCTGGAGATAAAGAATACAAATGGAAGAAATTACAGTTGAAAAGACAGTATATGTATTGTTTAAATGAGGCTGATATTATTCATGAGTGTTTTTTTTTAATTCAAACAAAACAAAACAAAGTTACCCCATAGGTCCCTTTTTAATTTTTAAAAGTTTAGACAAAAAAGAAAAAAAATACCTTGGAATGTTGCTCCTTTAGCTTCATTATAATACCTGGGTCATCCTTTTTGCTGGCCATTAACAACCTAAACATCTGCTCTCGATACTTGCTCATTATGAGTTCTAAAGCAGACTGGTGTTCTTCAAGAGATGTGCGTAATTCTATCAAAAATAAAAATATATTTTATTCAAATTTTGGAATGAAAAGGTAAAATTAATTCTTTTGGTACAAAAAAACCCAAATAATTTTCCAAAAATCAAGATGTCTTTTGTTAAAACCTGATGAAAATGCAAACAGAAAAAGACATTACTCATTAACTGATTATTTTACTGTAGAAAAAGAAGCTGGAGCTGGCTGAAAGAGCTGGCTGAGCAGTATCCTCTCCTTGCAGGGAAAAAGCTTACTAAGCAAAGTAACTTGAATGTATATTATTAAGGGACCTTAAAGATGGGTAGCATAAATTTGACCATCAGCAGAGAGCAGTGTAACATCACTAGAAGACACCAGCAGTGCTACATAAGAGGCACTTGTTCTGTGCCATGGACACAAATACTACCACTGTGTATAACCTATGCACGATCCCTATGTAAATCCACACTTCTCACTAAGGGTGTGTGTGTGTGTGTGGGTGTTTATATATGGGAGAAAATGATCATCCATCAGGGCCAATAAATAGTTGACCCAATTACTTCCTACTAATGTATAATTTTCTTGGCTTGAAATTCAAGTTTTGGGTTTGTGAAACCACCTATACAGTCTGATCCTTCATTTCCTCCCCAACTGGACTATCTACAATCTCCATAATGATTTAACTTAGAGATGAGAAGGCTTAGATAAATACAACCTGTCTTTAAATATTTAAAGGATTATCATATGCTAGTATACTAGTAATCATATATTAGTAGTTTTATTTATTTTTTCCTTGGCATGAATGGATAGAGCTAGTGCTAATACGTAAAAGCTGAAAGAAGATCTGGTTCAATATAAAGGAAGATCTTAACAACCAGAGCCATTAAAAAATTTCATGGGCTCACTTGATATATCCCTTACACTGTAAGTCTTCAAGTTGAGTTTGGATATCACTTACTAGAAATCCTGCAAATGAGACTTATTTAATTCAATTAAAACAGACATTAAGTATATGCAAATGACTATATACAAGTTAAAATGTGAACAGCTGGGGGTGGGGGGTTAAACAGAAAGGAATGAGATACTGGGGATAGAGGAATTACTTCTAACTGGAAGAAATTGGGGAGGATACACAGAGAGGACAGCAACTAAGCTGAGTCTAGAAGGAAGGGAAGCATTCCAAAATACTAAGATAGGGAAGCAATCCATTAAGCATGATTTAAGTAAGGAATTAGACCAATTACCTCTAATAAGTTCTTTGAACTCAGATTCTATAAAATTAGCACCTGCTACTTGTTTGTCTCCATGCCTTTACTTAGATCATTTTCTATACCTGGAACGCACAACCCTATGGTTCTCAGGTGCAATCCTCCTTATCTTTTAAAGCATAGCTCACGTACTAATTATATTCCTCCTGTAAGTCAGTAATGGTCTTTTCCTTCCTTGGACCACACAGAACACTTTCTGTAGACCTTTTTTGCACTTACCATGCATTTTGATACTTTGTTCATGTGCAATATCCCCTGCCTACTAGAATAAACGTTTCACTGAAGGCAAGAATCACATTTTTGTATCTCCCTCAGGACCTAGCACAGTACCCTGCATATAGCAGACACTTAATAAAATGTTTATTGAATGAATGAATGAATGACATGAGTGGCTACAAGTATGATGGTCAATGTCACTGGGCATGATGTGGTGGGATATAACAACAGAGGTTCTGGGTCGTAAGCAGGAGCTGTATAAAATCCAAAGAGCCCAGCACTATTTGTACTGTTTTTTGGAAGATGGGGATAAAGGGCTACCAATGATGCTGATCGCTAATAGGCTGTGGTAAAGGTTACGTGCAGACAGAAAGGAAAAGGGTACTAGGGAGAATGGTTGCTTCTTTGCTGCCTCTGCCAATTTGTAGAAAATGAGGTAGCACTCCGGACATGAAGCCTATTATATTTTGAAGATAAACCTGCAGGCATAAATAGAAATTCAATACAGTATTAGAAATAGGAGAAAAAAAGTACAATTTTGTATCTGTCCTCACTACTTTACTAAAAGAGCTTTCTCTGTCATTAATGACCTTTGCTGGCAAATTCCACGGTTTTGACAAAAATGCAAATTTCACTGATGTCATTTCTCTTTACATTATAGTCATTTCAAGTCTTTGTGACAAAGATAAGCAAAAACATCCAACTGAATCTGACAATGTATGCAATATTCTGTACTGTAAGTTCTCTGCCTCTCAGTCTTGAAGGGAAAAGAATGTTCATCTGTTCTCCAGGAACTTCACTGTTTTTTTCAATTACTTAGGGTTCAACTCCCTTTTCAAGCAATCCTATTCTCTTAGGTCTTCCTGCTCTTCCTCCTTGTCTTTGCTTCTTGACACTTCTCCCAACCCCCAGGCCATCCCAGAGCCCCTTCAAGATAACTTGACACTGAAGACCATTCCCCCTCACCCATCACTTCCCTTCCCTCTCCCTCCTACCACATTTACATGCTGCCTTCCTGACCTGAGATGCCCAGACCCTGTGAGCTGCTCACACGGCTTGGAAGAAACGGTAGTGGCTGGCTCTTCCACCACCACACCTTACCTCATAAAATCCTCCAGGACTTACCATCTGCCCTGCCAACCCCTAGCACTGTCTTCTAGTCTGCTGCTGACCCTTAATACTGCCAGGCCTTTCAATCTGCCCTGGAGCTGAACTGTCTTTTATATATTGCTTACTCAAATTAAAAGTGCGTGTTCTTTGAGAGGAGGAACTATCGAGCTTGTTCTGTTTGTATCCTCAGTGCTTATCACAGTGAGTAGCAGCATATAGTAAGCAATTAATAAATGTTAACTTCGGAGAGAACAGTTTCAGCTGAGCAATAGAGTCAGAAGTCAAACTGCAAGGGATTGAAGAGTGAATGATGATGACGGGGTGGTTTCAGAAAAACCTGGGAAGACCTATATGAACTATATAGAAACAGCAAGATTGTAAAGATAATCAATGAACCACCACAATTTCAAAGAACCCTTGACGAAAAATGCTGTCTACTCCAGAGAGAGAAATTAGGATCCATTAGGATCTCAGTGCAGATCGAAGCATATTTTTTTTTTGCCTTTCTTCTTTCAGAACATGAAGAATGTGAAAATACATTTTGTATGACTTCATATATACAAAATAGGTATTTTAATTCTTGCTTTCTCAAGAGGAGAAGGAGTGAGTAGAAGAAAATAAATGAGTGAGAGGAGAGGTATGCAGTAGATGAGATTCTTAATCAGACATGGGCTGGACTATATGTGGCCAGTGAATTGCCTTCTAACTCTAAAATTCTCTGATATTGTAAAATAATGCAAAGCAATTAAAGCAGAAACAGAAAATCAGAATATGCTGTATTGTATAACTATAAGGGGGAAATGAATGGTAATAAGTGGACAAAGAATCCTGATGTAGACTTAAATTGACAAAAATATCAAGATATTTAATGTACTGAAATTAATTTCTTTAAAAGGAAATAATTACAAAGCAAGTTCAATTAGCTATATTGGTATTTGCTTATAATAAAGTCACTACAAAAATTTACTGATATATTTTAAATTCAGAAAATTCAGTCTCACAGCCACTGAGGAGGTTTCACTCTTAATTTCTCACAATTAGAAGCACTTTAACTTACCTTTATTTTCTTGCTGCAATTCTCTGATTTGTCTGTTTTCCTGTTGAATTCCCATAACTAATGTAGATCGTGGTCGGTGTCTTGCAACCTCATTAAGTTCTTGAATTTCTTCTTGATACTACTTGTAAAGATTGAAGAAGAAAAAATAATTTCAAAAAAGAAATATTCAGTTTACTAAAAAAAAAACTGGAACATAATTTTTTGATGTCAGTTACTATTTCTTGCAACTCAATAAGCAATTTACTCTCTGAATGGCCCTTTTTGGGGGAGTGAGATCAGTGAATGAGGAGTTCAAGAGCTGTGATTTTACTGGCATAGGGGAACTCTTGGTGGAATTTCCCTTCTTTCCATGAATATAATTTAACAATTCATCTACAACTTGTAGAAAGCTGCCTGGTGCACTGAAAGGTTAATTTCTTTGCCTATGGTTACAAAACTAACATATACTGAAGGCAAGACTAGATAGAACTCAGGTCTTTCAGAGGTTAATGCTAGCCTCGTATCCATTATGGCACAGTGCCTCTTTGTGAAAATTCCTATAATATATATGCGAATGGAAAAAAAAATTCTCAGTTCTCTTTTTATATAATTTTATTATTAATTCGAAAAATTATTCAGTCATTTTGACAGTTCATTGAACTGTCTGCAGTACAGAACTTACATCACTAGCAGACAGGGAGATGTATTAACTGTTTTAGATAATTACAGTAACAAAATGTAAATGTTAGTCTGTTCTACTAATTCATTTGATAGAAGCTATATACATGACTAGGTATTCTTGAAAAGCTTGCTATATAGTAAATTTCTTAAAAGTTTTATTTTATTACTGACTTACATTAAGAAATCAGAGTGGCATTCCTTAAAGCAAACAGTCCCCATAGCATTGAAATGAAAACTTTTGACCTATCCTCAAAGTATACTGGAAATTATAGTTTACTACTTGTGTATTTTGCAGCACTTTTCCAACTATGACATCGATCTATTACTGCTGTGATTTCCCTTGATTACTGGAGACAAAGGAAAAATTTCCCAAAGTCTCTAGAAACTGCTCCTAGAACTTTGATTTGGGAATTTGCTGTTAGTGGAACTGGGCTGCAGAATTATACTTTAACAGTATATAATTTGACCTAACATGATATTAAAAGCTGAAACTCTCAATTGAGATTTCCTCCTTTTAAAATTCTATAACCAAGGAACTTAGTCAGATTTATAAAAATAAAAACCATTCCCTAAATGATAGTCAAAGGATACAAACAAGCAGCTTTCAGAGAAAACATTAAAGCTATTAACAGTCACATGAAAAAATGCTCTAAGTCACAAATAATCAAAGAAATGCAAATTAGAACTATAAGATACCACCTCACACCCATCAGATTGGCTAAGAAGACAGAAAAGGAAAGTGACAAATGCTGGAGGAGAGATGGAAAAAAAGTACACTAATACACTGTTGGTGTAACTGTGAACGGATCCAACCATTCTGGAGAACAATCTGGAACTATGCCCAAAGGGTTGTATAAAACTGTGCATATCCTTTGATCCAGCAATACTGATACTAGGCTTATACCATAAAGAGAGCAAACAAAAAGGGAAAAAGACCCACACGTACAAAAATATTAAAGCTGTTCTTTTTGTGATGGCAAAGACTAGGAAACTGAGAGGATATGCACCAACTGGTGAATGGCTGAACAAATTATGGTATGTAGATGTGATGGAATACTACTGTGCTGTGAAAAAAGGAGACAGTTTCACAAATACCTGGGAAGACTTATATGAACTAATGCAGAGTGAACTGAGTAGAACCAGGAGAAAAATTTACACAGAAACAGGAAGATTGTAAAGATAATCAACTATGAAAGACTTAGCAACTCTAATCAATGCAATGATCCATGACAATTCCAGGAGACTGACAGATTCAGAGTGTACACTGAAGCATATTTTTTTCTGTTTTTAAATTTTTTCTTGTTTTAATTCCAACTCCCTCCCCATCTCCAAACACGGCTAATGTATGGAAATGTGTTTTGAATGACTTCATATGTTTAATTGGTATTGCGAGAGCTAAATGGGGCAATGGAGAGAGTGCTGGGCCTGAAGTCAGGAAAACCCGAGTTCGAATGTGCCCTCAGACACTTGCTAGCTGTGTAATCCTGGGCACTTAATCCTATTTGCCTCAGTTTACTCATCTATAAAATGAGCTAGAGAACGAAATGGCAAATTACTCCAGTATCTTTGCCAAGAAAACCCCAAAAAGGAGTCATCGAGAGCCAGAGATGGCTGAACAACATTCAAGGGCCCTCAGAAGAAAAGAGATAAGAAGGTACTGCCCTATATTTTGGAGTTCAGAGTTGAGGAGCTGGATAGGCTAGGAATCTCCTACCAAGGTAAACCACCCCACTATCAACCAAATCCTGAAGTCTTACTGGGGCTCCTTTCCCTCTCACACTGCCAAGCACAAGAGTAGGGCAGAGTGTGTGTTAACATGGGGATGATAGGTCTCTGGTATTTGAGCCTGGAACTCCATAGGCTTTTTCCCAGTTATACATGGTATTCAGGTTCTATAGTACTAAGGATTGTAGGTACTATAGATTTTAAGCAAATTTTTATGGATTGGCCTGGGAATTTAACTACAATGTTTCAATGCGAAAACATATTCCTTACAATTTGCAAATGAACCTGCTGTAAGAGGACTGTTTCTTATCTATATGGAAACAGAGAAGGTGAAGAACTTCTACCAGGACAAAAGAATAATCATTAGGAAGTGTGTTAGTACACTGACACCTGGGGTATGTACTCAGAGTACTTGAGTAACTTTCCAGCACTAGAAATACTATGCCTCTGGCATGTTACTAAGTTGTAAAATCCTATTTAAAAGATGAGAAAATGTGAACGCATCCTGCTTTAATGCCCATAGTTCTAAAGAACTCATGTCCTGGGAAGAACTGCCACAATGAAAAATTATAACAGTACTTCTTTTACCAGTGCATTTTTTATTGACTACAGAAATGCATTACTACGCAATACTATAATTAAAAAGAATTATTTAGTCATTCGGTCATAAGCAATATCAATTTCTTGTACTTTTATACAAGTATGTCAGCAGGGACAAAATGTATTACTTCTCCAAATTATAAAAAGCATACAGGCATATAATAGAAGGCTTGGTAGAAAGACTCTAGAAGCAGAAGATTTCTGTTCACATGTTGCATCTGAAGCTGACTACCTGTATAAACTTAGGGAAAGCAAGTCACTTAACCTCCCTACATTTCAGTTTCCTCTTCTGTAAAATGAGAGGTTTGGACTAGATAGCTTTAAAGGTGACTCACCAAACTTTATTTGGCAGAAAAAGTACATGAAACCCAACTATAAGAAAAAAGTGGGTGAGGCTATCTGTATCCAAATATGTTAAAACTGAACATAAACATTAAATGCAACAAGCTGCATATACCAATGTTTAAAGTTAAGATCTCAATTTAAAGTGGCAAATTACTTTTAAGTTCTAGGGCTGCTAAAAATGATTTTTACATTTTTAATAGTTTTATTGTGTTTAAAAATATAAAAGCCATTCTTAGCTCACAGGCCCTGATACGGCCCTCTAGCAGTAGTTTGTCCTCTCCTACAGCTAGAGAATTACAGATGCAAAAAGGTACTAAATACCAATGCAGTTCAAGACACATCTAAAATAAATGAATGTTTGCTTTTATTACGATATTAAAAAAATAGATATACAAACCTGTTTCATTGCTTCTACTCGCTTGTTGAGAGCTGTAGTTTGTTCAATCAGAGATTCTGCTGCATTGTCATGGTCTCTTAATCGTTCAACAAGTGCTTTAGCATCTGCAAGAGCTTTTTCAATTGTGCAGCTCATTTCTATAGGATTGGGAATAATAGTAAATAAAATCAAGCTTGTGTTCTATGGTTCCTATACCACCTTACATATAGTAACATCAAGTTTGTTTCCTTTTTTTGTTGGCATTTAGTGATAAGCCCTAAAACAACACTGTATCCACATGGTTCATTCTCTAGAAAAAAGGCATCTCTGTGTAATACATGATATCTTGGTTATTCTATTTTAACCACGCCTTTAGGTTTCTTCTACAGAAATATAAAAATCACCACCCACGGTTTAAAAAATGAAGAACTAACAAAAATATGTGCAGTAACATGTGCAGGACCAAAATATAACCACTGAATCATACTAAAACAACATACAGTAATTCTAACTGTGGGTTATTTCTAGCATCCACCTTCTCTGCTGATAACTTACCTGTACAAAAGAAACCTCCTGGAAAAAAGCCATGAAATTCTGCCAACTGGGACCGATATGAATATACCTTATCTAATTTCAATGAAGCCTTCACAGCCATACTGTCATCCTTTTATTCTGTGCTGATTTTACTATCACATTCTCTGCAGTAATTACTTCCAGCCTTCTCTTCTCAAAACTACCACACTGCTTTTTCTCCACTTCCCCTCAGCAAAGGACCAGAAGCAATCATTTGTCAGCTTCCCTCTTCTACTCTTTTCTTAACTTAAAACTCCCCTGCACCATCAACTGTTCCTTCCTCCTTGGTTTCTGTCTCTGTACAGGCCTACCCCACCCTATCATTCTTCAATATGGCTTGGCAGAGGGTCACAGTACGGTCAAAGTGGAGTTGGGGGAGGCACAGCCAAGATGACAGAGTAGCAGGGAGAATGACACAGCAAGCTTTCTCTCAAAAAACTGTTTCTAAGAGATCTAGAAAACACATCAAATTGAATCCTGATCATGAAACCCAAGAGTTTGAGTGAGGAAAGAATTTCAGGGGGTTATTGTTCCATCCCACAACAGAATAAGGAGACAAAGAAGTCTGTGGGCAGTGGTGACAGGAGCTAACTTTGAGCATTCTAGCATAGGGAGAGGCTGTGTTCCAGGTTAAGGCCCCAGATACAGTAGAGAAGGGCCTAAACTTGAGTAGGATGCAAGAACTGGTGCCAACTGACAACAGTGCTGATCACTACCCAGTTCCTGGTCACAGATTGGAGGTGGACTGAGGGGACCTATTGCATTCCTGGGTGAGGAGGTTTTCCTGGCCTTGGTTGTATACCGACCAAGTTACAAATTCAAAAGTAAGCTATATCTGTGTGGCTCAGGCACTAGGGGTGAAGTGGGATCTCAGTTCTAACTTCTAACCTAGTTAGAGGAATAACCAGGGCAGGAATATCAGACGAAAGGGAAGCTGCCAATTCTTTCACTGAACCAGCAGAGCTCTCCAGCTAATGAACAGTGGCTGGGTGGGACAGTAATCTATTAAAACAATAAAATGGCATGCCCATAGACTTATTGCTTGGACTTGGGGGGCAGCAATCAGACTTTTCCCTGAATCAGACCACTCTGGGCTTAAACTGTTCCCCTCAGATCACGGAATAATATAACACATAATATAACTAATAATATTCAAAGAAAGGAGCAGCAGGACCAGTTCAGGTATTTCCTCCAGAAGTGTGCACAGCCTACTCCTAACATTAAATCTAGACAGAAAGAGGGCAGGAAGAATAAGCAAATTAAAAAAAAAAATCCCACTACAAAAAGCTATTATTATGATAGGGATACTCAAGACACAAACCCAGAAGACCAAATAACTACAAGCAAAATCTCAAAGAAAAACATAGCTTGGGCACAAATTCAACCAGAATTCCAAGAAGAAAGGAAACATGAGAGTGGAGGGGCAGAGCCAAGATGGCTGTGTGAAAACAGCGTCTTACAGGAGCTCTCACACAAATTCTGTCAGATACCTTTAAAAAAGTGAATCTGAGCAGATCTGAGAGAGTTAGAAGTCACTAGTAGACCGAGTGTGGCAAATTTACAGCCAGGAGAGTTCTCAGGGTTGACAGGACATATCTGTAGGCTGGGAGAGCGTCAAGTGTGTGGAGCTGCACCAGACCACACCAAAGCTGAAGCAGCTGTGGAATTCAGCCAGCGATTCAGGCTGGAAGAACTCTGGGAGCAAGAAACTGGTGGTGATCTCCACGCCTCCCAGCACAAGATGGGAATCTGCTGGAGCTAGAGGAAGAAGCAGCGCAGTGCTTGCAGCCAGAAGAACAACTACTCCAGAGGCTTGCAACCAGCAGCCTAAAGGTTTGAAACATGCCTTTCTGAACTTCCGGGAGCCATAATAGACAGCTAAAACGGCTCTCATCTCTCCCTCCCTTCCTAACCCAGATAACACGTACTCTTTCAGGAGAAACTTTGAAATAGAAGAGCCAGAAGTGGGGCAGTAGCCTTTTAGTTTGAGAAATTGGGGAGAGGGCCCTTATTGGAGTGGTGGAAGGAGACTAGTGCAGGAAGAGAGGTGTCCCAGTAGGCTCCACCTCAGCAGAACAGTGGGAATTGTTGAGCCTCAGGATAGTGGAGCCAGCAACATCAACACCAGGGCCCCAGACGAGCCTTCCCACAGTCAGGGGAACTGGCAGATATCAGACATCAGAGCAGAAAAAGGCTGTACCACAGCACTAAGGGAAGAAGAGACTTCCAGCAGACAAACCACCCCTCCCCACACCTCAGGAAACAGAAGGCCACAATACACAAAGCCAATAACTATGCCCACAATTCCCAGAACAAGAAGCCTGGGACAGCACCCCCTGAAACCCAGGAGAAATCCACTTTAAAGCCAGGAAAAAGTTAACCAACATGAAGAACTTTAGGAAGCTGAGGACTATTGATTCTTTTTATGGAGACAAAGAAGATCAAAATAGCAATTCAGGAGAGGACAGCATGGACATTATGCCCACATCTGAAACCTCGAAAGGGAATGTGAACTGGTCTCAAGCCCAAAAAGCATTCCTGGAAGAGCTCAATGAGGATTTAAAAAATCAAATTAGAAAGGTAAAAGAAAAAAAAATGGAAAAAAAATTCACTGATGAAAACAAAACTTTAAAGAGTAAAATTGGTGAAATGGCTAAGGAGATTCAGAATGTGGTTAGAGAAAATGACGCCCTGAAAAGTAAAATAAACCAAATGGAAAAGGAGGCCCCGAAGCAAAATGAAGACAACATTTCATTAAAAATTAGAATTGAGCAAGCAGAAGCTAATGACTCTATGAGGCATCAAGAGTCAGTCAAACAAAGTCTAAAGAATGAAAAAATAGAAGAAAACGTGAAATATCTAACTGGAAAAACAACTGACTTGGAAAATGGATCCAGGAGAGTCAATCTAAGAATTACTGGTCTACTGGAATGCCATGATGATAAAAAGACCCTGGACAGTATCTTCCGAGAAATCATTAAAGACAACTGCTCTGAGGTCCTAGAACCAGAAGGCAAAATAGTCATTACTGAAAACTTCAAGAAATGTTATAGCCAAATTCCAGAATTATCTGGTCAAGGAGAAAATACTGTAGGCAGCCAGAAAGAAACAATTCAAATATTGCGGAACTACAATCAGGATCACGCAGGATCTTTCAGTTTCTACATTAAATGACAGGAGAAATTGGAATATGATATTCCGAAAGGCAAAGGAGCTTGGACTATAACCAAGGATCAACTATCGAGATAAATTAAGCATAATTTTTCAGGCAAGGAGATGGACAGTCAACGTAAAAAGAGAATTCCAGATCTTCTTGATGAAAAGGCCAGAGCTCAATGGAAAATTTGATCTTCAAATACAAAATTCAGGAGAGACATAAAAAGGTAAATAGGGGGGAAAAAACCTTGTTAATCAATAAGAGCAAACTGTTTATAACCATATATAGGATTATATTGCTTTATATATGTTTTATATATTATATATATATATATGTGTGTGTGTCAATCTTGAGAACAGTACAGTTATTATGACAATTGAAAGGGATATACATAGACTGTGGATGTCAGTATATAATAACTGATATGATGATAAAAAACATAATTAAGGGATGTAAAGGGATGGATCTGGGAGAAGAGGTAAGGAGATAGTAGAAAAGAGTAAATTACATCACCTGAAGAGGCACAAAAGCATAGTATAGTAGACGGAAAGAAGGGAGGGAGAAGAGCTATATCTGAGCTTTACTTTCACCAGATTTAGTTCAAGAAGAGAATGACATACTCTGAGAAGTATAGAAATCAAACTTGTCCTACAAACAGTAGGAGGGGTAAGGGGAAAGAAGGGGGATGGGTCAGAAAGGAGGGAAGAAGTAGCAAGGGGAAAAGGGTAAGATAAGGGAGGGGAATCAAGAGGGAGGGTAAACTGAGGAAGGCAGTGGTCAAAAGCAAAACTCTTGTGAGGAGTAGAAGGGAGAGGGGAGAAATAAAAGCATGAACAGGGGGGAAATAAGACGGAGAAAAAGACACAAATAATAATCATAACTATGAATGTGAACGGCATGAATTCTCCCATAAAACTGAGGCAGACAGCTGAATGGATTAAAAACCATAATCCTACAATATGTTGTTTACAAGAAACACATTTGAAACAGGGGGATACACACAAGGTAAAGGTAAAAAGCTGGAGTAGAATATATTGTGCTTCGGCTAAAGTAAAAAAAAGCAGGGGTTGCACTCCTAATCTCAGATAAAGCAAAAGCAAAGATATATCTAATTAAAAGAGATAAGAAAGGACACTATATCCTGCTAAAAGGTACCATAGACAATGAAGCAATATCATTACTTAACATATATGTACCAAGTCGTATAGCATGCAAATACTTAGAGAAGAAGTTAAGGGAATTTCAGGAAGAAATAGCAAAACAATACCTGTGGGGAACCTCAACCTCCCTCTCTCTGAACTTGATAAATCTAATCTCAAAATAAATAAGAAAGAAGTTAAGGAAGTAAATAGAATTTTAGAAAGGTGTGAAATGATACATCTCTGGAGCAAACTGAAGGAGGATAAAAAGAAATATACTTTTTTCTCAGCAGTACATGGCACATGCTCAAAAATTTAGGGCATAAAAACCTCAAAATCCAGTGCAGAAAGGCAGAAATAGTCAATGCATCCTTCTCAGATCATAATGCAATAAAAATTATTTGTAATAAAGGACCATGGAAAGATAAACCAAAAATTAATTGGAGACTAAATAATCTAATTCTAAAGAATGAGTGGGTCAAAGAACAAATCATAGAAACAATTGATAACTTTATTCAAGAGAATGACAATAATGAGACAACATATCAAAATTTATGGGATGCAGCAAAAGCTGTTCTATGGGGAAGTTTTATATCTCTAAATTTTTACATGAATAAAATAGATAAAAAGGAGATCAATGAATTGGGCATGCAATTGAAAAAACCAGAAAAAGAACAAATTGAAAATCCCCAATTAAATACCAAATTAGAAATACTGAAAACTAAAGAAGAGATTAACAAAATTGAAATGAAGAAAACTATTGAACTAATAAATAAAACTAAGAGCTGGTTTTATGAAAAAACCAGTAAATTTGACAAAACTTTGGTCAATTTGATTTAAAAAAAAAGAAAGAAAAAACCAAATTACCAGCATCAAAAATGAAAAGGGTGAATTCACCTCCAATGAAGAGGAAACTAAAACAATAATTAGGAATTATTTTCCCCAATTGCATGTCCATAAATTTGACAACCTTAGGGAAATGGATGAATATTTACGAAAATATAAATTGCCCAGGTCAACAGAAGAGGAAACCCCATCTCAGAAAAAGAAATTGAGCAAGCCATCAATGAACTCCCTAGGAAAAAATCTCCAGGGCCAGGTGGTTTTACATGTGAATTCTATCAAATATTTAAAGCACAATTAATTCCCATACTTTACAGACTACTTGGGAAAAGAGGTTTTTTTCCCCCTATATATTTTTATATTATTATTTTATTATGTTATATACTACATTATTCATATTATATTATTATTAATTATAATAATTATATACAATATATAATTACAATATATTGTATGTTACATATATTATATATAATTATAATGATTAATTATAATATATTATTATTAATTTATATTATATTATTATCATATTTTTTATATGACTTATATTCCCTATATATTTTTTGGTTTTTTTCTTCTTTCTCATGATTCACTCCATTGATCATGGTTCTTTATGACCTGACTATTGTGTAAATATGTTTAATGCGAAGGTATATGTAGAACATATATCAGATTCCATGCTGTCTTGGGGAGGAGAGGGAAGGGAAGAAAATTTGGAACTCAAAAACCTGTGAAACTGAGTGTTGTAAACTATTAAAAATAAAAAAGTTAAATTAAAAAAAAGAAATGAATCATCAGTTAAAAATAATTTGAAAATGTTTTGTAAATAATTTGAGAACATTAGAGGAAAAAGTTAGAGACATTTTTTTTCTTTCTATGGAAGAAAAGATTGGAAGGGGAATAAACAGTTTGACAGCAAAATAATAAAACTTTACCCAAGCAACATACTCTCTGAAAATAGAATGGACAAAATAGAAGCTAATGACTCCATGAGACAAAAAATGTTAAAATAAAGTCGAGACTGAAAACAAATCAAGGAGAACTAATTTAAGAATCACTGGACTTCCTGAAAGTCATATTAATTAGAACCAGGGGGCAAAGTAGAAACGGAACTTACACAAACATTTTAGTAAAAATCCAGAGCTTCCAAGTCAGTGGAAAAAAGCTGCAAGCAGCTAGAAAGAAAGAATTCAAGTGCTGAAGAGTCACATACATTTTACCAGCCACCACTTTATATACTTTGCCTTCTAGAATATCATATTCTAAGCTCTCCAGTCCATTATAGTGGATAATGTTCAAAGTTGCAAAGAAACCAAGAATGAGATCTGTGAAAATGCCATTGGATTAACAGTGGAAGGTAGCTAGATGAGACAATATCCTGGATAAAAGTGCTGGGCTAGGAGTCAGAAAAATCTGGGTTCAGATTTGGCCTTGGACACTTACTAGCTAGATTAGATCCTATTCTGTTTCAGTTTCATGTGAATGAAGTTCAGTTCAACTGTGCACTATATGTGTGTATGCACATATATACACACGTTTATACATACACGTGTGTGTATATATACACACACTGTACTATACAACTGAATATATATACACATATATGTATACATATACATGTAGAAACTTTGAAGAGTAAGCAGAGGGGTCAAGAAAAACATAAAAAACTAAAGATGAATGATCAAAATAGTCTAAACAAGATAAATGGATTCCATTTTAATATGTGGAGATATATGTGTCCCTTATGAACTGTCATCATTAGGTGGTCATAAAGGAGCCTATTTAGACAGAAGGCTCACGAATGGTTCTATTATATCTTGATGATCTTATAAGAAGAAGAGAAAGAGAAAGAAAGGCAGAGGAAGTACAGGGAAAACTATCTCACATGATTGGGGTGCCTAAGTAGAGGTCTATATACAAACAAGACAGAAGTGTTGAATGAAGGAGGCAGCTGACACCTGAACTTCTCTTATCAGAAAAGATCATAAGAGAGAAGAATACACATATGCACAGCTGGGTACAGAAGTAGAAGGTAAAGGGAGACAAGGGAATTAGAGAGATAATAGATTAAGGGATGGATTAGTTCTAAGCAAAACAAAATTTTAACTAAGGATGCACAAACATAAGTATAGCTTCCCTCCTCCCTTTTTTTTTTAAGATGGTGAAGAACTGGAAACTGAGGGGGTGCCTATAAATTGATGCATGGCTAAACAAATTATGCTATACATATATGACAGAATACTATTGTTCTATGAGAAATGATGAAGAGGATGGTTTAAGAGAAACCTGGGAACTCTTGTATAACCTGATGTAAAGTGAGCAGAACTAGGAGAACAATTTGTACAAAGACCTTGATATCATAAAGACAAACAACTCTGACAGACTGAACTCTGAACAAAGCAGTGATGAAATATACTACCCACCTCCTGATGGAGAGGTGAAGGCTTTATAGTACAGAATGAGGTAATTTTTTTGGACATGGACAATGCAGAAATTTATTTTGATTGAATATATGTTTGTCAAAGGAGTTTTGTTTTTTCTTTCTTTCTCACTAGGAGGTAGGTGGGGACAAATCAATTGCTCTCAGGGCCTTCCACAGAGACCTACTAAAGTTCCTATAATCCAAGAGTAGGATTCTCAATTCTTCCTTTCAGAACCAAATACCTAGAAAGGCTGCTTCTATTTCCTCACTTCCCACCACTCATTTCTTTTTTCTTTTTCTTTTTTTTATTTTAATTTATTTTTAATATGTTTAGTTTTCAGCATTGATTTTCACATGCGTTTGAATTACAGATTTTCTCCCC
>CM053623.1:146527335-146600004 GCA_028646595.1 Phalanger gymnotis
GGAGCCCTGCTTCCCTCTGCCACTTTGTGGGTTCTGCAGTTCTAGAATTGGTTCAGAGCCATTTTTTATAGGTTTTTGGAGGGACTTGGTGGGGAGCTCACGCCAGTTGCTGCTTTCCAGTCGCCATCTTGGCTCTGCCCCCCCACCACTCATTTCTTAAAACCATCCATGTGATTTCTGATGACACAATTTACTGAAACTACTACTTTCCAAGAGGCAAAGGGAAGAGAACAAGCATTTTCTTAAGAGGCTAGTGTGTAATACGTACTATGCTAAATGTTTTATAAATACTATCTCATTTGATCCTCACGACAACCCTATAAGGTGCTATAATTATCCTCGCTTTTTACTTGAGGAAACTAAGGAAGACAGATATTAAATATCTGTCCAGGTCAGACAGCTAGTAAGTATCTAAGGTTGGATTCAAACTTCAGTCTTTCTGACTCCAAGCCCAGACTTGTCTCACCTAGTTGCTTCCAAGGTTACCAATAACTTCAACAGCTAAATCCAATGACATTTTCTCAGACCTCATTCTTCTTGGCTTCTTTGAAGCTTTGGACATTATTCTCCCTGCTTTGTTTTAGTTCATCTCCATATCTTACTCATTTTCTTCTCAATGTCCTTTGCTGAACCATCATTCATGTCTTGCCCAATAAATATGGGCATCCATAAGGCTGTATCATAAGCACTTCTCTCTAAACATTCTGTTATCCTGTCATCTCTGGTGAGTTCAATTATCTAAATGCTGATGACTCTCAAATTTATATATCCAATCCTAAACACTATTTTGAACTTGAGTTGCATATTACTAACTGCAAAACCACTCTAAACTGCTCCATAAGCATGTTCCATAACCACCTCAAATTCAACATATCCAAAATGGAAGATGTGATTTTCCTCCAAACTTTGCTATTTCTGTTGAGGCCACCATTAGCCTCAGCTGCCTATCTTCTCCATGCCCCAGATTCAACTGGTTGCCATTTTGTAGATTCTGCCTCCACAAGGTCTCTCCCCACTCGTTCTCTTCTATCTGTTCATAGAGGTACCCACTACAATGAATCAGACTCTTATAATTCCTTGTCTGGGCTACTGTAGTAGCTTCCTAATTGATCCTCTCTTCTACTTTTTCTTCAGTCTAATATATCCTATGTATAGCTATGAAAATAATCTTCCTAAGGCACAGGTCTACCCATACCTTTCTGATTAAATCTTCGGTGGTTCCCTTATCCTTTCAGAAGAAACTACAAACTCCTTGAATTATTATTTAAAGTTCTTGACAATCTTGAGTTACAAATCTTAGCATGCCTTTTTATTAAATAAATTTCATATCACACCCTTTCATTCCAAAAACCTTGGTCTTCTGTCTGTTTCCACAACATAGCATTCTATATCTCATCTCTGTCTTTACACAATCTCTCAAGGCTGAGATGTACTCTACTAACCTGTGCCTTTTAGAATTTTTAGTTTACTTCAAGTCTCATCAAGTGCTACTTCCTTCTTGAAGTATTTCTAGAATTCGTCTCCCTCCCTCCAATTATCTGTGCTCTTTTTCCCACTCAAATTATCTTTTATTTACTTATCTGTGTAAATGTTGTAATCTCATCCGTGGTCCCCCTCCTCACCTCCCACTTAAGCCTCAGAAGGCAGAGAGGGTTTCTTGGGTATTCCTGGTAGCACGATGCCTTGCATATAAAGTACTCAATAAATGTTTGAGAAAAACTAGTTGTATAGATAAATCTAAGGAAAGACAACATACATTTAAATGCTAGAAACTGTATTACAAATGCTGATAAACGCTGAAGATTAGAGAAATATAATAATGAGGCTAGCTAGAATAGTCAGGAAGTCTTCACTGATAGCTCCAAAGTCAAGAAGACCTGCTTTGGACACAAAGCCTGGCACAACATGTGCAAATCACGTAACATCTCAGTCTTCCAGGCAGCTCCCTAAATTGCAGAACAGCTGTTGATCTGCATTAGTAGAGGAATTTTCTTAATGAGCATTCCCTATAACAATATATTGATAGGTCTGGTTAAAAGTATACTGTTGTCGGCTGGGCTCCAACTACTCAGGTACTCTGGTAGTTTAGGTACAATATTATAAGAAATGAGACACTACTAGCTCATATAACACTAACAAAAAAAGATTTATTTAGCTATAGCAGGGGAAGGATATTCAACAAAGGAATGGAGATCCCCTTGTTTCTGAGGTGCCCATAGTGATCTACCAACCAAACATCAGAGAGAGGTTGGAATTCCTATAGCTTTTCGTACTCAGGTGACTAGGGAGTGACTCTACTGGCCAGTCTTTAGTTCTCTGAGGCAATTAAGTCTTGAGGATGGTTTTAATAACTTTTAAGGAAAAGAGGTAGACCAGCCCACATGGTAGGGGCCTCTGGTAGATGCTGATCCTACCACATATGTAAAGCACTTTGCAAACTTGAAAGCACTTCATGCATATTATTATTTTTATGAAGGGCTGGTATATTATGAAAGAAAAAGCAACAATATAAAAAATACTAGGAGTAACATAGCTCTGCTATATTGTAAAGAATGACAAATGAAGTGATATAAAACTATGTTTTAATTGGACACTTATTTGAAAATTCAAATGTGATCTGACTGCTGCAAATGTTCTCCCCCTAAATAGGATCTTTGCATTTATTTCATTAGTCAGGTGGACACTATTTTTACCTCTCTTATTATATCTTGCCTATATTACAACTGTGTTATTTTCCAATCTAGACTCTAAACTCAAGGACTGGGAATATGGTTTATTTACCCTGGTAATCCATAAGGAACCTAGCAGTACTGTGCACATAGTAGCTATTCAATAGATATTTCTTCAATGAATGGATTTTGGATAGAAAGATTTACTGTTAGCTTACATTAATGAACCAACAGTCATCATTAACACACTTCTGTGGCCAATATTATGCTGAGTGGTGCGAGTAATAAAATGTATTTGATAAAAAATAATATGCAAACACTGAAAGGAACTGTGGATTATAAGGAATATGACAATAATTTTTTAAAATCACAACACACTACGATTTCTAAAAATGACTTGAGATGGGCAGTTTTAGAAAAATAAAAGAAAACATTTCAAGTCAAATGCTTAACTACTTGGAGACCTGTGAGAGTAACCTATTTGTCTAATTTTAATAGGGTTCTCAGTACACCCTATAAAAATTCAAACCCCAAGAGTAAAACTAGTGAATTTCAGTCGTGTCTGACTCTTTGTGAAGCCATTTGGGGTTTTCTTGGCAAAGATACTGGAATGCTTTGCCATTTTCTTCATAGCTCATATGAGGAAACTGAGGCAAACAGGGTTAAATTACTCAACCAGGGTCACACAGTTATTATTATCCTGGGGCTAGATTTGAACTCAGGAAGATGAGTCTTCTTGACTCCAAGGCTAAGCACTCTATCCACTCTGCCACCTACCTGCCTGTATTTCTAAATAGGGGTTTACTAATTCAGTCCTATAACCACTGCCTTAGATTGGGCTAGCTCTGCCCAGGAGAAAGGAAAAGCAAAGTAAAATTTTCAAGACCTTTCCCTAAGATATTTGCCCAAAGTTTTTTTTTTGGTTGTTTTTTTTTTTAGTAAAGATCAAAAACAAAACTCCATACTAATATCTAACATGTATACAGTAGCTTTAAGGTTGGCAAAGAGTTTTATGAACATTATCTCATTTGATGAACCATATTTTTAAGGCAGCCAAAGAAAACAAGAGATACAGTAGGGAGGTGAACAAAAGGAAAAGGGGATGTTAAATTTAATATTGTCCTAAAGTAAATTATATAACAGAAGTTCATAGTTTTGTATATGTTCTTCCTTTAAATTTATTTCTATACTGAAATGCTTGTTGATTGAATAAAAGAGAATTTCAATAAAAAAGGAAAATTCAGTAGTTTTTCAAGCTAATATCTATATGTCTAGTAAGAATATAATCCACTTAAATTTGTTGGCAATTATTTTAATATCATTCTCTTGCCAGTCTCATGAGTTCCCCCTTCAAAGTCTGTGACTAAAATGTCACAATCAAAACCCTGAATAAAATTTTAGCCAACTGCTCTTCTTTGAAGTTTATATAGTAAGTGCTAACACAGAAATAAGGGAATTTATCATACTATACTACATAATAATAAAATTTTCAAACCCATCTATTTAGGGAAGAGAAGTAGAGTAACTAATAACTTTATTTGAGTGATTTAATGCTCCAAGAAAAAACGCTTAGAGAGATACAGAAACCATTACCATTTGTATATTCATTTCTTGTAAACGAAACCACAAAACAAGTACTATATGTATGTTGTTTTTTATTGGACCAGACCTATTATTTCATTAATATAAGTTACTCCTTCCACCAAAGCAAATCAGCAACTAGACTTAAATGCATAATCTTACAGAGTTGCCTGGGCACTGAGAAGTTAAGTGACTTATAAGAAGTCATAGTAACTAGTGTGTCAGAAGCAGGGCTTGAACCCAAACCTGTTAGACTCCAAGACTGGTGCCTCGTTTCACCTTCGCACTGCTTCTTTTTAAAAAATAAAATACATTTGCCTTGTTTAGAACTAAACAATAAAATACTATTTCATAACAAATGGGGGGGGGAGAGGGGGAAATTCAGAAAGGCTCAAGCCTCTACTTGTCCCCCAATTTAGAATAGTTTGTAAGATAATTATCTCAATTTATCTTAAACAGCTAATTACTTGTGATCCAACTTTAGACCTCTCCCTCATGAGTATGAACTACGAATTTTTTAAAAAGAGAAAGTTGTTTTTGCATTAGCCACATTGCCTCTCATCTACCTTATAGCCTAATGCTATAACATGCACAATGACACTTTTGGCAGAGGCTTCGGTACATTCTGTTTCTGATAAAAGAGAACATAACACCCACCCTCAATAGTAGTTGCCAGCTGCTTAGTTTTCTTATTTGATTAAGAAAAATTTAAAGAGAAATCTAGTCACTTTTTTCTTTATTCAATCCACTGTCCATCAGAGAGAAACCTGGTGAATATTGATCTGTTTAGAAGTAACATATTCTCAACTACTTAGTTTAAAACTTCAGTATGGTTATTAAAAAGTTCTCTAGAAACATTAGAAATTATAAATTTCTTGAGACTGGTGCCCTTCTTATTTATCTTTTCATCTACTTCAAAATCTAGAACAGTGACTTGCAAATGGCAGGCACTTAATAAATGTTTGTTCAATGAACTTAAACACTGAACTTCCCCTATGCACAAAGGCCCAGGAAATAGAAAGCTAATGGATGCTTTTGCCCTGTATGCTTGCTAGGGAAGGGAGGAGAAATGTCAGAATAATTTACCATCATCATCTGATTATCTGCAGGAGGAATAAAGTTCTGTGTCTATGATGTGTGAACTGATCCTATAAGCTTTCTGGGACTTCCTCATCTGTAAAATTAAAGGTTTGTATTACAACATCTCTAGGGTTCTTTCTTGTCCTAGATCCTATTTAACTCTAAGAGGTCCCTGTCCCCAACCCTCCTTCATCTATATGTGATTCTTGTTCCTCTCTCTTAAAGATACTGATGGAAAGTGCCACACATTACAGTAAAATGCCCTATAGCTAATACTAGGACTTTATGTGGTGGTATAGCGGAAAAGGGGTGGAGCCTAGAGTCAAAAGACCTATGATTCAAATTCTAGCTACTTACTGGCTGTGTGACTGTGCAAGTGACTTAACTGCTCAGATATTGTTTTCTCATTTATAAATGAGAAAATATTTCACAAGGTCGTTGCAACTAAAGTGATTAAACTGCTACATAAACGTGAATAGTTACCACATAGGATCCTAGAAACCATATAGTCTAGCCTCTCATTTTACATATGAGGAAACTAGGTCTGAAGAGGTTAAGTTACCTGCTCAAAGTCATACAGACAGTAAGGGACAAAGAATGAGTTTGAATTTGGCTTTTAAAGCTCTCCACAGCTTGGCTTCTTCCAATCTTTCCAGTATAAAACTTACTCCCCCCAGGTAGTCTGATCCAATGATATCGGTCTTTATGATGCTCCTAATACAGGAAACTCCCTCTCTCCCACTCTGAGCATGGCTGTCCCCAATGCTTAGTATGCTCTCCCTCCTCATTTCAACTGCCTGGCTTCTTTCAAGTCTCAGCTAAAGTCCCTCCTTCCGCAAAAAGCCTTTCCTAGTCCTCTTTAGTTGCTGTGCCTTCCCTCTGAGATTAGCACCAATTTATTCTGTATATATTGTTTGTACGTTGTCTTCCCCATTAGACTCTAGCTCAGGGGTAGGGGGAACCTGTGGCCGTCTAGGTACTAGGGTGCAGCCTTTTCACTGAGTCTAACTTGTTCTGTGAAGTTTAGAATCAGTCAAAAGGCTGTACTTCGGGACTTAGAGGGCCACATGTGACCTCGAGGCTGTACGTTCCCCAGCCCTGCTCTAGCTCCTTGAAAGTTGGGGCTGTTTTTTTGCCCTTCTTTGTACTACAAGCACTCCAAACTGGAGGCACTTAATAACTGCTTGACTTGACTGACCCTAGATCTTCAGACTCTCAATCCAGTCTTCTTTACAATTAAATTAAATTCAACAAATATTTATTAAGTGCCTGCAATATGGCCTGCTGGTGGGTCTGCTTGCTTATCTCAAGTCTCTCCCCACTCCAATCCATCCTCCATTCAGTCATTAAAGTGGTTTTCCTAAAACACAGATCTGGTCATGTCACTGTCTTACTCAATAAACTCCAGTGCTTCCTATTGCCCCTAGGAGCAAATACAAAATGCTCTCTTTGATATTCACACACCTTTAAACCTAACCCCTTCCTACCTTTCCAGTCTTCTTCAAGACTTCTATAAGACACTCCAATCTCTAGACTCCTGGCATTCTCACTGGCTGTCAGTCATTCTTGGAATGGTTTTCTTCCTCTGATCCAACTACTGACTTCTCTGGCTTCATTTGAGCCTCAATTAAAATCCCACCCTGTCCGAGAAGCCTTCTTTAACCCTTTTTAATTTCAAATTCTAAATCTCTGATTGCTCCACCTCCTTTTTTTGGGAGGAGGGAATTTTTAATTCTTGCAATAATTTCCTGTTTATCATGTATATAGATTGCTTTGTATATATCTGCTTGCATGTTATCTTTCCCATTAGATTGTAAGCTCCTTGAGGGCTGTCTCTAGATTCTTTTTGTATCCCCAACGCTTAACACAGCACATAAATGTTTACTGACTTGCTGTGTGCCTGGCGCTGTGCTGATTCACAGAGAAAAGCAAAGTCAACCAGTGACAATATTTACCTTGTATCAAAAGTTGACAAATTAGCATGCCATTTATAAAGTTTCTACTATGTGCTAGGCACAATGCTACTGATTCACAGGGATGCAAAGCTGACCAGCAACAACATCTCTTGAATCAAAGTGGACCAGAGAGCAATCCACTTATGAAGCACCCTACTATGTGCCAGGTATTGAAGAAAACGGAAGTTGACCAGGGACAGTATTTATCTTGCATCAGTCAAGTCAGCATGCCGTTTATGGGGCTCCTATGATGGGCTAGGTACTGTGCTAGTGATGCACTGGAAAGAAAAGTGAAGTTGACCAGCGACAATATTTATCTTGCATCAGTCGCCAAGCCACTTCCGAAGCGCCTACTACAAGCCAGGCACAGTGCTGAGGGCTGGATCATGCTATGCTCACTTTGAGGCATTCAGGCGTCAAATACCTTCATTTTGTGTATGCTTGCTTTAATAATGACCGGGTAGTTCGGTCAACGTTCATTACACCTTTTTCTTTTTTTCCGTATCTTCCATCAGCTGCGCACACGCCTCTCCCGGTGGGAGCCTGGGGAAGAGGGACAACCTCTGACCCGGGGAGAGCTTGGACTCAAGAGCCCAATGGGGGACACCCGGGCCTCTCTTCTCCCCTGCCCTCCCCTGGGCCCATGAGCTGCTTGCAGCTGGCCCCGGAGATGAGAGAAGGAAAGGCCTGGGAGGAGGAATGAGGCGCCTACTAGTCTTCCCCCCCACCCCAAGCCGGCCAAGGGCCGCCCCCGCCTGCCGGGGAACAGCCAGGTTTCCGACTTGCTGCCTTCTCCCTCTCCCTTCCCCCGGGGCCGCTGGGGCCGGTACTTACTCTCGTCTCCTTCTCTGCCGCAGCCGCCGCCGCCTCCGCCTCCTGGTCGGGATGTGGGCGGGCTCTGCCGGCGGGGCGCCGGCTGCCCGCGGAGGGCCGGGCTCCACTTCTCCCTACGGGGCCGCAGCGCCGGGCTAGGTTTCCTCAGCAGGTGACGGCAAGGCCAGGCAGTGACAGCAGCGAGGTGAGGCGGCAGGATCCACGCCCCATACCGAAGTGGGGGGCGGGCTACTCACTTTACCTCCCTAGCAAGAGGAGCAGGGGAGAGGGGCGGGACTAGAGGTGCGAGAGCACTTCGAGCCTCGCGAGACTTCTTTACCCGTGCCCCTTTTCTCCTTTTGGGTCGCGGCGCGGAGATTTGACCGGTGACACTCTTGGACTACTCCCGCGAGAGGCACAGAACGTCTCCCCCCTCCTCTCTCTTCTCTCCACTTCCTCCCTCCCTCTCGCTCTTCTCGGACTCTCGGTGAGTCTCGCGAGCTTTGCCAGTGGAACCAAAGCAGGGAGGAGAGAGAACAGGCGAGGGGGGGCCCCTCTGCGCTCTGGGGGTTGGATGCGTTTTAGCCGGTGCTGCGGTTCGTGCTGCAAGGCTAGCAGGGGTGCCCCGACGGCCCAGACCGTCCACTCCAAGGGGTGACTAGGGGTCCCAATAGGGGAGAAAGCCCTTAGGGGCCGAGACTTTCTTTTCCTCCCTGTCTCCGCCCCCTTTCGGTGTTTCGTGGCCTGGGCTTCGTGACCACTGAGGGGGAGGGGAACTCGACGGGAGCCGGAGGGGCGGGGCTAAGGGGAGCCTAACGTGGGGGGCGGGAATTAGGCTAGGTGCGCACGCGCGCCGCGCGAATGTGTTTGTGTTTTTGCGTGCGTGTCTATGTCTGTATGAAACTGGAAAGGGACCGGGGTGCAAGAAGATGAATACGATGCTTTCCTCTCGGTGGTAGCAGACACTCTTGGCCGTCTGCTGACCCTCAGCAGCCTATTCCAGAGAGGCTGTGGCTCCTAGCCTTTGGCTCGTTTCCACAGCAGGACCAGGCATAAAAGTAAGCGAATCTCTATCCTGAAGTTTGTTTCCTATCCACCCACTTCGCGGTTTCCCCCGCTTCTGCTTTTCCTGGAGATTTTAGATCTGGTTCATTCCGTAAAAGAGCCTTCTTGCAGATATGTTCTATATGAAACCAAAATATTTGAAAGCAGGAAATGAAAATAGCTTCTGAAAACAAATTCTATCAAGTAAAAAGGTTCATTTTGAAGAACACTTCATTTTCCTTGCCATATGCTTTTCTAAGGTAGTCTTTAATCAGTTTTTTTTGCCCATGATCAGAAAGTCAAAACAAAGCAGGTGGCCTATTTTTATAGTAGTCCCCAGCAAGTAGGTTTTTAAAGGTTAGGTTATATCTGTGTAGATTTGGCTTTGGAAAGCTACTAGATAGTTGACTTTTAGTTTTTTAGAAGTTGATTAATATACTTTGGTCACTTCAAGACCTTATATTGTCACCTCTCACTTGCTTTTTGTTCATTTTGCTGGTCATCAGAAGTTGCAAAGAAAAAAAAAAGGTCAAACTAGCTTAATTTATACATTTATTTCAAGCTTGAATGATTTCTTAGGAATAAAGCCTGAAAGTATCTACTTTAAATTAACTTTTTTATTATCATATGTAGATAGTATCAGTACAGTGCTTTAAATTTATAAAACATTTTTCTCATGACAACCCTGAAAGGTATGGACTTCAATTCACGTCCTTCCTGGACCCCAGACAAGTAATTTGCCTTTTCTGAGTTTTAGATTCTCCAACTGGAAAACAGACATAATTAAACTTGTACTGACTATCTCTAACTCCACTGAATAGAACATCTCAAAGTCAGAAAAGTCTCCATTCGAGTCCCATCACTGAATCATTTGGGTATGTGACTCTGAGCTGGCCACTTCTCAGTACCCCAGGCAAATCTGGAAGACTTTAATTTTCTGAGCAAGGGCAAATCGTCATTGGTAGGAGTTCTTCATTCGAGGATTCTTAAAGTAATGAAATAACAGGTAAGGTAGAAAAAGAAGAACAACTCCTAAAGAGTTATTGGTAAAAAAAAAATTGTAAACCCTTGTAAAAATGCTAGAGAAATGCACAAGGTAGTATAAGCATTATGCCCATTTTACAGAAAAGAAATTGGGATCCAAAAAGGCTAAGTGTTTTGCACGGGTCACAGAGCCAGAACTCAATTCTTTTGACTATTAGACTATTGTACTTTCCACTGCAAACCATGGAAGAGTTGAATATAGAGAGCTGACTATAGAAAATTGTTAACATTGAATATATTTTTAGGATACAATGACCTAGTGTTTAAAATTACACCAGCATGTTATGTCCAGTGACAAATTCAGCCAAGAAGCTAATATTATAAAGATTAATTTTTCCAACTGTAATAGAGTAAAAGTACAAAATAATGTGGCTTATACCAAAAATTGAGAGACATTTTGATTGCAGGTGAGACCTTGTCAAACTATACTTTCAATTCATAGAGTAAATATTGTTCATGTCCCTTACCAATTCTTCATTAAGGAGAAATTAGATATTAATCAAGATTTGTTTACATTTTTA
The DNA here is from genome assembly GCA_028646595.1 of Phalanger gymnotis. NCBI lineage: Eukaryota > Metazoa > Chordata > Mammalia > Diprotodontia > Phalangeridae > Phalanger > Phalanger gymnotis. Next base: position 146,538,043 of record CM053623.1, read on the forward strand.
CAAAGCTGTTCGTCTAATATATGTATTTCCTTGTAGGTAAAAAAAAAATGAAAATTTTTTCTGAGTCTCATAAAACGGTATTTGTTGTGGATCATTGTCCCTACATGGCAGAATCATGCCGACAACATGTAGAGTTTGACATGTTGGTGAAAAATAGGACCCAAGGAATTATACCACTGGCACCCATATCTAAATCATTGTGGACTTGCTCAGTAGAATCCTCCATGGAATACTGCAGGATTATGTATGATATATTTCCTTTCAAAAAGCTGGTGAGTATTTATTCTATGTCTTAAATGTGCTGGAAATCATGAATTTGAGATATACTTTATTTGCATATACTTATTTTAATTATATTGGTATTGCTTTAGACTGAAAAGGTCATGGTATGTCTTGTATTCCATTTAATATGAATTATTTCTTTGAGGTTAATATTTGATGATTGCACTATTAAGCCAGGAGAATGTGTCAGTATTGGGAAAATGATATTTGAAAGAGTTTCAAGTGGTTACTCTTTTGTACTTCCATGAGTTAATGATCTTGTCATATCAGGTATTTAAGTATTGATTGCATACTCCACCTTTGGACACTAGAGATTCAAAGAAAAAAATGAAACCATGTTTGCACTCAAGAAGCTTATATTCTATTGGGGAGAAATGACATATACACATAGATGTACACACAAAACATATAGAGAATAAATGCAAAGTAATTGTAGAAGTATAGAGCCCTAACAACTGGAGGATTCAGAAAGGATCGTCTGCAGGAGGTAACAGCTGAACTGTACTTGGAAGAAACCTAAGTCTTTCAGTGTTTGGTTTTTGAGGAAGGAGATTATTCCATGCCCAAGGGATACCCTGTGCAAAGGCCTGGTCAAGAGTGATTCCATGGTCTGTAGGGGACACAGTAAGTAGACTAGTTTGTTTTCCCTTGACAATGTAAGTCATGATATTTAGTAGAAATTTTTTGTGACTTTGCTGTGTTAGAAAAAAAATTCATCATCTGATGAATAGCCTTCTAGTGATGAGCTTCTCTGTGCTTAGTTAAGCTGTTCCTTTGTGAACAGATATGCAGTCTCTTGCTGGGCCTCAACTTGAAGCCTTTCCAGCTTGTGGGGAGCTGCTAGAACTTACACAGTGCAGTGAAAATCTCAGGATTATCTTTACACCACTAAGGGGCATCATAGTAGGCCTTTAGTGAAAATACTTTTTAAAATTAGGATAATCTGTTGAAAGGTATATGGAAGATTGATAGTTTTTTTCTGTTAAAATTTTCTTCGTGATTCAGGATGACATCTTCAAGAATTTTAGCTTGATTATGCAAAAAAAAAGTTTAGAAATTCAGAAATGCATAAAACACATGTATAGGATTGTATAATATCAACCGAGATTTTATAATAATGTAGTGTAAACACCCCATAAAAGAAAAAGAAAAAAAATCAGATTTCTTCTCTGATGCGAAGGGAGGGCCAAAAATTTTTACACAGATTTTCCAGATCGAGGGAGTACTGCCTCGTGATGTAGAAAGGATAATTGTAAATATATGTCTTTCTTTTATATTTGGATTGAAGGAAACTCTTCATGTAACTACCATGTAACTGTTTGGTAACTTTGAGTCAAACTAGTCCTTGAACAGATTTTTTTTTTTGTAATTTGAGTATAATGGTTAAATACAACTTTGTAACCTTTCAGGTGAATTTCATTGTTAGTGACTCTGGACCTCATGTTTTAAATTCTTGGACCCAAGAAGACCAGAATTTGCAAGAGGTATGTTTAATTTCTGAAATGTGATAATTTGAAAAGAAAACAAAACAGTATTTAGGTAATAATCTTTTAAATGAAAAACTGGAATCCTGAAATCTTATAGACCTTGCAGATTGAGTTATATTTCTCAAATATCTAATCTTTGTTTAGTTTGGGAAAACACCAGTTTTTAACATTTTGCGTCCTATTTTATTTTCACTAAGAATACTTTTTGCAACTGAGGCAGATAAGACTCAAATACTTGCAACACAAAATTGAAGTACTTCATGTTGAAGTTTTGCCACTAATGGAAACTTAACAAAAGAAAATTATTCCATACCCCTTTTTTTTAAAAATACAGAAAACAGTAATCAAGAAATATGTATGGTGATAATTGTCATTTTTGAAACATATTGTTTAATATCATAGTTACAAGTAATAGGACTCCAATATTGAGTCACTTAGGCTAATAATCATAAACAAGTAAGCCATAACAAACAGCTTGTACTTTTCCACTGCTCTGACTCATTCTGATACTATGGATAACTTAGACTCTTGATTAGATGAGGCTTCTAGCCTGCTGCACCCCTATGTCTACCCCTACATCCATCCCACCCCAGTTTCTAGTGTATACTTCCACTGAGATATTGCTGCCACACACACATATCCCACACTTGAGTGACTCTGGTGCTGTGTGACCAAGTCTCTGTATTGCCTTATTGTATGCGTGTGTGTTGCTTTCATTTTTTTTACCTTTTTGCTATAATGCACGCTAATAAAATTCATGCTTGCTCAAACTTCCGGGCTACCCGTTTTCTGTAAACCATGAACCCAGATCCCAGCCCTAACAGAAGCCATGAGGCCAATTAGAGCATGTATATCATAGAGTCATGGTATTTAGAGCTGTAAGGAATTTAAAAAATAATAATTGTTAATATATGCAAACTAAACTTTTATAAAGTACTTTCCTTATAATAAGCCCCTGAGTTAAAAAGTATTGGTATTATCTTTGCTTTGCAGGTGAGGTAACTGAGAATCAGAGACCTTAAAACTTAAACCCTCTTAACTCTACATCTTTCCATTGTATCATTTTCTCTGGATTTCAAGATAATTAAGATGTTTATGAGAAATCTCTGCCCCCCCCAAAGCAAAATAAAACAAAACAAAACACCACAGATGTATCTGATACCTCTTTTGGATGCAGTTGTCTTTGAAAGTATACTAAGGCTGTGCTCTGTGAATGAATTCATTATACACATGCATTCAGACTTTATTGCATGTAGAGAATACTTAACTTTGTAAATTTACTGTCCATGGAATACTTAAAATTATAAATTCATTGACCTTGGAGTGGTATTATATTTTAGGTTTGCTTCTTTCTGAGGGAAATAAGAAGGAAGCTTATGCTTCTTTATTGTATGAATTTACCAGGGAACGTGTGTGGGTGTGTACACATGTGAGAGAGAGAGAAAGACATACCAGCTTTTGAACTTATCACTTAGTTAACTTAGACCGTTTTCTCACAGCTTTCTGCCAGTCTCTTTAATTACCAAATCTGACTTTTTCAGTACATATCCTTCTTGACTTCTCTCGAGCATTTGGCACTGTTGATTATTTCCTTCTCCTGGACACTCTTCTCTTGTTTTTGGGACACTACTGTCTTCTGTTCAGTCTCTTTTCTTAGATTGTTGTTTAAAGTCTTCCACTACTAATAGGTCACTCTCAAAGATCTTTCCTGAGCCCTTTCTTTATACCTTCTCAGTGATTTCATCACCTCCTATAGTCCAGTTGTGCTTGGCTTGCTACAGGGCATCTCCAGCTGTGTGTTCCCTAGACATCCTAGACTCATGTCCAATACAACATGCATGTATTAATATCTCCCCCTAAAACCTACTTTTTTTTAGTGTCCTTTCTTTTGAGGATTTCACCATCCTTTCATTTATCTAGGTTTACAGCTACAGAGTTGTCATCTTTAAGTCCTCATTTTTATTCATCACATTCAATGACTTAACAAGTCTTGTTAATCTTCTACAACCTCTCATATCCATCCCTCTTTTCCATTCATATGGCCCCACATTAGTTCTCCCTCATGATCTGGGTGCACATGAGCTGCTGACTATAAAATGACTCCTGTGTTGGTAACTGGTTACTTTCTGTCTATTTAGATATAGTTTCTTTATTTACAAAGTCAGGTGTTTGCCAAGTCTAGTAACTTTCTTGACCTTCCTAGCAAAAATATATGTGATTCTTTTGGTGTGAGGCTTCTGGATCACAGGATCACAGATTTAGAGTTGGAAAAGATAATAGAGGCTATTTAGGCTAAACTATTCATTCTGTAGTCGAGGAAACTTGTGACTAGCCTGTAAATGGTAAGTGACATTTGAACCCAGGACCTAAATGATTCCAGATTCAGTGTTCTTTGTGTTCTATAATGCTGTTGAAAGATCTTGAACCTTAATTTTTACTGTTCATCCTTCTGCCCCAGCGTGAAATCACCAAGTGTCAAGGTATATGCCAACTTGGTTTGAAGTATTCAATTTAGTTCAACAAATTTGGGAGGCAACATGGTACATTGGGCAGAGCACTAGATTTAGAGTCAGAGATTGGGATTCTGGCTTTGTGGTTTACTGTGTCTGATCTTGGGCAGATCACTTAAAGTCACTTCTGAGGCTTTTTTTGTTCAATCTAGTAATTTGTGATGAACAACAGTATATTTGTGTTAAAAAGATGATTCAGAGCTCTGTTTTTCTGGTTTAGCCAAAACAATTTTTTATTGTATGAAAGAAGAATTGGATCGTGGACATTGAAACATGTCATAACTGTGTTCCCCATTGCAGTTCACTGTAGCTAAACAATTTATAAACTTTGAAAAAAAATCAAATGAAGTTGGTATAAAATTAGCTGGGAAAGAGTATGTAGTTCTGATAAGGGTGTATATATGTGTGTGTGTATGTGTATACTTATATATATGTGTGTGTGTGTGTGTATATATGTGTGTATGTGTATACTTAATATGTGTGTGTGTGTGTATATATGATAATTTGATAAGGTTATTTAATTCTGGGAAAGGGTCAGTGGCCAAGTGAGAGATATGGAATATTCTGAGGAAGGTAAACTATTAATGGATAATTTTATAGTATATTCAGTGAGTAGTTTCCATTGTATTGCCTCGAGACAGCCAGATTTCCCACAGTTGGAATTTTTAGCCTTCTCATAACTTCTTGTGTAATGTCAAGTTCTCTAGAAGCACAAGATAAGATAGGCCTAAAGTCCTCATTCCAGAGTTGTCACCAATTTTCTTCCCTTTCTCTTAATAGTTAATGGCTGCATTAGCTGCTGTTGGACCACCTAATCCTCGTGCAGATCCAGAATGCTGCAGTATCTTGCATGGTCTGGTTGCAGCAGTGGAAACCCTCTGCAAAATTACTGAGTATCAACATGAAGCTCGAACTACGCTGATGGAGAATGCAGAACGTGTTGGAAACAGAGGACGAATAATCTGCATTACTAACGCAAAAAGGTGTGAAATTTCCAAAACAAATATAATAATTTGCTTTTTTGCATTTTTGTTAAAATGCTGCAGAAATAATTTAAAAATTAAGTTGAAAATGGTCCTTTTGTTACAGGGGTTACATTTTCTGTGCCAAAATAGCGATTTTTAAAATACAAATATTGTTCAACCTATTTCTTTGGACTTGGATGCATTTTCTAGCATTAAGCTGTTTATAGTGGTATTTTGTTGAAATATTCTAAGACCTATCTTTAAAAATTTTGTGTCTGTAATAAAATATGTACAATGGATTAGATTTTTCTAAAAATTAAATTTCTTAAAGTATGTTCTCTTATGATTATCTTTGTCTTTTTAATCCATAGTGATAGTCATGTACGAATGCTTGAGGACTGTGTTCAAGAAACCATTCATGAGCATAACAAACTTGCTGCTAATTCAGATCAGTGAGTATAAATCACAAAGAGCATGGGTGTATATTTAACAGAACCCTGGGGAATAATAATTATGTAATTTAAAGATGACAGTTAAGAACAACAGTCCTCAGCTAATTGAACATATTTCTCTTATGACTTGTTTGCCCTCTCCCTTTCATTTTCTCTGGTGTTTTCACAACTATCAGTACTTGTTTTGTAGCTGCTCCCTTCTTAAAGAGGGAAGGGGAGCTAAAAGGTAAAATCTGCAAATATCTTCTCTTTATAAGTAGTTTTCTTGGCCTCAGAGTACTATTTCTTACAAATTCTAAGAGACCAGCAAATTGCCATCAATCTACTGAGTCCTGATGTCTGTATTCTTAGGAATTACTATGGGGGTAAAGCAAGAGAAGTCTTGTCTGGTTCTGGCTAGTGAATCATTAGAAAAAGGTTCGTTAATGAAAATGTTTTCTGTCTTTTACCATAGTAATATCTTTATTTTTTCTATAGAAGCATTAGTAAACATTTAGGAAATTATCTTACACATTTATCCTCCAATTTGCCTTCTAACACACAACAAATCAGTCCTGAGTTGTACAGTGTTAAATTATTACTAATTCACCATAATTATTGAACTTATGGACATGCAGATTTCTTAAATATTTAGCCTTTACAATAACCATGAGATCTACTCTGGTATTTTTTTATACTTTGCAAGTCTCGTGGAAATATACATACGAATTGTGAGAAATTTAGCTTTTTTTCACATGAAGCAAATTAATTTTGTATTCTGAGATTCTAAGTAAAAAATGTATCTCTTAAGTCTCATGCAGATCCAAAAGTGTGAGTTAGTTTTGATCCATACCTACCCAGTTGGTGAAGACAGTCTTGTGTCAGATCGTCCTAAAAAGGAGGTAAGGTCTTAAGTAAGTTACCAAAGGAAAGGTTATGAATTGTAAATGATACACAGTGAGTGTGAAGTTTGCATTAAATGTTTGCTGTGTTTCTGAAACCATTTACAATGGAAAGCTGATTCCTCAGAAATCCTACCGAAAGGAAAAACTATTTTTCAACCTGTTTCCTGTTAGTGCTTTTTGTTTGTTTACACTATTCCATATTCTCACATGATACTATTTTGGCTTAATTGTACTTGAAATGGTAGAAGTAGAATTCCTTTGAAGAAAGCAGATCACAAATAATTCTTAAAACAGACCACATCCTTTTAGTCATAGGATTGGCTGAAAAGTTCAGAGAATGTAAAATTCCACTGTGCCACCTCAAAGACTGTCTACTAGTCAAGTCTTTCTGTTGAGTACTGTAGAGATTCTAAAAGATTCTTTAAATGATGTGACAGTAAAGTTAACTTTGACCCTCTGTTGATATTAAGCAAGGCATAAAACATTTTTGCCAAAACTTTGCCGCTGTCATCAAAGAAATATATAAGCAGAAAAGATAGGTAAACTAATGAATTGGGTACTTTGTGGTGTCAAGAGAAATTGTGGAAGCCCCAATGGACCCTCTGAGACACACTTAATGGGGGCACATGGACTAGAGATGTGCAGGATGGGCAGACACGTATGAGTGGAAATCTGAATTGTTGGAGCAAATACACACATTGATGAGATCACAGATCTATTTGAGTGGATCTGTGATCTAATATGTGAAGGCCCTACAATTAATATTATAATGATAGTGAAGAAAAGGAAGACTGTAGATTTAAATGATACCTGCTCAGCATCTTGTTTTTAAAGGGAATTATTTTGATACATATTACTGTCTTCAACTGACAGAAATACAGTGAGTAATAATTATAGTAGCTAGTATTTATGTAATATTTTAAGGTTTAAAAGCACTTCATGTCATCTCATTTTATCCTCACAACAATCCTGTGAAGTAGGTGTTATAATTATCCCCTTTTTACAGATGAGGAAACTGAGGCTTACAGAGGTGAACTGATTTGCCCAGGGTCACAAAGGTAGTAAGTATCTGAGGCAGGATTCAAATTCAGGTCTTCGTAGTCTAGCTCTCTATCCACTGTATCATCTTGTTAATTCTTGTAGTCTTCAGAATTATCTCTCACAGGGAAAGTTAAACAAAGCTAATAATTCAAACCAGTATGGTATCTTCTCTTTACATTTATTTAGTAAATGGTTTTTGTTCTTGGTTTCTTTTTCTAACTGGTAGGTGCATTAATTTTGTGAGAAACTGGCTGTAAGTTTCAGCAGTGTGGTCCTTTATGCCATTGGTGCAGATTGTAGCCCTCTGTACCTGAGTGGACAGTTTTAATAAGTTGTTGTGGACAACACATTTCATTTATTTTGTGTTTTCAAATGTCTTATTGATGATTTTTTGTTTTTGCATCACAGTAATTTCCAGGTAAAGCAATTTCCCTTTCCTCTCCTAGCATTAGTTCATCTCTTGTAACAAAGAAAAACATTTAAGCAAATATAACAGGTACTCTGACCATATTTGACACTGACGGTAGCCCTCTGCAGCTTTAATCCCTGACTTCTGCTCTCCTGAAGCAGGAAAGTGTGATTATGGTTACTTATTATTTAACTTCTTGTCAGTGTTCTTTTCATTTATGTTATTGCTTAGTAACATTATATATATATAATTCTGGTTCTGCCTAACACTTTACATATGCATCAGTGCATATGTTCAGGTTTACCTGAATTCCCTAATTTTTTATTTATTGCACAATATTTAAGCTCCTTGAGAGTAGGGACTTTTTAAAAACTTTTTTATATTTGCATCCTTTGCACAGAGTATGGTGCTTGGCACAGAGACATTTAAAAAATTCTTGTTGATCTCTATAACCTTATTTTCAATTATGGAGCAGCTATTTTGTTTCCAGTTCTTTGTTACTACAAAAATGTTGCTATCAACATTTTGGTGTTTATACTACTTTCTATATTTGATCTTTTTAATGTATGCTTACAAGTGTGGACTCCAGATCAAAGAGTATGAAGAGTTTCCAGAGGTGGGGAACCTGCAGCCTCGAGGCCACAGGTTCTTCAGCTCTGGAGTCACTTCTCTGGAATGATTCTAGATTTGTTTTGCACAGAAGGTGGTTGCATTACTTCTGAGGTCTGCTAACCAGTATTTTAGTGTATCTGTCTTTTCACAATCCTTCTAACAGTTTCTGTTTAACTTTTTTTTGCCATTTTGGTAGCTGTAAGATTGAAATCCCAGAATCGTTTTAAGTTATTTTCCTTTTATTAGTGATTTGGAATATTTATTTTAAATGATCAGACCATTCCCAGTAGAAGAATATGAACAATGAACCCCTCATTCTGTAGGAAAAAAAATATCTTCCTAAAAGACCGTTTTGTCATATCTACTTTGCTTTCCATTTATATCTTTCTCTTGAATTCCATTTGCACTTGAAACCAAGAAAACTTAGAAACAAAATAAGTGATAATATTAATTAGATGGGTCTTAATTTTTTAAGTTCTATAAAATAGCATTTAGAAAACAGTGTTTAAAAAAATGAAGTATTTAGTGACAGATTCTAATTCATTAATACTCTATGCTATTTATTATTTGTAGTTGTCTCCAGTTTTAACCAGTGAAGTACATAGTGTTCGAGCAGGACGGCATCTTGCTACCAAATTGAATATATTAGTACAACAACACTTTGATTTGGCTTCTACCACTATTACCAATATACCAATGAAGGTAAGATGAAAATTTTTCTCATCTTGGAGGGACTGTATTCCTATTTTTAAAAATTATTTTGAATTTTACTGTTCATTTTAATTGGATCTTTGCATTTTTTTCTCTCCATATCATATTTTCTTTTTTTGCTAGCCCACATTCACTGTATGTGACCAGGTCAGTAACTATTGATATATGCCTTGAAGGATCACAGAACAAAATGCCATAATGTTATTTTGCCAATTAAGATTAGGCTATGTAAATTTTTTTCCATTCATATTATTTCGTACAAAATCTAATTGTTCATCTCATATTATTGCTGTGTCTGTGATTCTTTTCCTGATAGCTGTGTTACTAGATTCTCCTGATTTTGTGCATTCTAGTGGAGCTTTTCTTTCCTCTGTAATTTTCTTAACCATTTAACATAAAGATGTTAATAACTAATAGATACTGATCACAAAATAATAGGCCATGATTTTCAGTTGGCTTATTGCTTTCTAATGTTAGGAAGAATTGAATTTTTATACATTTATTACTCAGTTCAACAAATATTTTACTAAGTGAGATGCTAGGAGTACTAAGACAAAAGTAAAATCTCTGCCCCCAGTACTACCTCCATGAAGGAACGGAGGTGGATTTTCTTAGGACTCTTGAGGCTCTTTGTATCCATTATATTACATACCAATGCCAATTATTCCATCATTAAGTTGTGATTTAATTATCTACTTAGTTTTTTTGCTATCACATTTTGAACAGTAGTGTGAATGAGAAAGTGACAGGAATCTTTTTAGCTCTTCTTTTCATTTAAATAATATTGAGAAGCAATACTAGTTAGAGTGACTGGAAACAAATGAATACTCTCTTAATTACATTGGCTAGACTACCTGGAAAATGTGTGCTTCTGCATTAGAATCTTCTGTACATAGCAGTTAGCAAATACAGTGGAACTGATTTGCTTTAATATCTTAATTATAATTTCAGTGTGCATTATAAGAAAAAAATAATTTTAGGATGGCAGATAGTTTGCTTGTATCTTATTGATAGGATTTGTGTGCTGTTGATGTGACACTTTTTTCTACTTTGGACCTTTTAGAATACAGTGTGCTGGAGTCTGTGTTTACTATTTTTAGGAACATAAGTTCCTAAGATGATGGTGATTCTGTATTTGCTAATTGATGTATTATGGTGCTTGCTCATCTGTTGCAGCTATTTAAAGATGCTATCTTTAGCCAGAAGTTTTATTTTCAGTTTTGAGTAAATGGTCAGTTCACTTGTTTCAGTCATGTCTGACTCTTCTTGACCCCATTTGGGGTTGTTGGCAAAATGGTCAGTATCATAGGATATTTGAGAATTTGAAAAACTTGGGCTGGGAATCAGAATTAGGTCAAAATTCTAAGCCCACGTCTTACTAGTTATGTGATTTAAGAGACTTTATTTATCTGAGCCAGGTATTTACACCTGGTCTGCCTAGTTCAGAGGGTTGTTATGAGTATCAAATTAGATAATATTTTTAGAAGTATTTTGTAAACTGTAGAAATATAAGGTGTTATGATGATGGTAAAACTTATTCGTTTTGTATACAAACTTTCAGCTTTAAACAATGCCCAAGAAGCAATACTAGTTAGAGTGATTGGAAACAAAAGTAATTCTCTTAGCCAGTGGTATTAAACTCAAATAGTAAAGGGGGCCATTAAATCCTTTACAAGGATCCCTGCAGGTGCATATTGACTTAGAAAACCACATAGAACATTACTGTTTTATTTTCTTTTTATTTATTTTGTTAATTATTTCCCAATTACATTTTAAAAAAATTTTTTTTGAGGGGGGAAGGCAGGGCAATTGGGGTTAAGTGACTTGCCCAAGGTCACAAGCTACTAAGTGTGTCAAGTGAGTGTCTGAGGCCACATTTGAACTTAGGTCCTCCTGATGCCAGGGCCAGTGCTCTACTCGCTGCTTCACCTAGCTGCCTCTGCAATTACATTTTAATTTAGTTCTGCTACACTGGGACTATTGTAGGCCAGATATGGCCTTGACACCTTTGCTTCATTACTTCCAGAGGCAAGAGCTTCTTTTAGTTCTGGTATGACAACCATGAAATTATTTTTCCTAATAACCTTGAGAATTACTTTTCTTGATTAGATTCCATATTGGGGGAAAAATTCTTGCATCTTTAAATAAGTCACTGAGCAAACTACTGCAAAGTTAGAACTTACCCCTTTCTAATGTATTTGACCGTTTTATTACCTTCAAGTAAAAGCCAAAATTATTAATTATTTAATAATGTGAGGAAACTGACTTTTAAATGTCTCCAATTAAAGGAAGAACAACATGCAAACACATCTGCCAATTATGATGTGGAATTACTTCATCATAAAGAAGCACATGTCGATTTCTTAAAAAGTGGTAAGTAAATCATATTGAATTTTTTTTGATAGACTATAATAATGGTAACATTTAAAACTGTAACTTTTGTTACAACCAGTTGTACATTTCTTAGTCTTGGGAGCAAATCTATAAAATTATTCATTCAGGAAACTCTTAAGGACCTATAATGTGAAAAGTACTATTGGTTCCCATTAATTTCCAGTTTTCTAAAACCTTAAAGTGCACCATATATTTTTTTGAATGGAGTTTTAAAATTTCTGTGCGACTTTTCTGTTGTCATTTGATTTCCAGGTCCATTAATAAAAGTCTTGTGCGGCCTAATTCTTTGGGTAACTTAGGCTGTTTCACTTCGGAGTAACAATGCATAGTTTGGTTATAATTAATAATAGACAACATTCATATAGCACTTTAAAGTTAACAAAGTTATTAAATGTATTACCTCATGTGAAACTCAAAATAGTCCTATAAGTACTGTATTATTATTATCACCTTCCTTCCTTTTTTCCTTCCTTGCTTGCTTTCTTCCTCCCTCCTTCCTTCCCTCCCTTCCTTCTTTCCTTCTTCCCTTCCTCCCTTCCTCTTTCCCTTTCTTTCTTTCACACCAATGAGGTAACAGGTTTAGAGAATTTAAGTTACTTGTTTGCAGTTGTACAGTTAGGTCAATAATAGTGACAGTTGGAATATTTGAGTGAATTCTTACATATTCAAATGTCTAGAATCAGAATGCATTTTTTAATTGAGCAGTTGCTCAAAGTCCTTAATTTTAGAGGTGAGCAAACTGTGATATAAGTGAATTTGGAATATAAAAAAAAAATCTGATTTAAATTTTGAATAATCGCTGCTTTTTATCCACTCAGCTTCCTAATATAAGTTGCAGGAATTCTCTTCTTCATAGAAAACACTTGCCTTACAAGGGCAGTAAGAAGGCTGATATCTGGGGCTAGAATAGCTATTCATACTGCTTAGACTCCAGTTTCTTTGTAAACCACCAAGAAGTGCTTTGAACCAGAGTGGCTCTAGCTTCCCTGTAGCACATGCACAGATTTGAATAGTTTGCTAGGAACCACTTCTAGTCACAGCAGATTGTATCCCAAGGCTCTTGTCTGTTCTACTCTGCTGACAGGTAAGTACTGGTGCTATATAAATGCTAGCTATCATCGTCACTGTTATTATTATCAGTATTTCTTAGTACACAGTGATATTCATTGGTTTTTTCAGCCATTGCCCAGATGGAAACATGATTTCTAATTCTGTGCTACGGCATTGGACCTTCATTTCTGTCTTTGACTTTGTTAGGGATTGGGGCATGGAACCAACTCTCGGTTTTTTTATGTCAGTTCATTCTATAATTTGGATATGAGATCTTTATCACTAATATATTTTGAAAATATTTTTCCTACTCTGTAGTTAATCTTCTAATTTTGTCTTCATTGATTTTGTCTATGCTAGTACAACTTGAGAAATGGTAATGCTCTGTGCCCATCTTTTGTATTCTCATATCCCTTTAGAATCTACATCTTTTGACTTTCAAAATGTTTTATTTTTTTCTAGCTACCCAAAGTAATCCCTTAGCACAAAGTCTGAAAATAAATTTAGATGGTATTGTCTTTTTAAAATTGTATTGGCACCCAACTATGAGCTGTGTATAGCCACTTAATTTAGACTTTTTATCTCTAAAGAGTGTTTTGAAGTTTCATTTACATAGCTTGTGGCTATCTTTGTAAGTTAACTTCCTTTGTATGTTACATATTTTGAAAGGAAATTCTCTTCAGATCTTCTTGGGTTTTGTTAATACTGTATGTAAGTGTTGATTTTTATGGACTTATTTTTTATTCCACTTTGCTGATTATCTCAATTTCTTCACTAATTATTTGGGATTTTCTAAGTGGATCATCATTTCATCTTCAGATAGAGATAATTTTATCTCTTTGTCAATATTTATGCCTTTTGATTTTGTTCTCTTATTTTGTTACCATTTGCTCTGTTATTTCTACAACTATCAAGTATTGGAGAGAGATATGTCAAAAAAGTCTTTTTGTTGTGTTTAGGGTTCACACCTGTTAGAAGAATGCCTTCAATACTATTTCAGGCAATGGTAGAGAGGATGCTTTCCTGACAGAGCATCCCCCGTACCTTCCAAAAAATTGGACTATGGCATAAAAACCTCTAGGACACCGACCACCACCACCACCACCACCACCTCTTTGGGGTCACTTCAGGGTGCCTCTTCAGCATTCTCTTTCTGCAAAATGCACCCATCTCCTCTCTCTATAGTCTCTCCTCCCCATATTGTTTCTAGTCTTAGTCTATCTTGACCCCAGAGACAGGGAGAGAAATTATGCTTATCTCCCTGTCCTTTCAAGTCCTCACCACGCATTACCTGAGCCTTCCTTTTCCATTCCTTCCTCTCCTTTTCGTAGGGGTATTCCTACCAAGGTGACATATTATCCATGTGAGTGTAGCATATCTGTACTACAGCCCATCCTGATGTAGGTCTGTAGAGTACAAAGGGCTTGGAAGGCCCCCTCTCAATTTCCAAACTAGACCCTTGACCCATATGTAACTCATATGTACCTATGTATTGGATAATATGGTGGACCTGTGGTGGTCAAAAACCCCAGGGAATTAACTACAGGATCTTTAACATTTTACCTTGCTAAGTTTCCTTTCCAGCCTGGCACAGGTAATAAGTATTACCAGCTACCTGTCATTGAAGTCTCTAGTACAGCTCAGTATTGGTCTTCATGAAATGAAGTCTTTCCTGGGAGGAGGAGGCAGAGTTAGAAAAAAAGTGTGATTGGCTGAGCAGTTATCAGTTTGGTTGTTAATAATTGCCTCATTGAGGCTCAGGTGAATCTAACTAAAGAGCTAAGTTCATCAAATATGATGCTGGTTTAGCTTACCGACTGCAAATGATTTTTGTAGACTTGTGATTTTGTCTGTGCCACTTTGAGATATTGTCAAGCTTCTTCATCTGCCTTCACTGCTGGCAGTTCTTCACCCCAAATGGTATTATTGTTTCTGTTCTGTGTAGTTTCCCTTAGTAATGGGTACAGGGTCATAACAAGCTGGTTTGTACTTCTCTCTGACATGTTGGAGAAGTGTAGTGGACTTGGAATTAGGAGAGACTTCAGTGCCACCCATTCATCAAGTATTTATTAAAAACCTACCGTGAGTCAGGCAGTGTGCTAGGTGCTGGGGATTCAAAGACAAAAAATAGTCTTTGACCCCAAAGAAATTAGTAATAGTTAATAATAATACCTAACATTTATATAGTGCTGACTATGTGCCAGGCACTGTGCTAAGCGCTTTACAATTCTTATTTCATTTGATCCTCATAACAACCGTGCAAGGTAGATGTTATTATTATCCCTATTTTGCAGTTGAGGAAACAGGCAAACCTTAAGTGACTTACTCAGGGTTATGTAGTTAATAAGTGTCTGAGGCTGAATCTGAACTCAGGTCTGCCTGAATCCAGGCCTGGTGCTCTCACTGTGCCTAACTTACATTCTGTTGGGGGAGAATATCAGGTACCCTGGGAAGAAAATACAAAGTAATTCAGAAAGGGGGAGGAGGAAAATAGAAACTAGTAAGGGCAGGGGGGGCAGTCTAGTTTTCTTAGAGTCACATCAGTTGTTTTCCTCCAGTGGCATGTAATCTTGAGGACAAAGATCTTTTTATTTTTGTCTTTCTGTTTCCAGGGCCTAGAACAGACATATGACAGAATAGGTGCTCAATAAATGCTTGTTGAATTGAGTATACACATACACACACATACAAAAAGAGAAAGAGGCGGGGGGGGGGGGAGAGAGTGAGTGTGTGTGTGTGCGCGTGCGTGCATGTATATATATGAGTGATTGTATTAGCTGTTGGGAGTTCCCGATGAGGAGGTTCCTTTTAGCAGTGCAGATCTGCAAACTTTCTGCAATTTATAATTTACTTAGTTGCCTGGGGACTCCAAGAGGTTAGGTCATTTGTCCCGGGTCACATAGTATGTGTCAGAGGTAGGACTTGAACCCAGGTCATCCTGATTCAGAGGTTTGGCCTGATATCAATTCCATCATGCCACTGACAGTTTATATCCTAGACCTAGAAGGTATCCTGGGCTAAAGCACAGAGGTGGGGTAAAATGTCATATAAGGACATTAGAGGTTGGAGTTTACTAGGGGAGGGAGGATCAAGAATCCTAGACTGCCTTTGGGGAAACATCTGGCTACTTGGATGCCTTCTGTCTTTAGAGTGTCTGTGAGTAGGATAATCCAGGTCAAGAGCTCAGTGAGGATCCTCTGCTAATGCTCCAGAAATTGCCCAGACTCTCATTGCCTCCTGCATAGACTTGCAACAGCATCTAAAGCCTCTCTGCTCTCTGATCCGTGAATTTTTAGCTTGAAGTCTGATCCCCAAAGGTCTGTGGATCGATTTCAAGGGGTCTGTGAACTTAATTTTGATATCTGTATTTCAGAATAATTGGTTTCATTTGTAATCTATGGATTTTATGCAGGTGAAAACATTCTTGGAAGAAGTCACTAGGCTTCTTGGGTTGTCCCTGCAAGGCTCCATGACCTAACAGAAGTGAGAAGTCCTCCCCTGCTCTCATCCAGCTTCCATCCATCAGCCTTTCTGCTTCCCTGCTCAAGAAGGCTGTGTGACTCCCTTGCCTCTCAGTCAAAATATACTCCTTTGCTGTTGCTTCACACTCCAGCTTGTACTTCTCTTTAGACTGATGCTCTCTGCCCATTTTCATCAGACTGGGTTACTCGCTCTTCCCTCTATGTGATAGTCCATCTTCTGCCTCTGTGCTTTTGCCTTCATGGCTGGTATAAATGCTCTCCTTCCCCACTTCTGGCTTTGGTAAGCCATAGCTTGTTTCAAGGCTCAGCTTCAGTGCTGCCTCCTTACAAGAGTCTTTTCCTGATTCCCCAGTTCGTAGCGTTCCCAACTGCCTGAAATGACTTGGTATCTCTTTTGGTATCTCTTTTGTGTGGACTCGGGTGCATTGAACACAGTAGCCCCTTAGTAAATATTTGTCAAATTGATTTAAATCTGGTATCTTACATAGAAAAACTGAAATGTTATGCTGTATTTTCATCTACTTTTTTTTTTTTTTGATATATTAAAGGTGATCTCCACTTGGGTGGCAGTAGTAGAGAAGGCTCATTTAAAGAAACAGTAACACTTAAATGGTGCACACCAAGGACGAATAATGTTGGTAAGTACTTAAAATAATTGAGCAAAATAAGGTATTAAAAATAAATTATAAGGTATTTAGGAAATTTCAAAAGATGATAAATAGGTTTTTTCATCCTTAGTCATCATTGTAAAGATCATGGGGGAGGTAATTTCTCCCTCCTGTAATGGAAGTGATTCTTTAGGCTTATTCACATTAGTGTTTACTTTGTGTTTCAGAATTACATTATTGCACAGGAGCATATAGAATTTCACCTGTAGATGTGAACAGCAGACCTTCCTCCTGCCTTACTAACTTTCTTCTGAATGGTAACTTTTTCCTTTGTTTCCATTGGTACAATTATATGTGTAATTTTATAACTGAGAATACTTTGAAATAGGTGTGCTATTTCCCTGCCCTTAATTGCTAACAGATTCCAAAATTTGATCTAGGTCTGGAAAATTGTTTACCACTCTATCCTTTTAACCTTTTTTGCACTAATTTCTTTGAACTTAAACATTAAAGAACTCATGGAAGTGATTTTTCAGAGATTCAGAAAATGGCTTGTGTTTCTGATGTTCCTCAAGAATATTATGTTTTATTAATGAACATTATGACTAAAATATTTTCTGATTTTTAATTGCTCCTCAGATTTCAAATTAATATTTTGAAGAGGCAGATAACTTAGAATTACTTCTTTGATTCAAAATAGTTTTTTCTTAAACTGTAAAATTGTTATGAACTTAGTCCTTTATATCACAAAACCTTTTCTTTTTTTTTTTTTTGATCCTGACCTGTAATTTGATCAGTGTAGGGAATTCTTGACCTAGAAACTCATTCTACAAATGCGTATTTGTAATTTTTAGTCTTATGAGTCGCCTGGGGACACTCGGGTGTTAAATCGCTTGCCAGTAATCTCACAGTGGGTTTATATTAGAGGAAGAACATGAACCTAAATCTTGATGACTCCAAGGCTGTACTTCTGTCCACTATGTTGTACTCTCTTGAATTTAATTTGTAGCATTGTATCAGATAACTTTTATAAGTAACTAAGAGTGACAGTGTACCCTTGTAGTAAATTTAATTTCATTTTTATATTATACACTTGGAGGATAGAATGGCTACACAAAATTCAGATTTTAATAAAGATATTAGAATTAAATATTGAATATTTCCAGGATGGCAGCTGTTCAGAGCTATATTCTGTTGCAGAAATCTCCAAAAGCATCTCCATCTAGAAGTGATGGCGATACTTGTAATAACAGTGCTGCTTATAGCTTTTGTGGCTGTACAAGGCCAATAACACCAGCACACAGAAGGGCTGCTAGCATAGGTTCTTTGATCTGCTTTTCTAAGAAAAGCAACTTTAAGGGGTTAACAATCTCTTTAATTAATCTTTAATTAGACATACATATATCATTCACTTAATTCAGGGGAAAAAATTGGCACCTTGAACTTCTCAGCAAATATAAACAGAAACTGGGAGCAGAAATTATATAAACAGAGCAAATAACACAAGCAGACAGGACTTCTAGCTGTCTGACTATAACAATACATACAGTTACCAGAGAGAGAAGCACCAGCATCTGGGTTTTCAAAGCCAGTGAGGCTCAAAAGGCTACCCAGAGTCTTGTCTGGCCAAATCACCAACATTCTTCCAGTGAGTGTGCCCCCAAAGCAAAGCCTCTCTTCCCACAGTTCTGAGAGTCCTAGCTTCATGGCTGCCCTCAGAGAGAGTGAGAGTGAGTGAGTGTGTGTGTGTGTGTACACATACCCTTTTTCAGAGTCTAAGAGCTTCATACCTCTCAAGGGTTTCACACCACTCAAGGGCTTCACACCTGTAGTGACCTAATTAGCGAAAGGATGTAGGCCTTCCTACAAAGGCAAGACTCAAAGGCACTTATTTCCTTAGTCCTGAGAAGCACTCCAAAAGAAAAAGCAGTAAAAAGTCCCACTTTGCTTGCCTTTACAGTACTTTGAACAGGATGGAAATATAAACTTCATTCAGAAAAGCCTTAACAGCTACAAGAACTCAGAACTGTTAAGTACTTTGGTAACAATGAAGCATTATGAAACAAAAGTGGGACTTCCTTCTTTACTGCTGCTCTTCTATAGACTGGCCAGAAGTGCTCTCACTTTCCTTTGTGGTGTCCAAATGACTTGTGACACCAATATGTACAGTAAGATATTTTACCAGACGCTAAACTTTGATAGCTTCTTTCATATAAATCTGAAAAATTCGAATAAAACGTTTCACTGAAGCTAGGACACAAACCTGGAAGGGAAAAGACCTACTAGATAAAATCTGTGGTCGAGTGAGTGAAATGAATCATTGGGAAATATGTTTAAAGAGGAAAAAATTACCAGTTGGAATTAATTTGCTTATCTTGGTCTTGACAGGTCGTTCTGTTCTACTGGAACAACCGCGAAAATCAGGTTCCAAAGTCATTAGTCATATGCTTAGTAGCCATGGAGGAGAGATTTTCTTGCATGTCTTGAGCAGTTCTCGATCCATTCTAGAAGATCCTCCTTCAATTAGTGAAGGATGTGGTGGAAGAGTTACAGATTACCGGATTACAGTAAGGCTCTAATGTCTATGAGTACTGCTTCAATGTTTTGCATTTACTAGGCTGTTAAAGGGACTTTTCTGCATAAGGTGTTTTGATTTTGTTTGTTTGATTCTGTTTCTGCTTAATTTTGTGAAGTAAATAGTTTTGCCAACAAGATTGATTTAAATATTTAATGATAACTATTCATCATATGATTACTTTAGCTTTGGTGGGAGACACATTCTTTCAACAGTCTTAGCCTAGTATTTTATATTGTTTAATTTTCTGTCCTTTAAAGGAATTGAACTTCTCAGAAGTTTTAGCCTTCGAAACATGTAAATGCAGCCCTGTTTTTTCCATGTTTTAAAGATTTTCTTAATCTAAACATAGCAACATAGCTTTATTTAGGCTCAGATCTCTATATGTTTGGGCATATGTGTGTATTTATGCATATATCTGTATATGTGCATATAAACACACATATAAGTACATATATATGTGTTCATATACACACCTATTTTTCATCTATCTAGATTTATCAGAAATGTTTCTGGACACACACCACACAAAAGAAACAAAAGATAGTGTCTGGTGTTTCTTCATTGCATGTCATAGAACATAAATTTTAAGAGAGGTTATTACATTTAATCCATACTGTGTAAATTAGAAAATGTAGTTTCTAATTTTATCTTGTTTGGTTATCATTAGGATTTTGGTGAATTTATGAGGGAAAACAGATTAACTCCTTTTCTAGACCCCAGATATAAAATCGATGGAAGTGTTGAGGTCCCTTTGGAACGAGCAAAAGATCAGTTAGAAAAACATACTCGTTATTGGCCTATGATTATTTCACAAACCACCATCTTCAACATGCAAGCAGTAAGTAATTTTAAATTGTTACGCAGTTTTAATTTTCTTTTTTGGCTACACGGTTTTGCCAAGCATAAGAAATATTTACCTTATTATGTGACAATTATTTAACTTGTTCTGATCAATATATGAGGGATGCCAGCTGTGGAATTTATACGGTAGAAGCTAAGCCTATTGTAGTAGAAAGAATACCAGCATGGGAGTCAGGAAGCTTGGGTTCTGGTCCTGGCTTGTCATGCATTGATGGTAGGACTTCAGGCAAGTCATCTCCAGGCCTCAGTTTCCTTGTATACAAAATAAAATGATTAGATTAGACCAGCAGTTCTGTAATCCCCTCCTTTCAGGGAATCTATCAGGTCACAACTATTTTCATAATTTTATAATTCATAAACCATAAACTGTTACTGTTTCATGACATTCTCGTTTCTAACACAGTCAATATTGATAGATAAAACCTGCATAAATAAAACCTCCTTGGAGGGTCCTCAATTTTTAGGACTATAAAGGACTTCTGAGACCAAAAAGTTTGAGAACTACTAGATTAGAAAATCTCTTAACTTTCTGTTTCTATCACATAAGTAGTCTTACAACTTTTTGTGTAGAATTATAGGATTTAAGAGTTAGGAAGGACCTTAGCCAGTAGCATTCCCCCTTATGTTACAACTAAGGAAACTGATTCCCAGAGAGTTTGTGATTTACCCAGCTGTGTATAGATAATTGATAGCAAAGCTGGAGTGTAATTCAAGTCTTCTGATCCTGCAGTCCATTGTTTGTATTCAAGAATGTTTTTGTATTCAAGATGTTTTAGTCTAGGGAACACAGCTGTACTCTTTCTTCTTTGAATAAGCAATATAACTTTTTAATGAACTGTTTGTAGCTTTGATTGAAGGTTAAGTTTTGACTCTTGAAATATTTAAAATCATATGAAATGTTACTTTGACTTTAGGTGTTTTTGTTGCTCAAGACATTTGAGTGTGTATTTTTTTTTAATTAATAGGTAGTTCCATTAGCCAGCGTTATTGTCAAAGAATCCTTAACAGATGAAGATGTGTTAAACTGTCAGAAAACAATATACAACTTAGTTGATATGGAGAGAAAAAATGATCCTCTGCCTATTTCCACAGTTGGTACAAGAGGAAAAGGCCCTAAAAGGTAGTTTTTTTTTAACTCTTTTCAAAAAATTTAAATTTTAAGAGATTAACATTTATACTACAGTAATTTTTTCTGGTTATCAAATAATATAATTGAATGCACAATAAGTGCCACATAGAAGAAGACGAATACCATGCTTATCACTTCCTTCTTTTCCCTCAGTGTTGGTTAACTTTATTTTATGGTGCTTTAGCTCTAGTGTGTTCTATTTTATATGAAAAAAATTGTTTTGTTTTTCTTTACTACAGAGATGAACAGTATCGTATTATGTGGAATGAATTGGAAACCCTTGTCAGAGCTCATATTAACAACTCTGAGAAACATCAACGAGTTTTAGAATGTTTGATGGCATGTCGGAGCAAACCCCCAGAAGAAGAAGAGCGGAAGAAACGGGGAAGGAAGAGAGAAGATAAAGAAGACAAATCAGAGAAGGCAGCGAAAGATTATGAGCAAGAGAAGTCCTGGCAGGATTCAGAGAGGTAACTTTCAAAAGTTAATAAATGAACCACAGAGGGTATTGGCATGTGACACGTTCTACCTACCACACATTTGAATATTCAGACATTTATTTATTAGTAGTTTATTTCATCTAGTTTCATCATCAGTATAGCATTCTCTCAGCCATGCCGTCTTTAAATGTCATAATTAGATTTAGAGCTTGAAAAGACCTTAGAGGCGTCTCGTCCAAGCCCCTTATTTTACAAATGAGTTACAGAATTCAGTAGCTTTCACAAAGTCACACTGGCAGAAAGTGGAGGCGCAGAGCTGGGATTCAGTTGATTGAAGCTCATATCCTCTAACCCCAGATACAGTACCTTTCCCCACCCTCGCTCCCCAGTATCACAGTAACTTGCTCAATGTCCTTTCCCTAATTATAGAGAGATAGATTGCTTTATCGGTTAGGCTTATTATCACTTTAAATTGAGAGAAAAGTACAGATAATTGTTCAGAATTTATATTTTTCAAAAGTTGAAGTTATACAAGATAGCATTATTTTTGCTATTAATTGCATAGTCCCCTTAAGAATGCACTCAGTTCTTGCACTGTTTAGTGAAATAAAGATTGTTTTGATCAATTGAGCAAAAAAGTAATCCATAATTATAAATATATTAACTGCTCAATTGGCTATTTGTTTGCATGTGCATAATTTTCCTACCCCACCAGAGATGAGTCTCTGAGTCATGTGGAAGTAATAACAGTATAGTTAAGGGCTTTTAATTTAGGATTTGTTTTTTTTTAATTTAAGGAGCTCTTTTCTTCCTACTCAAGGACACTGAGATCAGTAGCATGTAAAAATAGGTCCACCTTGTCAACAAAGAAAATTTCTTCTCTTCATATCCTTTATATCCTAGAAATTCTCTTGTATGTGTCCCAGAAGTACTTTTCCCTCCTAACTCTGCTTCAGGGGAAGAGGAGTCTTGGTTACTAACTTTTGGAACCGAAGACACTATGTGTTATAGAGGGAAAAGTCTGAATAATAGTTTTGTCTATTTTCCTAAATTGGTAGAATTAATTTTTTATCAGCAATTTTAAAGTTATTCCTAAGATTGAGTTAATTTCTGTCTGTAAATTTACCTTTTTAGATTTTCCTTAAGTTTTTCAAGTCTTCTAAGCTAAATTCATTTTTGATTTAGTGATATTTTGTTTTATTTTTTTCGATTATGAACTTTAAAACAAAAATGAAACAAACATTTCAACATGTGAAGGATAAAAATGATTGTATATCGATATTATTTGTATTGTATGTATCATATCATATGATATATATCGTATATGATCACATATGAATTGGTTACATGGTTTGCTTTTTTTAAAGGATATATTAAATTTCACAGAGTAGTAACAAAACTGCCCTATTTTGTTTTCCCTTCTGAACTCTTTGTTTGCTTCTGTCATTTTAAAATTGTTTTGCTGATACTCTTCCTTTTTTTCTACATCAGTACTACTACTCAGTAACCTCCTTTCCCCCATCTCTAAACTCTCTCTTATCACAAATAACTGTAGTTAAACCAAACAAATCAGCACTTTGGTCAGGTCTCCTGTGCCATCATCTCTCTGCTAAGGGGTAGAAAGCACACTTTCTTATCTGTCACTGTGGTGATCCCAGTTCTGAAGTCTTTCAAAAATTTTTTCCTTTATATTCTGTTCTTTGTGTAAGTTGTCTTTTGAAAGTTTCATAACATTTAATCCTACTCATTTAATTATTTTGCCTGAATTGAAATCGAGGGTACTTCCTATCACTTTATGCATTTTCTAGGTGTATGTGTATGGTTACAGGTACAAAGATTTAGAGGGGGGTGGTGTTTTTTTTTTTGCTTTAAAATTATCCTATGTAGATGTCAATTTCCAAAGACTGGCTGATTTAAGAATCAGGTTAAAAAATATACCTTAAAATTCACTGTTTGAATTTCCTAAAGATTAAAAGGAATTTTAGAACGTGGAAAAGAAGAATTAGCTGAAGCAGAGGTTATTAAAGATTCTCCTGATTCTCCAGAACCTCCAAACAAGAAGCCTCTTGTTGAAATGGATGAAGCTCCACCCGTGGAAAAGTCCAAAGGTGAGAAGCTAGGACACCCTGTTTTGAGAGACTCTTAGAATCCAGTCATCTCAGACAGCATCATCTAAATGGATATTTGTTATCTGAGGCAACAGAAAACCTCCCTGCTACACCTTTGAGTTTGAAGTCTCTATTCATTGCCTGGAAAAATTTTGGAATGAGAATTATAGCGATAGCACCATTAATTTCTTTTGAGAACAAAATATTGTAATGAAGTCCAATTTAAAGTAAAAACAAAACCAAATCTTTAGGAATTATGCAAGGTAGAACTGTATGTAATTTCAGCCATATATGATGAAAATACCTTGTACCCATTCTCTTTTTGTTGAAGATCAACAAGACTGGCTACTGAATCAAGACTTTTTTTGTTGGTTTTCTTTTTTCCCGTTTCTCTTATTCTGCATTTTTCTCTTCCCCAAGTGTCAGTCCTTCTGTTTACTTCAATCACTCTTACATGTTGACCACCTCATAACCCCTTTTAAAAAAACAAAACATAATATTTGTATTGATTGTTTTAGTATGAATGAG
This sequence comes from Phalanger gymnotis, assembly GCA_028646595.1. Lineage (NCBI taxonomy): Eukaryota > Metazoa > Chordata > Mammalia > Diprotodontia > Phalangeridae > Phalanger > Phalanger gymnotis. The sequence goes on from CM053623.1 coordinate 146,562,574, forward strand.
TTTTAAGCAATTTATCCTTTACTCATTGCATTTTAAAATGTTTACTTGCATTTTGAACCTTTTAATTCTAAATTATGGAGTAAACTGTCTGTCCCTGTTAAAGGAATTATAGACATCAGCAAGCAGGTGAGAAGGTAAGTTTTGAGACATACTACCTCTGCCTTGAAAGTAACTGGTGTTTTGTTTTTCTCTTTGTTTTGTTTTTGGTAGGGCTTGTTATAAAGGAGAGGGGCAAGGAAATGAATTAAGGATTTGTCCAGTCCCTATAGTTCTAAATCTGTGGTGCCATGACTCTATAATCAAAAGGGCTGCCATTTCTATAGCACTTTGAGATCTGCAGCAGATTTTCACTACTATCACCTCATTGGAGCCTCATCACAGCTCTATTTTTAAAAATCTTTTTAAAAAGAAGGAGAGGTACTGTGGGGTCGTTGCCAATCGGCACATAACTAGTAACTTTCAGAAGGGAATTCAGTCTACAATCTTCCCAGCTCCCCAGTCTGTCCATTTTTCTGCTGAGCCAGGATGTTTCCTACCAGAGCCTAGCCTTGGATTTAGGAGTAGAAGCAAGGAGGCCTACTGACCACACTGTCATTGCCAGGCTCTTGTTTTTTTCTTTTTTCTTAATTTTGGGAGTTAGGCGAAGCCAGTGTTGCTTCCTCTCAGATTCTGGAACCTTGAGTTTGCCCTGCCTTAAAAGAGGCCAATGGCCATGTACCCTGAACATTTTTGATGCTTATTAGTTGTGTAGTCTTGAGCTAAGCACCTGAACTTCCTGGCCACAGCTTTCTCATCTGTATAATGAGACTTGTACGTGAGAGTCCCCAGGAGTCCTTTCCAGCTTTGATCTATGGTCCAGTGTCCTTTCTTCATCTTCCTTTCTTGTCTCTTCCTTGGTCTCCCTTCTTACCTTCTGCATTCTAAAGTTTCCAGGTTCATGCTTTGTTTTCTATCACAATTAACACTAAAATGCAATTTAAAACAAATGTAAATATAGTATGGACCTTGTGTGATAAACTAAAAAACATCCCTGTACCTCCTGTCAGTCAACAAACGTTTAGTGCTACGAATAAAAAGGAAGGCAGAAAAACAGAGAAACAGTCCCTTCACCTATTGTATTTATCTCTCTTAGTGAAGTTTCTGACCAAGTATGACATCAATATAGATCTTCTTAATTAATTGTGATGTTTTCTGGCATATGGATTTGTAAATATATATTATAAATTGTAATGTCTCAGGTCAGTTATTGGGAGGAAAATGAAATTATGTTTTGAATTGACCAAGGTCAGAGTGTATTTGACATCATTTAGTGGCTCTTTTGTAGATTATTTGACAATATCAACTTATTTGTTGATATGTTGGTAATAAATTTGTTGACAATATCAGCATATTTAGCCTTTTCTGGTTTCATGCCACTATTTCTTAAGTGCCCAAAGTACCACCATTGAGAAAGAAGAGGACTCTAGATAGGGTGAATAAACTATACCCTGGAAGTAGAGATGAGGAAAGCTTCCTATATGTCAAAATGGTGCTTTAGAATAGGGGAGAAAATTATTCATGATGCACTAGATGTCTACTTGCTGTCAGTATAGCAACTTTCCTTTCTCCTTAGGCTCTTAGCAGAATACTCTGAGAGTATTTCTGTGGGTAACAAAACTTTTAGATTGAGCTTAAGTTCTTGTAATAATAATGACTCACCTTTATATTGACTTAGGATAACAAAAGTTTCCTTACGATATCTCTGTCAAGAATAGTTTTTGCAGATGAAGAAATTGTGTTTGAGAGAAGTCAAATGAAGTTAGGTAGCTACAAAATTGAAACAAGTCTGATTCCAAATCCACTGGTCATCCTGGACACTCCTTGACTGTATTTTTTTTTCTTTATGTGTTACTTCAATGTACTCTTGAATCTGTGTAGTTGATATAGTTGCATTTTTCAGTTACTTTATTTTTCTCTTCACTCAAATTGTGAGGATATTTTATCAGGAGAAACAAAGACACTTTTACATTGTCACACTTCAATCCTGCATAGAGAGTGTTGATTTAAGAAATTGTTTGGAAATAGTGGAAATAACTTTTTCCTAACTATTTTTATTAAATTTGATGTCTTAGAAGAGATAAATTAATTTATGTGAGGGGAAGATAACTTGGTGGGTAGGAAATAGCTTACATGTTTCTTGTCCTTTTTGTTTTGTTTCAGAAAAACCATCTTATTTAATCAGTTGTCATAAAGCATTCTTTACTAAATGGCTATAGTAGAAGATTAATCTTTTCTTAGAATTCTGTGAAATAGGATGACATTGCTACAAACTTGACAGGTCTAAAATTGAGTTGATTATTGAAATAATTTCCATACCTTTTTTTCTCCTCTCTTTTCAAACATGTATTAGGGCCAATGTCTTTGCTGTCTTTATGGAGTAATAGGATTAATACTGCCAACTCCAGGAAACACCAGGAATTTGTTGGTCGTTTGAATTCTGTCAACAATAGAGCTGAATTATATCAACATCTTAAAGAGGAAAATGGGTTTGTATTATTGAATATGGTGCCTTGCAGAATAACCCCTTTCACAAAAGCTTCTTTTCCCTTCAGAAATCCAGCTCAGCAAACATTTTCAATGCCAGAGGGGGGTCTGTGTTTTTGTCATTGAGGCATTGGGGAGCCACTGAAACTTCTTAACAGGACTGTGAAAGGGTCAGCCCTGCTCTTTAGGAATATCAAGGTGTCAGCTTATATGGAAGTTGGATTAGAAAGTAGGGAGGCTTGACATAAGGAGACCAGTTAGGAACCTGTTTCGGTAGTAGTCCTGGCAAGAGGTGGAGAGAAGCTGAAACAGGTTGGTGGTCGTGTTAGTAGAGAGAAGAGCACAGAGGTGAAAGATGGCCGGGCGTGGCGGGCACAAAACTGACAAGAATTGGCAGCTGATTAGTGAGAGTAGTGTCCAAGATTACTCGTAGGTTAGAGAGCTGGGGGACTGAAAGTAGGATAGAGCCCTTGTCGGAAACAATGAAGTTAGAAAGAGAGTAAGCTATAGGGGAAAGGTGATGGGCCGTGTTTGGATTATTCTGAATTTGAGATGCCATTGGGATATCAAAAGTGGAAATGTCTTAGCAGGCAGTTGGAGATGTAAGACTGGTGCTCAGGGGAGAAAAGAGCTGGATAAGTAGATTTGGAAGTAACTGGCAGAGAAGTGATAGTTGAATCCATGGGAGCTGATGAGGTCAGCAAAGATGATGTTGAAAGCAGGGGAGAGAAACCAGTTTGCTATACCCGCATGTGTGAGGTAAGACATGAAGGTACTGAACCAGGGAGGAGAAATTATTAGTAGTGTGAAATACTGCTGAGAGGTCAGTAATGATTAATACATTTAGTCTTTTGTTAATATGTTAAGATTATTAAAGCTAGCAAATGTAGAAGTTCTTAACATTTGCTATCAGAGGATGGCTTTAAAAATGCTCAGAAGAATTTGCGAAATTATAGAAGAGGAGTGGTGTATATATATAGAATATAAAGAAACTAAGTGAAATGCTATTCTTTTTAACACACTAGCTCTTACTGAGAGAGTTAGGTTTAAATTTAAGTAAGATTCAGACTTCTTGTTTCTCAGCTATTTTTGAGGATAAGTTTCTTTCCAAGCCTTCCATAATACGACTCCCACTGACCTTTCCAGGCCCATTTCTCCTCATCATGCACTCTATTCTAATAAGACTACCTGTACCATGCATTCCATCTTGCTCAGGTGCCACCTCCTACTCCTGGCCTTTCCTCATTCTCCCCCTCACTTCACTGCGCTCATTAGTGCCCTCTTTGTTTTTGAAATTTCTTTGTACTTATCTGTGTACATTTTGTGTTCTAGTAGAATATTTGTTCCTTGATGGCAGAACATTGTATCCTTGGTGCCTTCTACTAGCAGACATTTAGTAAAGTTGTTGTTTTTAAATTGCAGTTGAAAGTTTACTGATAAGAAAGAAGGGAAAAACCCTTGAATAAAGTAGTAGGATTTTGCTTGGTCATTTGAATATGTTGAATTTTTAATTTAGTCATTTCAATTTTGGAGCCCTTTTGAAAGATTAAGGTCTTTTGAAGAGTAGTGGAGTAAGACCATCTGTTAGATGTTTCCTTCTTCCAATATCTTTGTTCCTCTTCTCTTTCTCAGGATGGAGACAACAGAAAATGGAAAAGCAAGCCGGCAATGAGCAATGACCTGAAGAACTAACCCTTAGAATATGGCATAAACTGTTTTATGCTAGATTTGATACTAGTACTTTTTCAGCAAGATTATATAGTTACATTGCCTGGACTGGTTTTTACAGTTTTATAAATTTCATCTAATTTGATCTTTTTTGTACAAAATGTAGAATCGGCACAGGATAAGTGAAGGATTCACAGATGGGATTTGTCCTACAAATCATAAATGCATTTTAAAGTAAAGAGCATTCCTTCTGGAAATGTTAAAGATGGTCTTGTATCTCTTTGCCAAATAAAATTGTTAAAATATCTTTAAAATAAAATATTGGAGAAGTTTTAAAATTTAAAAATATTGCTATACTTACTTAGCCAGAGCTGGTTTTAGAATTTTTTAGAAATGTTTTGAAATAGTCTAAGATTATAAAAGTTAATAGATAACTATGATTTTAATCTGGCTTGTTAAGCATTGAGCATTCAAGGAACTACTATGCAAACACTAATTACTATGCAAGGTACTGTGCTATCTATCATCAATTATGTTTTATTTCTTTTGCCAACATGACAGTTTTTTGTTTTATGTTTGATGTTTCCAGGGAATCAGTTTTAAAGAAAGCTTTTCTCATTTGCTTGTATTTTAAAAATTGTTCTGGAAAATAGTTGACTAATTTTTTGAAGTCAGTACTGAGAATACCACTGTATCTCTTGTCATGGATTAGAAGATGTCTTTTTTTTTCCTAAGGCTGTGATATATGCATTCTAAGCTGGAATCTGAGCAGATCTCAGAGCTCTCACAAGTGCTGGAGTATCTTGTCTGTTCAGTTAGGAAGTTCCCCACTGCTCTAGGTTTTCTTGGGATTCTTGTTTTCTTAAAGATTATTCATCTGCAAGATGAATATTGACAAATAATTGGCAAGGGCTGCCAATGAAAAGAGGCAGTTTCTCTAAGTCCAGATTACTGATCTGGTTTTAAGATTTTCATGTCTTTAAAGAAAAAGGAAACCAGTCTTCACTTGAATTTCACCCACGCTTTGAAACTTGTCTTTTCTCTGCCTTTCAATTCAAAGGCAATCTATGCATAGAGCCGTAGGCTTTGGTGTTTCCATGAAAATATGGTCAATATAGATAACTTTCTAAATTAAAAAACAGCTAGGTTTCATTTTCTGTCACCATGCCAGAGTAGCTTCTGAGCATGTACTTCTGCTTTACTCTATGACTGTACTAACTAGAAGTCCCTGTGTAAGACTCTTAATTGAGACTTTTATTATGTTTTCTTAATTGTGATGAGATATAAATGTTCATTAATCTCTATTATCACATAAGAGTTGAACTGATACATGTATGTGTACATCAGAAATACAATGACAGTGTACTTCAGAAATAGCTAGGGCATGTGAACATAAGTCTTAAAATCTCCAAAACATAGCCAGTATTCCAATATCCTGTTCTAAAAGAAAGAAAACTATTGTTGGGAAACTCACTAATTGAATAAGTAAGTATGCATTTTTAAAAACTTGACATCTGCCTTCAGGAATTATGCTAAATACCGCAGAGATATTTTAAAAATAAGCTTAGAAATGACTTGACCCCTTGAAGACAGCACTGCATTTGTTCTTCTCATTGTTGCTATCACCTCCCAGTTCAGTGATGCGCATCACCTTCGTTTTCCCTCAAGTGTGCTTTATAAGGCACCACTGAATTGTGTTAGTGCTATTTCTAGCACATTTGGAGTTAAAGTAATAAGTAAAAATTAGAGAACAAAAGCTTTTTACAAAAAACCTGTGGATAGATCCTGTTAAATGAGAACAAATCTGACAGTTTGATGTGAGGCAACTCAGTGATGTAGGGGATGAGGATAAAGCCCTGGACTTGGAAGTCAGAAAGACTTGAATTTAAACGTGGCCTCAGGCACTTACTAGCCGTATGACCCTGAGCAAGTCACTTAACCTTGTCTGTCTCTGTTTCTTCATTTGTAAAGTGGGGATGATAATAGTACCAGTCTCAGGGTTGTTGTGAGAATCGAATGGGATAATATTTGTAAAGTGCTTGGTACAGGTCCTAGCACATAGACATTTAATAAATGCTTATTACAGTACTTGTTGCTACATGTTTATAAAGACTGTGAAGATGGTGCAGAAAATTCCCATGGGAGGGAGAAACTGACAATATTAGCATCTGAGAAAAGACTGCTCTTTCCTCAAGTAAAGTGGATAGAAAAAAAAGATATGCTTCCTTATACAACCTAGGAGGTTAAGATTAATTGTAAACTAGGCAGTTGTCTAAATGAAATAAAGATTATTTTAGGGGCAAATGTACTCTCCCACTGTCTGGATGAAAGTGTAAATATATATATCTCATCGAGACTTGATCTTCACCCCCTGAACTTTATGGCATCTATCTTGGCTACACAGAAGTCTCTTTGACTTCCTGATTCTTTGCCATATCCTGGATCTTTGATAAGTGACTCACATAAGAGAATATTGTTTTAGTTAGTCTGGCCCTAGATGCCATGAACAGAAATATGAATTCAAACCATTTCTAACTATTAAATTTATGACAAGACAAAGCTTTGTTAGTACGTGTGTGTGCACACAAGATAGAAGAACGCATGTATGTGCTCAGAAGTTTTGTTGGCCTCCTGAAGCCTGAATTTTCCATTATGACCCCTTGAGGTAGAGTAGCACCAAGAAGCCAGGCCTTCCCAGAACTGGTGGCTGGTTCTGAGTGGCCACGTAGGTTAGGACTAGTACTCTTTCACCCTTGAGAGGAAAGCAAGTGCAACCTCTTCAGGAAGGCACCCATCAAAAGCATACCAAGAATCCCCTTCCTCCTGGCCAGAAATCCACACACTCCAAGGAAGGACTGTCTGCCCCATCAGCTTCCTCCGATGGCTCTAAGGAGGACAGCCCAGCCTCATCATTTCTTGTTCCACCATGCTCCCTCCCCAGGTTCAGATTCTTTTGTCTTCTCTCCCGCTCCAGGCCCCTGCTTTTCAGTTTCCCCTTCTTGTAGGTGGGGTAGCATATAGAATGTTGGATCTGTGGTCTGGAAGACTGGGTTCAAATGCAGCCTTTGATAGTTACTACCTGTGTGACTGTGCAAGTCACTTAACTATTTGCCTCAGTTCCCTCATTTGTAAAATGAGCTGGAGAAGGAAATGGCAAACCACAACAGTATCTTTGTCAAGAAGATGCCAAATGGGGTCACGAAGAGTGAATAGTCTGAAAAGGCTTGACAACAACAACAATGCTTCTATAAAGTCTGGGCAAGCATTTCCAATGGCCCTCCTTAGTTTAAACCACTTCCTGAATTTTGTTCTTAGGATACCACTTAAGTGAGTCTATGCCGACTAAATATAATGCTTGATTGTACAAAGAAATTACAGTGGACCCAAATCTCAAGGTAGTTGGTGCAACGTGCTCAGTCAATAAGCTTACAAAAAAATAAGCTAACATTCTGTCTTTTGAAATAGCTGGGTGGTGCAGTGGATAGATCGCGGGCTCTGGAGTCAAAGACCTGAGTATAGTTGTGTGACCCTTCACCCCTGTTTGCCTGTTTTCCTCATCTGTAAAATCAGGATAATAATACACCTACCTCCCAGGGTTGTTGTAAGGATCAAATAGATAATTTTAAAGCACTTAACATAGTGTCTAGCACATAGCAGAAAATATATAAATGTTAGCCATTACTACTATTGGGCAGCTAGGTGGTGCAGTGAATAGTGCGCCAAGCCTGGAGTCAGGAAGGCTTGTTTCCTGAATTCAAATCTGGCCTCAGACGCTTAGTAGCTGTGTGATCCTGGGCAAGTCACTTAACCCTGTTTGCTTCAGTTCTTCATATGTAAAATGTGCAGCAGAAGGAAATGGCAAACACTCCTGTATCCTTGCCAAGAAATTCCCAAATGAGGGTGCCAAGAGTGGGATACAACTGAAAAGACTCAAAAAATTATTGTTACGTCAATATTGCTATTACTAATAATAGAAGAGCAGTAATTTTTTTATGTTTGTTGTCCTAGCATTCAGGTACTTTAGAAATAGTTTCCCTCAACCTTTTTGTGAATCTGTTTTGCCTGAGGGTTGCACATTGATTCTTAGTCTAGCCTAGATTGTGATTGTCCGTCTCAGCCCTGGGAACCATTCCCACAATTGTTTGAGACCTCTTCCCGTGTCACAGTGTTTATGAGGCATACACAAGCAGGTTTCTGGCCCCCATTTTCTGTGCAACTGATGACATTGTCTACATTCACTATAGGTGGCCAAATAGGGAAATTAAAAACCCTTCCCTTGTATACATGCATTTAATAGGCAGGCCAATAACTGGCAATCCTATTGCTTCCATGCACTAGCTGTCAATTTCAAGTCTCCAGCCTTCCATCAGTAATCATAGGAGGGGACTGTGAAGGAGAAGAATTCAACTACGGCTAATGAACAAGAATGTTCAAATGGATTGGAAATGCCAACTTTGTGGCTGCTGGCTAAAACCCTAGTATGTTTTTCAAGAAGTCGAGGCACATTAAGGTTGGATGCTTGCCTAAGGTCATAATCATGATGGGGCACAGTTCAAGAAATAATTTACATTTACTAGTAAATTTAAAATTTGATCTCATGCCTTATACCCTCCCCTCTCATGGGAAACAATACAATTCATTTACTCCGAATAGATTTATCCTTAGTGTCGGCAAGGAAGCACATTGAAGTGACTGTAGTTGTGAGATCAGGGAGCTGACATAGAAGGCAAGGGAGGCAAGTGGTTTCCAATAATTTGGGTAGCAGAGGGAATAAAAGGAATATGTGAAAAGGAGAGGGCAGTTAGGTGGCACAGTGGATCACTGGTGACCTTCAAGAATACATTCAGTAAAGTGCTACTGGAAGAAATTTCAGTAGCAAGAGGTTGAAGAGAGAATGGGTAGTGAAATGCATGGGATGGAGGCATCTTATATTGTTTAATTGTTTTCAGTCGTGTCCAACTCTTCATGATCCCCTTTTGCGTCTTTCTTGGCAGAGATTCTAGAGTGGTTTGCCATTTCCTTTTCCAGTTCATTATACAGATGAGGAAACTGAGGCAAACAGGGTTAAGCTGCCCTCTTAGATTATCTCTAAAGTCCCCTCCAGGTAGTAATAATAATAAATAGCTTCTATGTAGTATCTACTATATTAGACTATGTATGCTAAATACTTTACAAATACTCTCATTTGATCTTCACAATGATTCTGAGAGTTAGGTAGATGCTGTTATCATCCCCTTGTTACAGTGGAAGAAACTGGAGCAAACAAAATGTCAGTGACTTGCCCAAAATTAGTGTCTAAGGTCACATTTGAATTTAAGCCTTCTTGACTCCAAACCTAACACTATCCATTGCACCCCTTGCTGCTGTAGTTTTATGATCCTGTATGGCAGTTTATACTCATCTTCACTGTCAGTACATTAATTAGGACACTGAAAAATGTGGCAAAGTAGGGGAAAGAAATCCCACAGCTTTATCTTGGGGCAGTGTTAATGTCAAAAGCATTACTCGGTCTCATCCTCAGTTGGGTTTTCCAAGGGTGTGACTGAGGCATAAGCCTCTGTGTTAAGTGCCCTGTAAGTCTGGAAAAATTGTGCTCATTCTCAAGAATTCATTGCTTGATCAATATTCTGTGCCTGAGAGTAAATCACAAAGACCATACGCTTTGGTCTCCAAGCCCTTTGTTTCATGTAGTTAAATGCCTTTGTGAATTTGGATAACTCTGGAAGGGGCTATCCGGGCAGATGTACTACTTAAATAAAGAGTGAGCTCTCCTTGGGAGGGGACTCTTGTCAGAATGGTACCACACCATGAGTTTGCCTCCAAGAGGTGAAAGCGGATATAGCGTCTTCCCGGACCTGAAAAGTGCTGAGTCAGGTTTTCTGCCTAATATAAGAGTGGTTTCCAGATTTATAAAATGAGCTAAAACAAACTTTTGCATCTCTAGAGGACTTCAGGAAGCTCCCAATATATAATCATGCTCATGAATGTGTCGGGACTTTGGTGGCTACTGCTTGGCCACAGGAGGAACATTAATAACATTTCTTGTATGTGTGCCCACTGAGATAGCCATTGCCCTGGTGCAAGTTCTCCTCACCTCATGCCTTGTCTGTTGGTCTGGATGGTCTCCCAACTAGTCTCTTTCCACTAGTCCCTCCTCTATTCTGTTGCCAAAATGATTTTCCTGAAGTTCCTGTCTGACCATGTCATACCCCTTACTCCATAAACTCCAATGGATCCCTATTGCCTTCACGAATAAACATAAAGATCCTCTTTTTCTTGCCTTTTAAAGCCTATCCCAGTCTTGCCCCTTCCTATATTTTCAGTCTACATTTTACCCTTTCATACATATTCTGCAATCCAGCAACATAGGCTTTCTTACTGTTCATTGCTCAAGATACTCAGGGAACTTCAAGATTCAGCTCAAATCCTACCTTCTTCAGGAAGCTTTTCCCAGTTCTCACTTCCCCTTCCTGCCCTCCTTCCAAAATTTTTGTTATTATTATTGTTCAGGAGTTTCCAAAGACTTTGTGAGTCTTCGTATGGGGTTTTCTTGGCAAAGATATAGGAGTGGTCTATTTCCTTCTCCAGTGGATTAAGGTGAACAGAGGTTAAGTGACTTGTTTAGGGTCACACAGCTAGTAAGTGTCTGAGGTTGGGTTTGAACTCAGGTCTTCCTGACTCCAGGCCCAAGGCTCTATCCACTGTGCCATCTAGCTGCCTCTAGACTTCTAACATTACTTTTCATCTATTCCATATATATATTGTATGTACATAGTTGTTTGCGTGTTGTCTTTCTCATTAGAATGTCAGCTTCTAGAAGTCAACATTATTTTTTGACTTTCTTGGTATCTTCAGCACAGAACCTGACACACAGTGAATATACAATAAATGCTTATAGACTGACTCAATAGATGTCAATCAACTCAGCACAGTTCTGTCCTAATTCAAATGACCTTCTGAGTTAGTATTGTGAGAATTGTTAGTGTCAAAGCTGGAGATTGATTGAGAAAGACTGGAAAGATAAATAAAAAGTTCAGCTTACCCATCCATCTCCTTCACTTCCTAGGCTGCACTAGAGAGCAGAAGACCTGACAGTGGATAGATCGCCAATGTTTGGCTTGTCATTCCCCAAATCTGGATGGTGAAAACTAAGTATTTAGGCATTTTGGTGGATCTCTGAATTCACCAACAGGATTACCCTCTGCCCCTTTTCCCCAACTCTGCCACTGGTCACCATCGCTGCAGAAGGGGGCCACATAATGACATTTTCTGGTTTTGTCCCTTTTGTAAGGCTGCTGTATATATATAAAAAAATCATCCCCTTTATCAGCCTTCTGATAATGAGCTTCTCTGTACTAAGCTAGGCTTTTTGTTGGATATTAGAGATATGACCAGCCTATTAGGGAGATACTCAGTCTTCTGAGCTTGGTAGGACCTTCTGGAGCGTTTATTCTCTTGAAATAGCCTTCAAGGACCCAGTGACACCTCCATACTATGTTTTATTATAAATATATGTTTTATTAGAACATTGTATTATAGTATGATTATAATAATATATAATAATATAATAATAATTATGATATGTTATAAAGGACCATATTAATGATAAGCTATTACCTTTTCTTAACATGCAGATTGACTCATTAAAATAGTTCCTATTTATATAAAATTACAAAATAATTCAAGCAGCTAGGTGGTAAAGTAGAGTGTCAAGCCTGAAGTCAGCAAGACTCATCTTTCTGAGTTCAAATCCAGCCTCAGACACTTACTAGCTGTGTGACTGTGGGCAAGTCACTTAACCTTGTTTACCTCAGTTTCTTCATCTGTAAAATAAGCGGGGGAAGGAAATGGCAGACCACTCCAGTATCTTTACCAAGAAAACCCCAAATGGGTTCACAAAGGGTCAAACATGACTGAAAAATTGAACAAATGAGTAATTCATCTTGAATATGTTATTAAGGGACACAGGGATAATTTGGAGCTACATCCCTAACTTTTGAAGGTAGTATCATGAAAGACATTATATCCTCCCACAAAAGGTATCACTGTCAGAGACAGAATAGGCTTCATAATTGTAGGTCTTGTTCAAATATCGTTTATATTAATATGCCTCAATACTACATGTAAGGTAATGAAGGGGTTTCAAACAAAATGCATATTGTTTGTTTTCTTGTTTATTTTAAATATTTTTATTTTGTTTTTTTCCAATTATATTTTTAAAAGTTTTAACATTCATTTAAAATTTTTTTCGACCATATCCAAAGGGCTGTAAAAATGTGCATACACTTTGACCCAACAATACCACTTCTAGAGCTATATCCCAAAGAGATCATACGAATGGGAAAAGGACCCACATGTACAACAATATTTATAGCAGCTCTTTTTGTGGTGGGCAAGAACTGGAAACTGAGGGGATGCCCATCTATTGGGGAATGACTGAACAATTTGTGGTATATAAATGTAATGGCATACTATTGTGCTATAAGAAATGATGCGAACAGGTGGACTTCAGAAAAACCTGGAAAGACTTATATGAACTGATGCTGAGTGAAGTGAGCAAGAACCAGGAGAACACAGTACACAGTAACAGCCACAGTGTGCAATGACTGAGTTTGATAGACTTAGCTCTTCTCAGCAATGCAAGGACCTAAGACAGTTCCAAAAACTCGTGTTGGAAAATGCCATCCACGTCCGGAAAAAGAAATACGGAGTCTGAATGCAAATCGAAACAGACTATTTTCTTGTTTTGTTTTGTTTTATATTTTTCTTTCTCATGGTTACTCGCATTCCTTCAAATTCTTCTATACAACATGACTAATGTAAAAATACGTTTAATAGGAATGTATGTATAGAGCCTATATTGGATTGCATGCCATCTTGGGGAAGGGAAGGAAGCGAGGGGGAGAAAATTTAAAACTTATGGAAGAATGTTGTAAACCAATATTTAAAAAATTAGTTATTATTAAAAATATTAAAAAATTTCAAGTTCCAAATTCTCTCCCTCCTTCCTACCCCTCTCATACTCCTTGAGAAAGCAAGCAATATGATATCAATTATACATTCAACATCATGCAAAACTTATTTCCATATTAGCCATGTTGCAAAACACACACAAAAACCCAAGAAATATAGAGTGAAAAAAGTTTGCTTCAATCTACACTCAGAGCTCAACAGTTTTCTTATATGCCATCCTAGAAACTTAATACAACTTTTTGATATGTATTTGGTTTCATATGAGATTACCTAATGCAAAACTAGAGGCTTACTGATGGAAGGTTAACTGTAACCAAATTTGATTTACCAAGGCAGCTTACTGCATTTCAGCAATGATATGTGTCCTTGTGGATAAATTTCCATTTTCCCTGTAGCTGTTATGCAAAACATAATCTGAGTTGATTTGTCATGGTAGGCAGCAAGTTCAAGAATATGTGTTATACTATTCTGGGGTGAGGGGGATTTGGAGACATCGCAGACCATAAATAAAGCACAGTTAAATTCAGAGTGTGCCCCGATCTTTTCAGCTTTCATTGTATAATGCTACTTGTTTCAGTAAAAAACAAAACAAAACAAAAAACCAAAAACAACTTGATTGGGTTGTTTTGGAGTTTTGATTTCTGTTTTTCTTATTCTCACACAACCATCCTGCTTGCTAGGTGAAAAATAATTAATTATACTTTTTCTTTTCCAGGATCTTGTTCATATGTTGATATAATGCTTCTGTGGCTAGGCTTGCCATAGGTAAAATTGTGTAACAGGTAAGGTTTGATGAGAGACCATGGAGGATAGTGGAGAAGATATTGGACTTGGTGTTAGGGTTTGAAGCCCAGCTCTGACCCCAAATTAGTTATGTCACCCCATACAACCTCTCTCCAATCCTTAAAGAATCCTAGTTGGAAAGGACCTCAGTTCAATGCACACCTAAACAAAAATCTCTTTTATAAGATGCTCACCTAGTGGTCATCCAGCCATCACTTACAGATTATTAGTGAGGGGAAAACTACTTTCTCCTAAGGAAATTTATTTTACTTTGGGATTGCTCTAATTTTTAGGAAGGTTTTTCCTTCCAAATAAACATCATGAGTTCATTCAACTGAGCTTGAGGCCCTTCATCAACTTGGCCAAGCTTATATGGATATTCTCTGGTTTAGCAATGTTCTTAAAATGTGTTACCCAGAACTGAACACAATACACTGGATGTGGTCTGCCCTGGGGAAAATTCTATGGGATTATCACCTCCCTAGTGCTGGACACAATGACTCTCAATATAGCCCAAAATAGCATTAGCTTTTAAACTGACATATTGTACTGCTGACTCATATTGAATTTCTGGTAACAAAAGTCATCAGATCTTTTTCAGACTAACTTATCTAGTCATATCTGCCATGTTTTGTACTTGTGAAGTTGATTTTTTTGAAACTAAGTGTAAGGTATTACCTTTATCACAGTTAAATTTCAGCTTGGCAAAATTGGTCCAACACCGGGGCTTACTAAGATCTTTTTGGATCCCAAATTTATCATCTAACATATAAGCAGTCCTCCCAACTTTGCATAATCTACAAATTTGATAAGTATGCCTCCTCTGCCTTTATCTAGGTCACTAATAATAAGCTTAAACAGCACAGGCCCCAGCACAGATTCCTGGTAAGCACTTTTGGCAAGAATCTGTCTCCATGTTTTATGCCTCAGTTGATATAATCGGAAAGTCATTGAATAAAATTATTTTGTCATTATCTAGCAAATAATTTTACATGATTTTGATGTATGTGTGGGAGAGGCTGCATTGGAGGAGAGCCTTTACGATGCATTTTGAACTTCCAAATTAAATGTTTTTTTAAAAAAATAATCTACAAGCAGTAAGCATAGTGGAACCTTGTGGTATATCTTTAAGTCAATTATGTTATAGTAAAGATGTAGTCCATTTTGCAGGAATATCCATTTTGCAGGCCTTTCTTTTGTCTTCTACTACCCTCATCAAGGATGCTCTTAACATATGTGTTAATTATACCCATAAAATTTTATGTAGATGGGAAAGTAGGTCAGTGGTTACTTTTTATTCTCCTGATCACCTGTTTTTGGATAATAAAATTCAACAGCTTTTCCATGACTAAAGTATCTTCCCTGCCTTGAAATACCTTATGTCGCAATGTCCTCAAAATAGTTTTGCTTCCAGTACAGACCTCCTCTATGTATACTTAGACTAGTCAAATTGCTTTCCCATCTTTGTTTTCTTCAGTAGTATTTCCACTTTCTTTGAGTGCTTCTGAATGGTGATGTTAAACTTCACTAGTGACCTTGATGGTGAAAAGAACTATTATTAAAAAAATTTACAGATCTTCTCCATCTTTTGTCTACTGCCCTTACAGTTTCATTCTGAAATGCCCTTAAGATTACTTTGCTCAGTTAACTATGTTACCAGGATTTCCTTGAACTATTTTTCCCCTTCATTAATTGTTGCTATTTGTGAGGCAATGTTATTCATAATTTTTCACCAACCTTTTCTCTAAGATTTTATTAAGAAACTTATATTCTAAACTATTGTTGCCTATCGCTGCCATAGCTCTTTCTCTGACATTTGTCAAGTTTTTGATAAACAAGATGGTTTTAAGGTTCCATTTGATCTTATTAATTCCATTAGTTAAACTTCTATTTGAAATTGATATGATTAGTTTTAATGTTCTTCCCTCCATCAAGAGCCTATTTTTTTTCTTAGCACCAAGAATTTATTTAAATACCTCAGGTTGGAGTTCTTTAAATTGAATGCCATATTTTTTTCTCATGTGAAAACGAGAATAAAATCTTTCTTGTTTGTATTTATTTTGATTTTGTTCTAACAAGCAGGCTGATTTATACATGGAAATAACTCGCAGGTCAGAAACAATTCATTTTGAATCCATTCTAATAAAATCATTTTTATTTTTTGCGACCTCATTCAGTATTTGCCATGTCCAATACCTATTGAATTTTTTAAAGAAAATATTCATGATATATGGATTTGAGGCTTTTGTGTAGACTCCAAATCTTTGGTCTCACTCATTTCTTACTCCTGAGTGACATTTCTCAACATATATAGTTCATCCTTGCTTATGCTTCCTTTTGCTTTGAAATGGCTGGGTAACAAAGTATATGTTGACATGGAGTATCATCAGTTTCCTCATAGAATTTCTCTACTCCTCAACATCTACAACTGATGTTATAGATAAACTACAATATTTTTAATAGCGAGCTTTTTATTATTTATTTTTAAAATGGTTTAAAATTTTTTTATCATCATTGTCACTCCTCAATGACACCTTTCCTCATCTTTTCTACCCAGAATAGAACCTTTCTTGTTACCAATAAGCAGCCAAACAAAACCAGTGAACTAACTGACCACTTTTGGAAATATACATCTTCTGCCTCTATAATCCACTATCTATCTGCCTATATCTCTAGGTTCCATATTAATCTTCTGAAGTCATGACTGATCACTGCATTATTCAGTTCAGCATTCTGAAATATTTCAATGTTGTTTTCCTTTACATTATTGTGATTATCATGTAATTGGTCACCATTGATCTCTTGGTTCTGCTTATTTCACTTTCTGTAAGTTCGTGAAAATCTTCTTGAATTCTTCATATTTGTAATTTCTTACTGGCAGTAGATCTCCAGTATATTCATTACGGTACACAGTATGTTCAGTCATTTGCCTAATTGATTGATGTATACATGGGCAAGTCACTTAACCGCTGTCAGTCTCAGTTTCCTCATCTGTTAAATGGGGGTAACAATATCACCTACTTCATAGGGTTGTTGGGAGGCTCAAGCGAGATAGCATGTGTAAAGCATTTTACAAACCTTAAAGTGCTGTGTAAATGCAGTTGTCGAATATCTCCCCCATGTCTCCACTGGGAGAGAGAGTTTCCTCACTTCAGAGATTCATACACTGGTGAGACCGCACGTCTGGACTAATACTTAAGTCGTTCCTTAATTTTTGCTTCCGTAGGGTAATCAACCCCAATGCTTTCTACTTTAACTGATGAGAAATACTTTCCAATTCTTCAAAACCATTTTTGTTGTTTCTCTCAGGACCTTCTTATGATTCTAGAAATGCTTTCAAATATTGAAGCTAGAATGGGATACTAAGGAAGGATCTGATGAAGGGACATAGGGATCAGAATATTTGACTAATATGGTATATGACTAAAATTTAATACTTAACCCCAGAGGAAGTAACACTAGAGTGTTCTCTTCTCGTTTCTTGAAGGAAATAAAACAAGGCTAAATCTTTGAATGGGGCAGTTAGGTGGCACAATGGATAGAGCCCTTGGCCTGGAGTCAAAAAGACTTATCTTCCTGAGTTCAAATCTGGCCTCAGACATGCATTAGCTGTGTGCCCCTGGGCAAATCACTTAACTCTTTTGGTCTCAGTTTCCTCATCAATAAAATGATCTGGAGAAGGAAATGCCAAACCACCCCAGAATCTTTGCCAAGAAAACCTCAAATGAAGTGAAGAATTGAACATGACTGAAAATGGCTGACCAGAAACAACCAAAATCTTTGAAATTACCTTTCAGGAACTTATTCCAGATTGCATCAGAATGATTGACAATATGACAAACATCCTACTTCAGTGGAAGTCTAGTGTTTGAACAAACTCTGAGCTAAACAATAAACCTTTATGTCCTATGAAGGAGGTAGAATTAAGGTCTCTGGAAGTGAGACCTGCACAAACTGTCAGTTGCCCTACATTTAGAGCAAAAAGAAATATAGGGCTCAGTGAAAATAGAAGCCCTCCTCAGTTCAAACTCATGTATCATTGTTGTTCTGAAGCCACTCTGAGTTATAATTAATATAGCAAGATATCTTAAAGGTTCTTTCTAGGCATTGTGTGATCCATTACATGATCCAATGAATAGATAGATATTTTAGAGGGATCTTAGATTGGATCAATTTATTTTATAACAGTCACAGTAATGGAAACAACACTGTTTACTCTCTGCGTTTGGATGACTCAAAGAGCTTTGGCAGTGAAAGGGAAAAGTAACAGAGGAAGGTGGCTTGAGGGGCTAGCAAGGTTAAGTGAAGGTTTTTGATGTATGTCAGAAATCTAGGCATGTTTAGGCAGAAACAGAGAGAGAGAGAGAGAGAGAGAGAGAGAGAGAGAGAGAGAGAGAGAGAAAGAAAGAGAGAGAGAGAGGGAGGGAGGGAGGGAGGGAGGGAGAGAGAAATTCAGACAGAGAAACACAGAGAGAATGGGTAAGGAGGTTTGTAGTGATTGAGGTAGGGAAGATGTAAGAAACAATGATGGATGGCCTCAATTTGCTTGGTAAAATAGGAGATCTGCTGTGGTAAGGAAGTAAGAGTGAAATTGGGACCTTAAAAAGAAAAGCTAAAGTTTCCTACACTGCTGCAGGAAATATGATCAAATATCAATGGAGAATTTAAAAAAAAAGTGTTGCAGTGAAATCTTGGAATCGGATAACAAGGTGACATATTTTTGTGACTTCCTCTAAGGGTATTCAATAGTCTTAAGAGTAGGAATAAGGAAAGTAGATGGTGAGAATGGCTTTATATAGAGAATTAGGAAGGTATGACATTTAAATTAGCTTAATAGATACACGTTGAAATGCATGCTCAAATTTTTTAGGGATGCACAATCAAAATAAGTTTGGAGATGCCTTCTCTAGAAACAGATAGATTTTAATCCTAGACTGGCTGAACATAGGAATCTCAATTGAGGGCCATCCAAGATACCATCTGCCTAGACATGACAGGACTCACTTTTCAATCCAACATGAGTGGTGTCCTTGTTGCATTTATATATTTTCCCTTTTATTTTTTTATTCTGAACTTTACAAACACTAAGTAAATTGGGCATTTCCATATACATGGAACAACAGAAAAATAAGATTATACCTGCAACTGTGTATCCTTATTCTATACAGCAGGGCTGTCCAAAATGCAGCTGGGCTGCCTGTGGCCCGATGTGCGATTTATGCTGCTGCCCACAAACATAGAAATTTACATAAATTCTTTAGTAAACAAGCCGAGCTACCGCAGAGCTCTCACTAAAATTGCAAATCAAAATATTTTGTCTATTGTTTCAATAAAAACCTAAGCCTGGACAGCCCTGATATAGTTTGCTTTTCTTTTAAAATATGTAAGTTCAACATGTAACTTTCAAAGCTGTTCTGCTTGACTGTGGTTCTTTTAAGGCCTTCTTTCCATTGTCTTGTGAATTAAAAAAAAAATTGTTTCAATGATCCTTCTTTCCTCCCTCCCTCCCTTCCTCTTTCCTTCTGTGGAGGGAAAGCAAGCTATATACAAGTGTGGAGGGAATTCTGATTTTTATAATAATCAATATGATATGTGTAATGAATAAACTAATAGATTAGATTTTGTAGAATCGCGTTTTCCAGATTATGAGTCAGATTCACAATTCAGCTTGAACTGATCAAACTTTGACAAGGCTCACACAATCACTGGCATCCTTCTGCCTGCATACCTGAAGTGAAGTGAATCAAAGACTTCCCATCACAGAACTCCAGTCCTGTGACCTACCAAATAACGACCCCTAAGGACTTGAGCAGTGTTGCTCCCACAGGACTCCAGAATTGTTGTATTGTCTTCCATTTGTGGGTTTCTCGTGGGAAACCACCCTGGCCCTGGGAACAATTGTAATCCACCTTCCCCCCTCCCTTACCACTTGTGATTTATGTATATAATCTCTGTCTTCACTTCAGCAAGGCAGAATTTTGATCAGGAGAATTCCCGATTTGCAAATCTGTTCTTCATAATGAAACTAATTAATTAAATGGCTACTTGATTACAGGCACTTTGTCTCTGGCCTACTGTTTTGTCATTCTCAGGTTAGAGACTGGCTCAGTAAAATCCTGTTAACCCTTCCTTTCTCCCTTCCTCCCTTCCTCTCTTTCTCCCTCCTTCCCTTCCTTCCTTTTTTTATTCTTTCCTTCCTTCCTTCCTTCTTTTGTTCTGTCCTTTCTTCCTTCTTTCATTCTTTCCTTCCTTCCTTCCTCCCTTCCTCCCTTCCATCCTCTCTTCTGCCCTCCCTTTCTCCCTTCATCCCTCCCTTCTTCCCTCGCTCCTTCCTTCCTTCCTTCCTTCCTTCCTTCCTTCCTTCCTTCCTTCCTTCTTTCCTTCCTTCCTTCCTTCCTTCCTTTCTTCCTTCTTTCCTATGGCACCTTTAAGAATAATGTAATTTCTCTACTTCTTTTTTTATTGTGTCTATTTTTATTTTTGCTTTATCTGAAATTATGATCGCTACTTCTACTTTTATGAGTTCACTTGAAATATGATGAATTTTGTTCTAGCCTCTTATTTGTATAAAACGTTGTTTCAAATGTATTTCTAATAAGCAACTTATTATTAAACTCCATTAATTCATTCTGCTATCCTGTTCCATTTTATGGGCGAGTTTATCCCATTCATATTGGTGTTTATAATAATTGATTGTGTATTCCTACCTCCACTTAACCTGTTGTTTTGTACTTTTTCCTCTCTTTGCCCCAATCCCTTTTTTAATTTTTTTTAAATCCCTTTTTTTAAAGAGAAGATGATGAAAAAGAGTTTGCTTGGTATTAATATTCTATAATTAAAGTGTTCTGTTTTCTCCTCTCTTTTCCCTTTGCCCCATCCCTGGTCACAAGTTTTTACTGTTTATTAATTTTTTTATTAATCCTCTCTTCATGTAACATGTTTTAATGATGGAGTTTATTTTGTTCATGACTGCTCCTGCTTTCCCTAGCAAACTCCCCTCTCCCCATCCCTGTTTCCTTCTACTTCCTTGTTGAGATGAATGTGTGATTGCTAGGTGCTAAGCTACCTCTCTCTTGCTGTTCTTCTGGTGGGCCTACCTGGACACTGAGCTGCCTGGTTCTTGCTGCACTACTGGAGTGCTGCTCTGACCCTGTCTCCTGTTCTGGGTCTACACCTTGCCTCTGCCTCTCCAGGCTTGGGGATTGTCTTTGATTAGAACTTCCATGGGATTCTGAAAGTCCATTTTATACTGGGCTAGATAGAGGAGGGGATAGCTTTTTCTTTTTTATTTGCTTCATCATTTTTAGGGCCTTCCTGGGGTGTTTGTGGGGGATCTGGGCTTTTTTTTAGGTACTAATACGTACTTCCATCTTTCCACGGTTTCCTCTGGTATAGTTTTTCAAGATCACAAGAAATGCTTTGAAATTTTTGAAATCTAGTTCATTCTTAATTTTTCTTATTTCAGTAAAAAGTGATCAAGAAAATATTAATTGACTCAAACTGAGCCATATACCTACTTTCACGCTATTTTTCTGTTCAGTTGTTTTCGGTTGTGTCTCACTCTTCATGACTCCTTTTGGGGTTTTCTTGGTAGAGATTCTGGAGTGGTTTGCCATTTCCTTCTCCAGCTCATTTTACATAGGCGGAAATTGAGGCAAACAGACTTGTCTAGGATCATGCATAGTAAGTGTCTGAGGCTAGATTTGAACCTAGGAAGAGGAGTCTTTCTGACTCCAGGCCAGGCAATCTATCCATTACACCACCTCTTTATAGGAATAACAAACTCATTAAGAGAATCCTTTAAGGAAGCTTGAGAAGGTAATAGCTAGGCTTTCACAATACTAGAGCAGACCACTATATAGTCACATGAATGACTGAAAGGTGGAGAAGATACAGGATCTCGCCATGTTTGTTGCTTGTTGACCAAAAAATCATTTCTTCAACTGAGTGCAACTCTACATTATGTAGGTTCTTGTCCCACAAAATTTCTCCCAAGTGTGTCCCAATTAAATGAGGTTCCTTGAAAGATGCAAGACCAGAGATCACTTTCCTTATTTTCCCTCTGATTACTCATATTGAGAAAGAAATGGGGGAGACCTATGCTCACAAAGAAGGTCCAGCATAGTATCTAAATAAAAGGGATTCTCTGAAGGTGACAAGGTTATTCAGATTCATGGATGACTTGTTGTATCACACCATACAGTAGTGCAGATTGAGATCTATATGAGATATGAGATCTATAATCACTCAGAGTTCAGTCTAACTCTCCACACCTGAAAGAATAAAATGAATATCAGAATTTAAAAAAATAAAAATCAGTTAAACTGCAACTATTTCTCCAGAATCCTGTTCTCAACTACTAGATTAGTTTGGAGGCTTTGGGTTCCCCCCTGATAGTTAGGGATGGTCCTCTAATGTCTCTAGGTCAGGAGTCCAAGGCCTCAGATGATTCTAAGCAGAAAGGATTATGGTCTTCTTCAACTGGACAAGACATTGGACAAGTCCCTTAATCTATTTGGGTTTCAGTTTCCTTCTTTGTAAATGAGGAGGTTGAGCACAATGCTCTTTAAGGTTTCTTCCAACCCCTAAATATTTGGTCCTATCACATGCCAATTCAGGGCAGATTCTATATCATTTAATGGAAAACTTCTTGAGAACAGTCTTCCACTTCCTTGGTCATTCTCGAATGCTCTATATGCAGTGGTTACTTAGGAAAAGTTGATAGTGACTATTTTGTCCACTTCGTCTCCAATGTAGTGCTGGCACTAAAAGAAGGCAGGAAAACACAGAACCCTGAACTCAGGTCTAACTAGTCTTCTTGGAACAATTTCCTAAGAAATACAAGATGAGCCCCCAAAACAAAATAACCCAACCAGCTCTTTCAAATTTCATAGACATTTTGTCAACCACAACATTTCCCCTTCCCAAAAGACCAACGATAAGAATCTTGAATCTTGAACCCATAGTCAACAATAATGGGCGTTTTGCAACGGAGAGATTAAATGAGACTTCAGCTCTAACTCATCTCTCTAGAACCCTCATAAATCACTGTCGCCTAGGATCTTCTAGCTCTTGAGATTTCCTTGTAGGACAGATCTCTATCACTGAATTTGCGAACAAGTTTTAAAATAGTCTCAGATAAAGTACAGTAACCCCTGGTAACCCAATGTTAGTAAATGAGGCATGGTGATTTCAATCTGAGATCCTGTTTCTCTGGCAGTTATTTGGTAGGAAAGGGAGCACTCCCACTGTTACAGCTGAGCAGGTGTGCAGTGTTAACACAGAGGAGGCAATATATGACGTCCTTTTTCTGGGTAGCACCCAGTTGCTCTGAAGCTAGAGATAGGCATTGATTTTCTGCAATTTATATGTTGAAACTTCAACATACGATCTATGATTTCATTAATCTGGGTACTATTCTCTCCACACACAGATTCCATCCTTAATAAGTCAGTATTCATGAGTTACTGTAGCAGAAAAATTCATTGCTTTATGTCCAAACTCCTGTGAGTTTCTCTGTATTGTACTAGTCTGATCCTTGGATAATAACCACACATTGCATTGCCAGGCCCATACTTGAGAACTCTCCAGCTTATTAGGTCCTGCCAGAACTTGCATTTTATTGGCATAGGCTTCAAGGACCCAAGGCACCTCGAGCTATAATGAGTCATCAGGGAGGTCTTGTGTGGAATGTTCTGAGAAACTTTCTAAAATAAATTTACTTTGGGAATTATCACTAAACTGTTCTCTTTGCTCTCTGGTTCTAAAATATAAGGGTAGTTTTCTTTTATAATTTCTTGAAATATGATGTGTAGGTTCTTTTTTATTGTTGTTCACGGCTTTCAGGTAATCATTGTGAAATAATTTCTCTGCAACCTATTTTCCAGGTCAGTTGATTTTTCTCTATATTTCATATTTTCTTCTACTTTTTCAGTCTTTCGATTTTGTTTTATTATTTCTTGATGTCTTGTGGAGTTATTAGCTTCCATTTGGCCAATTCCAATTTTCAAGGAGCTACTTTCTTTAGTGAAGTTTTGAACCTCTTTTTACCAAGGTGTTAGTTCTCTTTTCATGTTTATTTTGCACAGCTCTCATATTTCTCTTACAATTTTTTCCTCCATTGCTCTTATTTGTTTTTTAAATTAGTTTTTGCTCTTTTAAAAATCTCTTTCTTTAATTCTTCTAAGACTTCTTGTTGGGCTTATGTCCAATCTGCATTTTCTTTGTATCTTTGCTTTGCAGATGTTTTCAAGTCAGTGCCTTCTTCTGTGTTTGTGTTTTGAGCTTTTCTATCACCTTAGTAGCTCTTTAGGGTCAGGTTCTTTTTTGTTTGTTTGTTTGCTCATTCCTCCAGCCTATCCTTGACTTTGTACTTCATGTTAGTGTTGGGCTCTGCTCACTTCTAGTGGGGATGTCTGGCCCGAGCTTCTGTTCTCTTATGTCCTTCTGCTTCTTCCACAGCTCCAACTGGAAGTCTGTAAGTTTCAGTGCTTTCAAAGTGGTATGGTCAGAGGAAAGGTCTGTTCACTGTCCCCTTGGTTTGAGTACTGCATATTCCTGACCCAGGTTTCAGTCTGTTGCCTAGTGAATGGTTGATTTGCAGCAGAATGCTGCTGGACTCAGTCACTGTTAGCCTGCTGGGAGGTTCTGTAGGTTAAGAACAATTGAACTGCTGGTTCTCCTCTGGTCTGCGACATTCTTGCCCTGGTTATTTCACTTCTGGTTTATGTGCTGGACTTAAGGCTAGAACTGGACTACTGCTCTGTTCCTGGGCTCAGAGCCATAGCGCTACATTTCTGGACCTTGTTCCTTGTTTGATACTCTCCTAGGGCCGTTCTTGCTCACAGCTGCTCTTCTCTACTCTGGATCTGTGACCTGTAACTGGGTAACGGGCAACACAGCTACCAGATGACAGCTGTTCCTATACCAAGCACTAGTTCAGGGATCCCCTGGAATCTCTTTCTCCCCTGGTGCTTCTTGCCCTGGTGCTCTGTCTTGGTTCCTTTTCTTTGATGCTGCGATGCTCTCTATCACCACTGGGTGCTCCTGTCCAGTCCTCACCCCAGTGTTACAAGACCGCTCTGTTTGTTTTTCTAAGCTGTCCTGGTCTGGGAAAAACGGTTCCTTGTGACTTTTTCCTGGCTTTCCTGATCATAATTCAATCCGGTGCTTTTTCTAAGTTGTTGCGGAGGAGGTGTGATGAGTGAACTAGGAAAAAATTCTTCCCCTCACTCTGCCATCTTGACTCTACCCTACACTAAACTGTTCTCAACTTAGACCCCTATCTTTGATCGCCAGGCAGGATCAGAGACTTGATATATGCTCTGTTCCCCCTGCCCCTCCATCTCCTGCACAGGGAATGATAAACAATCCTCACTACAATTGCTATGGAGATAGGTGGCAATCTACTGTTCTGTGGTTCTACTTAGAATCTCTGTGATTCGGAGACACAGGTCAACTAGGAAGAGATTCCTTTCGCTCGCTTCAATGTTCTCTTTCCTTATACCAATCTACATCTGTCCTAATCTGCCTACATCGGCATCCCATTCTACTGTCCCTTTTGTTGTGTCCTATGGAATACCTATTTTCTTGTTACAAACTGTCCTTCCTATTACACTCCTTCCTCTCATGTTTCCTCCATCTTCTTGAAAGCAGAAACCAGATTCCCCCAGAAGACAGCGTATCCCTTGTCATCCTCTCCAGTACTGGATGTATTTTCAGTCATTCTACTTTCAGCTTCAGATGCTTACTTATATGATTGAGGTCAAATCACTTAACCTCTGTTTGCCTCAGTTTCTTGAAGTGTAAAATGAGGATAACAAAAGCATCTAATTTATATAGTTGTTATGAGAATCAAATGAGCTAATACTGTAAAGACCTTAGCTCAGTCCAGGACACTGTACTATATAAATATTTATTCTTTCTCCCTCCCCTTTCCTATACGTACTTAACTTATATTCTTTGGTACTTAGTAGTAATAGTTTATTCCTTCAGCTTGAATGAGAACATTTTCCCTAGAGGTGTAACAACAATGTTGCTAGTGGGGGCAGCTAGGTGGTGCAGTGAGTAGAGAGGGCCAGTGCTGGAGTCAGAAGAAGCTGAGTTCAAATCTGGCCTCAGATGCTTGACACACTTACTAGCTGTGTGACCTTGGGCAAGTCATTTAACCCCAATGCCCTGCCTTCCCCCCTCAAAAAAAAAAGAAAACAAAAAAACCCAATGTTGCTAGCAGCTGCTGTGGGGGCACCAGACCAACAACACCAGCACACAGAAGAGCTGCCAGCACGGTTTCTTTGATCTGCTTTTCTAAGGAAAGTAACCTTAAAGGGTTAACAATCTCACTTTAACCAAACACACATATATCATTCACTTAGTTCAGAGGAAAAAGCCAGCACCTTGAACTTCAGAGCAAATACAAACAGAAATTACAAACAGAGACAATAACAGACCAAATCACAATACATAGTTACCAGAGAAGTACCAACATCTGGGTTTTTTCAAAGCCAGGGGGCTCCAGCAGCTACCAAGAGTCTCATCTGGTCAAATCACACAACATTCTTCGAATGAGTGAGAGCCCCAAACAAAATGCTAACCTCTGAGTTTATATACCCTTCTTAGGGCCCAAAGGCCACATCTAATCAGCAAAAGGGTATGGGCCTGGGGCTTCACACCTAATAAGACTTAATCAAAGGTACTTGATTATTTTAGCATTCTCAAAGAGAAAACAGTAAAAAAAAAGTCCCACTGTGCTTAACATTACAAGAGGAAGCAAACAAAAACATAATGGAGTCACATAAATGGACTTATTGTAATCTAGTTGTATATAAGTGTACAAAAATATATAAATATACATATATACACAGGCACACACATATATATGTATACATACATACATACATACATATTCTCATACTAGTAAGTACCAGAGGAAATATTTGATTCCCTAGCCTAGAGTTAAAACACTTATGCTATTTAGAGCAATCCAACACAAACTAGAGTCTTTTTTAAAAATTTTAAGGTGGATTTGTTGCTAGATAGATGAATATCTGTTATATGGACTTTGATTTCCATGTTACTTGTGGTAATTCTTGAGTCCTTCAGCTAGAGTTCCAAAATTCTATCCGTTTTGTAGCAAGCTAACACATACTGGATTTCCTGAGGTAGACTTTTTGGAAAACTTTTGTATCTATAGTTTCCACTTAGATTTCTAGGGCCCCAGGGGCAATATTTGAATCATTCAATTAGATTAAAGCAGTCTATCCATTTAGAGCAATGCAACACAATTTAGAGTTTTCAGGGTAGATTTGTTGCTATGAATTTTTTTTTTACTGGATTTGTATTTAGAAGTCTTATAGCATATAGGCAAATGAACAACCTATGGAACTTGTTCATCTATATCTATATGATATATATCTATATATTTCTGCTTATTCTTGTGTTTTTCTGTTTCTCTATCACACCTGCCCCTTATATTTGGAATAAATTTCCCCTTTACCTCTGCCTTCTTAACCTTTATTCACCTTTAAGGACTAACCTAGGTACCACCTCCTCCTTGAAGCCCTCCCTGATTACCCCAGTTAGTATTCTTTCTTTTCATATGACTTCATATTATTCTCAATGGTGCACATGTCACTTTACTTCAAAGAAGAATATAAGCACCCTGAGGGCAGCTATTTTGCTTTTGCTTTTGTGTTCCTGGTATTTAGCACCAGGTGCTTAATAGATGTTTGTTGAATTTGAATGCAATTGAATTCATGTTTGTTCTGTTGCCAGGAAATTGCAGAATGTGGAATAGCTTCAAAAAAAATTTTACATAGTTAACTGTTCCTTACCTGAGATTTAGCTCCCCCTTCACTCTCCTCTCTTGAGTAATTGGTAACTGTGCTTACTAATGTACATTTTTCACGTCAAGCAGACAATGGTTTCTAAGACAAGAAAGGGTGAGGCTGAAAGGGAGTGAGAGGAAGCCAAGTTGATGCATGAAGAGGCAACACAGTGTAGGAAAATATTGAAATTTCTTGCGCAATCACTAAAACTACATCAGCAAGTAGTAGACTATTTGTAACCGGACCTACTACTGAAATAAGTAATTTCAGGAAGGAAGGCTGTATTACTGGCAAGCAGTATGGTCTGGTAGAATGGATACTGGATGTGGGGGAGAAGATCAGGCTTCAAGTTACTGTTGTGCCACCAGCCCCGTCTGTGACTGTGGGCAAGTTATTCACTAGGTGCTGAGCCTCACCTTCTTCATCTGGAAAATGAGAGATAGTGATATTTACACTACTTATCTCATAAGGCAGTTATTCTAAAGAATAGTGTCATTACTACTCCTATCAATCTCGGTATGCAGTTCATAGATCAGGAGATAAAAGGGCCCTTGGGAATCATCCAGTAAAAAAATACTTTTTTAAAAAATTCCATAAATTAACCCATTTATTGTTGGACTATGGGCTACAGATATTTGATAAGAAGATTTTACTGGTCTTCAGTTCCTTCAGTCTTCTGATGGCAGATTTGACTATGACCGCAGAGGTGGTGTTGTCGGTCCATGTACCACCAGTTACTGTTTTCATACAGGATCCACAATGCCAGATAACCACAGCCCATCTCTTCATTTTGGTCTTGCCACAGAAGGAGCAGGTATACTTGGCATGCTGGCTAATTTCAATTTTCTTCATCATTTTTTCTGAGGGATTCACTATAACGTGTTCCATATTTACCAACAATTCTGACCTTCTTGGTATATTTAGCCATGTTGCCAATTGCTGGACTGGAGCTCGGAGAGGCTTTTTTTTTTTAAAAACAGATAAAGAAATCATGTCCTCAAGAGGTTTCCAAATATTTATTTAAAAAATTTCTGAGAAACAAGGGCTTAAAGTTAACAAAAAGTAGTCATTTCATAGTCAGATGGAAATGCTAGAGGCTCACAGAATATTGCCTTGTTCTGTGTTCAGCAAGGATTTTTTTTTAAGCGACATTCTATTTAGTCATCTGAAGTGAAGGATTTGACTTTTAGGAAAAAGAAAACTATGAATTTTATCATAGAGATGGAATGAGATCACCTTGGTTTAGTCAGACTTCCCAGAAATGAAACAGACTCTTGAAAGAAGGAAACAAACTTTATTAAGCACCTGCTATGTGCCAGGCACCATGCTAAGTGCTTTACAAATATTATGTCATTTGATCCTCACAAAAACCCTGGGAGGGAGGTACTACAATTATCCCCATTTTCCAGTTGAAGAGACTGAGTCAGGCAGAGGTTAAATGACTCGCTTTGGATCACATAGTAAAGTATTTGAAGCTAGATTTAAACTCATACCTTCCTAAGTGCAGGCCAAGAACTCTAACTAGCATGCCGTCCAGTTGGTTTATATACTATACTTCGCATATACTAGAAGGTTCCAACAGGTTTCTTTCACGCCTGAAAGATTCAAGGCATACAGATGTATATAAACAGAAGAACATGAAAAACACATATTTTCCCCATCCATTGTGCTGAATTCCAGATGAGGAAAACCCTCATATGTGATGTAGAAAGAAACTTTAAGTAAAATATATTTTAAAAGAAATTGAGGGATTTATAGGCAAGGTGTCTGTGAAATGGTGATAAAAATAGCTGGTTATTGTGACGATAAAATTAGATAATATTTGTAAAGCATTTGTGAATCTCAAAGCGCTATATAAATGGTAGCTATCATTACTAGTTGTCCATTTTCCCTGGAAGATAGAGTACAATAAAGGAGACTGGACGAGTAAGTTGGAGCCAGATTGTGATGAGCCCTGAATGCTAAAATAAAGAATTTGTATTTCATCCCATTGGGATCAGGAGCCATTGCAAATATTTTAACAAGAAAGTGACATAATTGGACCTGTGCCCTAGGAAAATTGTTTTGGTAACAGTGTAAAAGTTGGATTGGAGTGGAGAGGGCTTAGACGTGAAAATGTATTAGGAAGCTATTATGAAATTCCAGGTAAAACGTAATGAGAGTCTGAGTTAGGGTGGTATCAGTGGAAGTAAAAAGGAGGGAAGAGATGCAAGAGCCACCATTAAGGTGGAATCTGCAGGACTTTGGCACCTGATTGGCTGTGGAGGGTAAGGGAGAGGGCAGACTAAAAGATGATGTTGAGGTTTAGAGCCTTAAGAGGAGAGGAGAGCCATCAACAATGATGGAGCTGTTAGGAAGTGAGGCAGACTGAATGAGGAAGATGATGAGTTTAATTTTTAAAATGTTGAACTGGAGGTACTGGCAAGGCAACCGTGTGGCAGTTGGAAATTTGGGACTGGACCTCAGGGGAAGAGGTTGGGATGGAGCTATAAATTTAGATATCATCTGCACAGATATAATCCTAGAAGTGATGGATGGATGAGATTACGGAGGGAGAGAGTTTACAAAGAGTGAAGAGAACAAGAATAAAGACAGAAATGTACATGTATGAGGCAGGAGAGGAAAGAGAAACTGATAAGGGGAGCTGGAGAGGAGTTATAAGAAAGGGAACCAAGGCTAAAGCAGGGTCATAGAAACCAAAGAAAAGGATTTTTGAAAAAGGAATCTTAAATGCTGCAGACAGTTCAAAGGAGATGAAGACAGAAAAAAGCCAATTGATTAGGTAATTAAAGGCTCGTTCCTGACCTTGTAAGGAATAGAGATGGAAGCCAGATTACCAGAGGCTGAGAGATGTGAGTGATGAAGTGAAAAGAGTGATTCTAAAGTATTCTTTCTATAAATTTGTCAGGAAAGCTGAGGAGACATTTGGGAGTGTGGCTCAAGGATGCAGATGGGAAGGTTTTTCAGAATATTGGAATAACTTTGTAGGCAGAGGGGTAGAAATAAGTAGCAAAAAAGAGAATTAAGATGTAAGAGAGGAGACAATCAAGTAAATGGAGCAAGGTCATGAAGAAGCCAGGATGGGGTGGCAGCAAAGATATAGAATTCAGCCAGATTCAGCTAGAAGGGCACCTCCCCCCACCTCACTATCTTAGATGAGAGTGAAGGAGGAGATGATGAATGAGTGATTTGAAGGAGAGGAGAAAACTCAGGATGACACAAATTAAATTAGGTGATTAGGGTGAAAACTGTGTGATGGCAATCTAGAGAGGGAGATTGGTTCTGGCCTTAGCTCCATACATGGAACATCAAAATAGAGTCATCTCATGATTATCCATAAGTGACTTTGTGGATTATTTCTGACTTCATCTGCTATGCTTCCTAGTAAGATTAGGAAAGGCTACCAAAAATGGGGCCATGACAGGAATATGAATCTGTATTTTAATATGTATGTGTTCCATATATCTGAGTAAAGCTATATGTACATATTGCCACAACAACCACAACAAAGCTTTTTTCCCCTACAAAATTACCAGCAAGTAATTAACTCTCTCTGTCTCTGTCTCTCTGTCTTTTTCACACACACACACACACACACGATCAGGGGTGGGGAACCTGCAGCCTTGAGGCCGCATGTGGCCCTCTAGGTCCTCAAATGTGGCCCTTTGACTGAGTCCAGAATTCACAGAACAAATCCCCTTAATAAAATGATTTGTTCTGTAAAACTTGGACTCAGTCAAAAGGCAGCACCCAAGGACCTAGAAGGCCACATGTGGCCTCAAGGCCTCAGGTTCCCCATCCCTGATATAGATCTAGGCTAAACATATTGTAAATTACAGTGCTTGCATTCCTAAATCAAACAAAATAATTGGATTTATGTATTATCACGGATTATCTGTTGTCTTCCCTCCATTATCATAGGGAATTGAAAATCGATGATCATTGAAACAATTGGTTATATCTGGAGTCCCTTGTAGAGAAATATTAGAGATACTATTCTATTTTTTGGAGGGGGGAAGGCAGGGCAATTAGGGTTAAGTGACTTGCCCAAGGTCACACAGCTTGTAAATATATCAAGTGTCTGAGGCCAGATTTGAACTCACGTCTTCCTGACTCCAGGGCTGGTGCTCTACTCACTGTGCCACCTAGCAGACGCTATTCTAGATTCTCTACACTGGATATGTCACTGTTGGCATCCCACTGTCTCAGAAGGGCTTCATGAAAATAGAATAATATGAATAATATTTTTAGTATAAATAATAGGCAAACCTTTGGCACTAGATGGAAACTAAACTGTTATGCTAGCGTGCCCAGCAGCTGAACAGCTGTCTATTGTTGCTTGAGAATGAATAGAAAAAGTCTGTTTCCATGACTGACAGATGTATGATGGAATAGTTTCCTCTGTTTGTCCTGCACTGAGTGATTGAACCTTATGATACTCTACAGCAAACTTTCAGCCCTGATAACATTTCCAGATGGATTCTGAAGAAAGGAAGTGATTTCGTTTAAGTGACAATGAGCAGCATTCCTGCTGATTATTTTTTCCCTAATTGTTTTTGTCATTGGTTGTCAGTTGCTACTAGTTACAGAATCACAACACGAAGTCTAACAATTCCAAGGTCAGAGGATGCATTCATATTATTTACGCTGTATGTTTTTCTTAACATCTTGATTTTATATCACTTTCTTAATGTCTCAATTTTATCTACAAGTCTTTGTTATGAAGCACAGCTTATAGCGCTGGGCATGGAGTCAGGAAGACGAGTTCAAAACTGGCCTCAGACATTTACCATTTGTGTGACCCAGAGCAAGTCACTTAATCTCTGTTTTCCTCAGTTTCTTCAAATGTAAAATGAGGATGATAATAGCATCTACCTTCTAAGATTATTGAGAGGATCGAATGATATGAAACATTTAGCACAGAGTCTGAAAATAATAAGCACTATATAAATGATGATGATGATGATGATGAAGTGTTGTCATTTCTATCTTCCTAACTTCCTATCATGTCTCATATACTCCCCCTTCCATCCTCTGACACTGCCACCACCCTAGTGGAGAAACTCATCACTTTGTGCCTGGATTATTGCAATAGCCCGCTGGTAGGTCGGCCTGCCACAAGTCTCTCCCCACTTCAGTCCAACCTCCACTCAGCTGTCAGTGATCTTCCTAAAACATAGGTATGACTGTATCACCCCACTACTCAATGAAGTCTAGTTATTTACTACTTCCTTAAGGATCAAATATAAAGTCCTCTGTCATTTAAAACCCTTCACAACCCAGCACCTTCCTACCCTTCCAATTTTCTTACATGCCTCCCTCTGCTTACTTTATGAGCTAGAGACACTGACCTTTGCACATGATATTCACTCTCCTGACTTCAAGTAGTCTCCTGGAACTCTCTTCTCATCTCTACCTCCTGTTTTTCTGTGAATTTCAGCTAAAATTCCACCTTCTACAAAAAGTCTTTCCTAGGCTTCTTTAGTTTTCATGCCTTCCTTCTGAGACCTCCCCCTCCCCCAACTCCACTGGCTGCATTATGCTGTCTTTATCCCATTTGTCCATAGATTTTGAGTGTATACACTGTCTCCCCCATTTGACTATGAGCTTTTAGAGAACCACAGCATTGGGCCTGAAATCAGGAAGACATCTCTCTAAGTTCAAATCTGGTCGACCCTGGGAAAGTCATCTGACTCTGTTTACATCAGTGTCCTCATCTGTAAAATGAGGTACAGAAGGAAATGGCAAACCACTCCAGTATCTTTGTCACAAAAGCTCCAAGTAGGGTCACAAAGAGTCAGACATGACTGAAAGTACTGAACAATCTTTGAGAGCCAGGACTGTTTTTTGCCTTTCTTTGTATCCCTTGTGCTTAGTACAGTGCCTGACACATAATAGACACTTAATAAATGGTTGTTGGTTGATAGACTGAAAATTGGATAACAGAAAAAAAATTCTCATTGCTAGGCAGAAAGTTTTTTTCTTTTAAATAGTGTTTTATATTTTCTAGTTACTTGTAAAGATGATTTTTAACATTCATTTTTATAAAATTTTGAGTTCCAGATTTTCCTCTTTCTTCTCCCTTCCTAAGATGGTAAACAATTTGATACATGTTATAGATGTGCAATCATGTAAAACATATTTCCATATTAGTCATGTTGCGAAAGAAAGAAGAATCAGAACAAAAGGGAAAAATCGTGAAAATGATGTGCTTCGATCCGCTCCATATCTCTTTCTCTGGATAGGGATAGTATTTTCCATCATGCATCCTTTGGAATTGTCTTGAATCATTGTATTGCTGAGAAAAGCTAAGTCTATCATAGCTGTTCATCACATAATGTTGCTATTACTGTGCATAATGTTCCCCTGGTTCTGCTCACTTCACTTTGTATCAGTTCATGTAAGTCTTTCTAGATTTTTCAGAAATCTTCCTGCTCCTCATTTCTTATTGCACAATAGTACATTCCATTCACATACCACAACTTGTTCAGCCATTCCCCAACTGATGGGCATCCTCTCAATTTCCAGTTCTTTGCCACCACAAAAAGAGCTGCTGTAAATATTTTTGTGTCTGTGGGTCTTTTTCCATTTTTTAGGATCTCTTTGTGATACAGATCTAGTAGTGGTATTGCTGGATCAAAGGGTATGCACAGTTTTATAGCCCTTTGGGCAGCAAAGTTTTAATGAGACACAAAGCAAATGCTGGTTTTTGTCCAGGTTGTCAGTGTACTAACTTAGATAGATTTGTCTCTAATTTTTCCTGTGGTTGAACTGAATCTGAATTAGGAATATATCATCTTTACATAATTAGATGAGTAGTAACGGCCCCAAATTCTAGAGGCAAAATTTCTAGTTTTTAGATATGTGAGTTGGGGTTTCTGATTTATGAAATTCCTGAAGGGTTCATAGGATCAAAGATTTAGAGCAGAAAGGAACCTCATCAAGTCCAACCCCTCATTTTACAGATGAGGAGGCTGAGGCAGAGAGTGGTT
The DNA here is from genome assembly GCA_028646595.1 of Phalanger gymnotis. Taxonomy (NCBI): domain Eukaryota; kingdom Metazoa; phylum Chordata; class Mammalia; order Diprotodontia; family Phalangeridae; genus Phalanger; species Phalanger gymnotis. The sequence goes on from CM053623.1 coordinate 146,597,339, forward strand.
AAGTGACTTGCCTAGAATCACACAGCTAGCAAGTCTCTGAGGTGAGATTTGTACCCAGGTCTTTAGGACACTAAGTCCAGTCCCCTATCCACTACATTATATAACACAACAGAGAAATCTTGAAACAAAGAGAAGAACAAAAAAGTTTGCAATGATAATGAACAATGGCAAAAATTAGTTTTAGAAAGTAAACTCCTTGGATAAGAGCCTTGGTGTCACTATTCCCAGGACTGATTGCTGAATAATTTCCACTGAGTCAACAGACAGAAGCTATGAGAAGTCAAGGGAAATAAAATGAAAGTCACTAGAAAATGAGGAAGGTATGTAGATTAAAAAAAATAATAAGAATTTATGGCCTCTGGTTCAGCTCTTTTAATCTCCTGTTAATGAGGTCTCTGTAGTTTTTAGTAGAAAAATGATTATTTGAGGCAAACTTAAGTTCCCTGGTATCATTTCTTATCTTCATCTTTCACATGCTTATCACATTCTGACTTACAGTTAATCCATTGTAGTTAAGTTAGGTGGTTCCATGCCTCACTTCCTCTACCAGATTGTAAAGACTTCAGTTACTAGGTCAATTTCCTTATTTGCAAAAGGGATAATGCTGCCTGTAGCAATTATTTCACAAAGTTGTTATAAGGATTGGAAACCCCAAAGTGCTATAACAGGGTCCCCAGAGTCTCAGTGCTGTTTCAAGCTATTAAGGACAAATACAAAGCTACTTCAGCTATAAAGCTTAAAACTTCACTAAGAGAAGGGAAGAGAGGGATTGAAGAGTACACATTTTTCTCTTTGTCCTAGATGGGTGTATAGGAGGAAGGCATGGTGGATGATATCGAGGAGATCTGATGTTTTGGACTGGGGAAAAGAGGGAGCTCCCAGTGGGTGGCTTCTAGGTAAAGCACAAACGTGGTTCCTTTACTGAGAACAAGGAAAGGGTGGCAGTGAAAATGGCTAGAAGAGTCAGTCAAAAATCATTTACTAAGTACTTACTGTGTGCCAGGTATTGTGCTAAGCCATCCAAGGAAGGCAAAAATATGGTTCTTACTCTCAAGGAGTTCGCATTCTAGTGGCTTAAAAAAGATGTGAATGTCTCTGTGTGCCTGTGTGTATGTGTATGTGTGTGTATGCACACACACACACATATATTTACATATAAATATATGTGTGTATATATATATGCATATAAATATATATGTGTGTGCATATATATAAACTCTAGCTCAATCTCTCTCCTTCTCTCTCTCTCTCTCTCTTTCTCTTTCTCTCTCTTTTACTCTTTCTATCTCCATACAGTACAAATGGGTGATTTCCAAAGGAAGGCACTAGCAGTGGCTGAGGTGGAGAGTGGTAGTTGGGATGGGAAGGACCAGGAAGGGCCTTCTGCAAAAGTTAGTATTTGAGTTGAAGGTTGCCAAGGAAGCCAACGGGCAATGGTGAGGAGGCAGAGCATTCTAGGCATGGGCGACACCCCAAGAGAAGGCATAGAGTTTGGAATTGGAGCAGGAAGGGCAGTATTGCTGATTAGTGGCATATGTGGATTGTAATAAAGTGTATGAAAAATGGAAAAGTAGGAAAGGATGAGATTGTGATGTTATGTTAGACCCTTGAGGTAATAGGGAGCCACCACAGTTTATTGAGTAGGGGGATGACGTTGTCAAACCTATGCTTTAAAGAGATCACTGGCAGCTGAGAGGAGGCTGGAGTGGGGAGAAATCTGAGACTGGCACAAGGGAGAAATCAGTTGGTAGGGGTTAGATTCTGAGATATCTGGGGCTGGGGTTTGGAAAGGGGTGGTGATATGTGGTAGGACAAGGAGGCTAGAGGGGAATGGGAAGTTGAACTCATTAATTATAATATCCAGATTTTGAAGCAAGGGTGACAGATTAGGAAATCAGGGAAGGGTAGAGTGCCTGGAGACTGGGGTAAAAATGAAAAATAGGTATAGGAGAGAAGGGAGAAAGGAAGGGAATAAGCATTTATGTAGATAGCACCTACTATGTGCCAGGCACTGTGCTAAATGCTGTTTATAAATATTATCTTGTTTGATCCTCACAAGAACCCTGCTAGATAAGTGTTATTATCATCCCCATTTTACAGTTGAGGAAACTGAGGCAAACTGAGGTTAAGTGACTTACCCAGAGTCACATAGCTAGTAAGTGTTTGAGGCTGGATTTGAACTCACATCTTCCTGATTTTAGACCCAGTGCTCTATTTATTGCTCCATGGGAGGTTATGATCAAATAGAGAAATTCCATAGTTCTGTACAGTGGAGGTGGACCATTGGGTGCTAAACTTTCTTTAGACTATAATCTCCTTGTGGGAAGAAACTGCATCATTTTTCATCTTTTCATCCTCAACACCTACCTCCCATATAACATGTCTATGTAAAGTATGAGGAATGGAAAAGTAGGAAAGGACGATATTGTGATGTTATGTTTGACCCTTGAGGTGAAACTTAACTTAATAAATGTATGTTGAATCAATTGAATAAAGAATTTTCTAATGCGGCTGACTTTGTGCAGCTCTGCCTCACTGAAATCTACTTCATGTTGTAGTAGGAAGGCCGAATTTATGATCTCAAATATAATCATGTATATGTTTGAATGGTCCGAAATCGCAAGGTATGAGAGATTCTCTAAGGAGAAAACAACAAGAAATTTATT
>CM053623.1:146600504-146671669 GCA_028646595.1 Phalanger gymnotis
AGGTTTCACACCTGACAGGGCCCTGGGCCTGGGGCTTAGCACTTAAGAGCTGAAAGTACTTCCACTCAAAAGAAACAAAAACCATGCTAATGAGACAATTTTGCTTAACAACACACTCCACCCCTTGTTCTAGGATACACATGTTCAAATCGAGACGTCACCCTGTGATATCATTGGTCCTCTTTGAAAATGAAGGACGAATAACAATAACCACAATAATCGCATCAGCACGGACAGATGCACTGTCACTTTATAAAGGCCAGGTACTTGGCTCTTCAAGCCCCGAGTGCTTCTCATCTCCTGAATCTCATCTGGTCTGTGTCCTGGGTCTGTAAAGGCTGGGAGCCATATGCGGACACCTTCCCTAGATGTTTTAGCAGTCAGTGCTATACATATAATGTAAATACTGAGGAAAATGAGAAGTCAGCTCCAGACCATGGTAGTAAAGCCTCTGCAGCCTTCTTTGAGCCTGACTTAACCATTCTCTTCCACACAATGCACTGTCTCAGAAAAGATGGACCAGTTTGACAATTGTATATATGATCTAAATGCAATGAGAACCTAGGTCAATTACCTTCTTTTCCATGAACCAGGTACAAGAGTAGGTCCCAGGGTTCTGCCCTGGTGTATAGCTCTAACCATGTTCCTTTGTACCCTCTGTACCCCCTATTCACCTCCTTTTTGAAACACAGCAAGATTTCTCCACAGTGGAGTTCTTCTGGTCTCTCTGTGTTTCTCTGTGTCAATCCTGAGAAGAGCACAGAGAGTGGAGCCAATAAATAAAAGTTCATGGTCTGTGGTAAGAATTGGTAGGTAAAATGGTAAATGAGGCAAGTCTAAGATGAGACTCCACCTTTGATGTAGACGCCATGATTAGCAAATCGCTTGTATTTTCCATCCTCATTTCATGTATAGATACTGTTAAAATATTTGTCTATATTTTAAAACTTCTTTAGCTATTAAGTGCTACAAAAATATGTAGCATTTTTAGTAAACGAATAGGTAAAAGATAAAGATCTTGTGTACAAAGAGGATAAGGCATTCTTATCTTGGGGAGATGGAGAGTGCTTAATGTTTCTTGATTTATTTCTCATAAAAGGATTGAGTAATTCAAAGCTAAGGGTTCAGTCCTTTTAATGATCTGTCACACCCTTTGTTCCTCTGATAGATCTTAGAGCATGAGTTATGCTAAAACAAAACAAAACTGATGAATGAGGAATTTCTTGTTCATCTGGTTTATCTTGGATAATGAGATGGCATAGAATAATTTTAATTTCTAAGGTTAATGGCAATAGCACAGAAAATCCAGCAGGGAAAAAATAAAAAGCTTTGTTCCAGTGTTTCAATCTGTATGATTTTCCTCTTCTGATTAAATGAAAATACAGTAGTCTAACTCTGGGATTTGCTGGGGACAGAGGACTCATGAATTCACTGAAGTGAGGTCATCCCCTATTAATTCCTCATCCATCTCAAAGAACAGAGATTACAACCTCTAAAAGTGGACAAAGAACACATCCTTCACCTGAAGGATGGCATAAAAAAATTGTACGGTATAAAATACGGGTGAGGGCATGAGAATGTTCATAAAATTGAAGAGAGATGAAATATCATTATCTTCTAAAAGATTTACAAGAAAACAACTACTAATAAGTAATAACAAAGTTTAATTTTTTTATTGAGATGTGTGCCATTATTCATTTCCTCTCTTTCCTTCCTCACTTTTTCCACCTCTGTTCCTGTTGTTTGCCATTCCCCCCTTCAAAGATATACTGACGCCAGTGAGATTTAGTGTCAAAAATTGAGGGAGATAAAAATTTCAATTTCTAAAGCTATACAGAAAAGTTGTTCACTGGCATGATTGACACCCTGTGGTTAGATCAGGATTAGGAAAATATTGTTACCAAAGCACATGATTAAATTTTAATTCTTTGACATCAAACCTCCGTTATATGTGGAGACATGATAACTGAGGGTGCAGGAGATGAAGTATAGAATTTTTTAACCTCATCTTTTATATAATTTGAGTCCAAGTTCATAGGTAGTAAACTGAAAGTTGCTGATGCATCATGTATAGTCATATTTTAAACAAATGTTTGTAGGTTTGATGAATACCTCAGTTCCCTGCTTCACTTGTATAGGTAAAATTGTCAGTGACACAACAAACCAGAAACAGAATGAAAACAAAATCCAATACCGAACTATTTACCATAAATTTAGGAATCAATGAGGGTTTATCAAGTTTGCCGGCAAGGAAGCCCCACCTGTCCCCAAAGGAACAAAAGGACAAAGCTTATATTGTTGTTCAGTTGTGTCTGATTCTTCGTGACCCCACTTGGGATATTCTTGGCAAAGATACTGTAATACTTTGCCATTTCCTTCTCCAGTTCATTTTATGGATGAGGAAACTGAGGCAGAGTTAAGTGACTTGTAGCTAGTCATGTAGCTAGTAAGTGTCTGAGGCCAGATTTTTCAGGCCTAGCTACAGTATAGGCAGGAGGTGAACTGAGTACGGGGGACTTTTTGGATTGGAGAGGGCTGAAGTGGTTTGCAGGGCAGGAAAAGGGAATGTTGTATTCTGTGGTTAGATAAGCCTGCTGCTGGGCTAATAACAGGAAAAGATCTTCTTCAGGTTAGCTATCTCTAATAGGAATATCTTGGTTGTTTCAGCAGTAAGGAAGACCAAACAGAGTGGAGGTCACAATACAAACAGGGTCAGGGGCAAGATAGAAGAAATGCAGACAAAATGGAGTTGGTTTAGCTTTCTCCGCTACCCACACTTGGTACTGAAAGCCCTTTATAATCTGGCTCCAATCTATCTTTCCATTGTTTTTACTGCAGCTCTTCTGGGTCATTCTCACAATTTGTATTTGTACTTGTAGGCTGGGTGGCACTCTTTAGGTTGCTGCTATCTTGAAGTTGTAGGAGTACCTTATGGATGACTACTCCTATTATTGGAGTTCATGAGCCCCCACCAGTGTGCTTTACATTAATAGTCAACCAGTAGATAAAATCAGCTCTTAGCAAAGGCATTTGCTAAGATGGCACAGTAAAAACAGTAGCTATAAAACATTTGCTTCTTTAATCTAAGCCACGTTCTCCCACAGCATTCTTGGAGAGAGTGGACTCAAAATTAGAATACAATGGTGGCGAGATACACATTTAGGATGTGTGTGCAGCAAATGTAACTTGCAATTTCTGGCACGTCAGGTTGGGAAGTTCTTCCTCTCTTGTAGCCCTCATGCAGCTCCTCTTGGATATAGCATCTGAACTGGGTGGGTTACTCAGCTGGGTTGCCAGGGTCTTCTCTTCATAGCTCTACTTTTAAAGGGCAGGCCTTGCTCTCTCTTGATTCTATATCTATTTCTCTTCTTTGCTGCCAGGGCTCCATTCCTGGAAGTTGTTTCTTCCCTCACTTTCTTTATTCACATTGGTCTAGAGTGGGTCTCCACTCCTTCAACTGTGTCTCAAATTCTCTTGACCTTAGGAATCTTCTGATTGCTGAATGGAGTGTCTCCCTTAAGGCAAGTCACTACTAGAAACCACTGCCAGTGGGGAGAGGAGAGAAAAATCTCCTCTGTTGCCTCTACCCCCCACTTTCCATAAATTACTCCTGAGTCTGCACTCCTTCTGACCCTCTAGCATTTACCAATTAAAGTGCCCAGGGACATGGCTAATTTTTTTTGCTTGGCAATTGTTCCTTTCTAATTCACTTTGTAAAAGAATCACTGGTCTTGACCACAATTGACTATAAACACCATGCTATCACACATTAAAACCTCATCATCTGTGACTAAAATCTGTGAGTGTATCACATTCATTTGGAAGGGGAGGGAATCACAGACTCCCTCATTTACATTATCTACATTATTCATTTTCACATAGTCCAGTTCTGCCTCTATCATCCAGCTCCAGGACTAACAGGTGGACAGTATACTGTATATGAGGCCTCCCCTGATTCCCTCAGCTTGCCTTCCCATCAAAATTATCTTGAAATATTTTTGTATTTATTTTTTATGTACTTTTATGTGCACTTATGCCTCCCCCAATAGAATGTAAGCTTATTGAGGGCAGAGGTTATTTCATTTATGTCTTTATGTATCTCAGAAAGAATCTCTAAACTAGGGCCATCTCGAAGGCCATAACTTCTAGGAGGCCAAGTGCTCTCTTTTATTTTGCTCTCACCCTGTTGTAAAATTCAATGACATCTCTAAAACAAAGTTTAAATATAGCTCACGCCTAGGATCTCCCCCAAAATAGGGGTGCTAGGGTTTCCTCTAGAAAGGATACTTCTTGTATGATGTGGGGATCAGGTATAGGATAACTTATTTCCTTCACTATTAAAAAAACGCATAAGATACAAAGGATATAAAAGTATACGTGAACAAATACAGAAAATATAAAACACTCCAAAGACCCCTTGTATTCATTATACTCCCCTAGAAGGTAAAGATCCTTTGTGGGACTGCTGAACAGATATTTCACATTCACCCCAGACCTGTGCTGTCCAAGCAGTTCACAAAGTTCATATGAATAGGTCAGCACCTAACTGAGGAACTCTTAAACTCACGAGGTAATTGCCAAGCTGAGAATGTCCTTTCCTCAGTACTGCTAGTTGCTGACCTGTATTCATAAAAAGAAATAGAAAAGCAAGAGATGCCAATGAAAGACGCAATCTCACTTGGGCAAGCATGTCTCCCACTGCCGTCCTCTTTTCATGCAAGCTGACATTGCTACTGAGTGGTGGGGAGGCATAAGGGAGAGGGGAGAGAAAATCAGGCAAAGAGCAAAGAAATGAGGAGAGAAAAAGTAGATAATGTAACAGAAAATATAATTCAAATGCCTAGAAGACCTGGATTAAAAATATTGGCTCTGCCATTTACCAGCTGAATCCCCTTGAGGGAGACACTTTATCTCTCTAAGACTCGGTTTTCTTATCTGTAAAATGAGATTCTTGTATTATCTACCTCATGGGATGGTTATGGCAGCCAATTTTTTTTTTCTGATGTACAGTGCTTTACAAATATGAATTGATTTTATATTGCCTTCCTTAGAATTACCCAGAACTCTTTAGGAAATGTTTATTCATTCCTCCTAGCTTTTAGCAGAGAGGTCACAGACAATTGGTGTGGAATGAAGCAAACATTTTGGGGGTAGCGAATGTGCTTTTTTTGTTGTTGTTGTTGTTTTGTTTGTTTGACTGTATTACAAGAGAAGGATCTGTCGGATGGAGGAGTCATTGGGAAGTGATAGTGTTGTAAAAAAAATTACGGCATCAGTGAGCCTTTCAAAAAAGGATGCTTATTCATTGAAATGGAATCCGAAGTTGGAAGGGGAATACAGATTATATAATCCAACCTTTACCTGAGCAGAATTGCTTGTACTTGAGCCATATGACCTGCTCCTTGCCTCCCCGCCCCCACAATGAACAGGCGGTTGTCCAGTCTCTGTTTGCAGATCTTCTGTGACAAAAGCTCACTTCTGCCTGAGGTGGCATATTCCACTTTTAGAAGGCTCTAATATTTTTATTACATGTTAAAGAAATTGTTGATCTTAAACATGAACAGAAGAAAAAAAGTGCACAAAAAGAAAAAAAGTACAAACCTCTCAGCACAGTACCATCACCAGACTTTCACTATTGTAGAATGAAGAAATTAGCAAGTTAGTTCAATATCTTTAACCTGAAACTCTGGAATTATTAAAGCAATAGAATAAGAATAACAAGATGACATTTTAATATAAATTACACATCACTCAAGGTGTGGGGTGTTTTCAGGGAAGACTATTTCTTCTGGTGTGAAGGCTGCTGAGCCCCTTTTGGGTCTGCTTTCTACCTTTGGTGTCTACTTTATTCACCGAAATCTCATCCATGGCTCCAAGAAATTGTAGCATGCACAGCGGCCACAACCTAGTAAATCATTTTGGCAGATGAGTTAAACCAGCCTGAGGGTAACTGAGAGGTCTCAAACCCTCTGGTGAGTTGGGGGGGGTGTTTACCCCAAGCACTTGAAGACTTCTCCCAGAGGAATGAGAGGATGAGAACAATTTGTTTTATGCTGATATTAACAATCCAAAGTGCTTTCATGATGCCCTGACGGCTATTTATGGGCCAAAGACCTTTGGTATATCACAACTACTTAGCACTGATGGAACCACATTGATTGGTGATAAGAACATGATTCTGGAGAGATAGACTGAACACTTCCATAATATTCTCAACAGCCTATCATCAATCAATGCTGAAGCCACTGACCGTTTATCTCAGGTTGAAGTCAGTCCCTCTCTAGCCGTATTTCCAACTGAAGAAGAGATTTTTAATGCCATTAGGCTCTTCTTGTGGGGCAAAGCACCTGGTGCTTATTCTATTCCAGCTGAGATTTACAAGCCAGGGGTTCCACTGCTCATACAAGAGCTGACCAAAATTTTCAGGGTCATATGACAAAAGGAGGTTATCTTCCAGTTCAAGGATGCCTCCATTATCCACCTCTATAAAGGTAAAGGAAATAGATTGTCCTGTGACAATCACAGGGGCGTCTCTCTCTTAGTCATTACCAGCAAGATTCTTGCCAGAGTCCTCCTTAATATTCTGATCCTTCACCTGAAAGATGGTCATCTACCTGAGAGCCAGTGTAGCTTCAGAAAGGGCCAAGGAATAGTCAACATGGTGTTTGCTGCCCAACAACTCCAGGAGAAATGCCAGGAGCAGAACAGAGGTCTGTATACAATGCTTGTCAATCTGACCAAGGCCTTTGATACTGTCAGTCATGAGGGCTTTTGGAAAATTATGTCGAAATTTGTTTGCCTGGAGAAGCTCATCAGTATTATACATCAATTTCATAATGGCATGTTTGCACGGGTTCTGGATAATGAACAATGCTCTCACACTTTCCCAGTTACCAATGGAATGAAGTAAGGCAATGTCCTTGCTCCCAGTCTTTTAAGCATAATGTTTTCAGCAATGTTATCAGATGCCTTCAACAAGGACGAAAACAGCATTAAGGTCAGCTACCACACTGATTATAAATTATCGAACTTGAAAAGGCTAGCTACAAACCTAAACTGAAGTGGAGAGTTGGCGCTTAATCTTTCGTTTGCAGGCAGTACACTCAATGCAGCCTCTGAGGTTTAGATGCAACAAAGTATGGATTGATTCTCTGCTGCTTGTGCTAATTTTGGCCCAACAATCAACGCCAAGAAAACACAATCATCACCACACCATTTATCCATGGAGCCATCAGTTACAGCAAATGGAGAAATTTTGTATGCTGTGAATAAGTTCACTTACCCTGGCAGTATATACTTTCCAGGGATGTCCACATAGATGATGAAATTGATTCATGTATCGCCAGAGCTAGGTCAATGTTTGGGAGGCTCTGAAGGAAATTGTGGGAGAGAAGAGGTATTAGCCTGCCTACCAAACTGAAGACATTGCGCTGACCTCATTGTTGTACGCCTGTAAAACCTGGACAGTACAGCAGTGCCATTCCAGTAAATTGAATCACTTCCATTTGAATTGTGTTAGGAAGATTCTGAAGATCACCTGGCAAGACAAGGTACTGGACACTGGTCCTTTCTTGAGCCAAACTGACAAGCATTGAACCTCTACTACAGAAAGCACAACTCTAAAGGACTGGCCATATAGCCCAGATGCCCAAACATATGTTTGCCTGAAAAACTATTTTATGGAAGACTCACACGTGGCAAGAGCTCACATGGAGGTCAGAAGAAGCAACATAGGGACACTCTCAAGGTCTCTCTGAAGAACTTTGGAATTGATTTGTGATATAGGAGATACTGGCAAAGGACTGCCCAGCATGGCATACCTGCATCAAGGAAGGCACTGTGCTCTATCAGTAAAGCAGAATTGCAGTAGCTTAATAGAAACATGAGAGGTGCAAATTTAGAGACATCTTTACTCCAAATGTTCATGTGGACTATTTGTGCCTGACCTGTGGTAGTGCATTTTAATCTCATATTGGTGTGATCAGACACAGTTGGACACACTGTACCTTGCCTCCAACATAGTGGTGTCATTTTGGTCTTCTTCATGAGTAAAGGACAACCACTGCCATACATTACTCAAAGAAACAACAATATGGATATATTTCTATTTAGGATAAATGATGGAAAAAGTTTTATATCTTAGTACCTGTAAGTATAATATACACATATGTGGTAGAATTCTTTATTGTTTATAGGGCTTACTAAGTACCATGTCACTTGATCAATATGTGGCTACATTATTGGAGGAACCAAAGAGTATAAATCTTGATATTTTCACTCTAAATGAGATCAAAAGAAGGACGTTTCAGCTAAATGGAAGAATGACCTACAGGTTCTCCTTGGAAGACCAAATTTTGAAAGTTGAGAGAGTTGTTTTTATCATGTGTAAAAAGCAACAAGAAACATAATTTCATGAGACATTTGGTTATTTTATATTGCAGTGGTTATTGTAACCTTATTGTATTGTATTGTAATGTGCTAAAAGACTGCCATGAAAATACTTATAATTTATTTACCAACATTTTTTGTGGAGGATGATGAAGGAGAGAATCTATAAGGAATTCAATAAGACACTCCAGAATAAATCAATGTATCCTTCGGTATTCAGCAATTTCATTGTAAAGGCAGAACAGTAAAAATATGTTGAAAAATATAAAATAATAATAGCCAACATTTAAATAGTACTTTAAAGTGTGCAAACAGCTTTACAAATAACGTATTATTTTATCCTCAACAACTACCTCGAGAGGTAGGTGCCATTATTATTATCTCCATTTTGTAGATGAGAAAACCGAGGCAGGAAGAAATTAAGTGACTTGCCCAAGATTGCAGAGTTACTAAGTGTCTGAGACAACATTTGAACTCAGGTCTTCCTGATTCCAGGTTCCTCACTCTATCCACTGTAGCACCTTGCCAGTCTATAAAATATGGCACGAGAAGAAGGAACAAGACTTAACAAACACTTGTAGATAACACAGAAGCCTCATGCATATGTATCACAAACACTCTCTTCAAGAAGAGAATCTGAAGAAGCTGACTGTGCTGAGCTCTAAAGAATATGACAAAAAATTGAAAGATTATGTTTTAATAAACAGGAAATTACTTGTTACCAATGGGAGAGTCATTCCTAAATCAACTAAGACAGATTTAGAATAAAGGTAAAAAAGTACAAAACTTAAAAATGAGAAAAAGATATGGCATGAAATGAAAACATGATTCTCATCTATGGATGATGAAAAATTGGATATGGACAGAAGAAAGGGCATAGACGAGGACAGTAATAATTTTAAACAGAAGTCATCTGTTTAATTGATGTTTCACAAAATCAATGTTTTATGAAAAGGAGACATAAGAACCTAAAAAGTGCTCTAGTCTGCCATCACTTGCTTTATTTGCCATCAGAGAGATATGGTGGCCAAGTGCAACCTAGATTTAGAATATAAACTTGCTCTTAAAATATTACAGAGAATAATGATGGAAGATTATGAGCATTATTGCCTCACTCCACCACTGAGAGAAACAATGGAGGGCAAAACTGGTTTAAAGAAAACTGCATCAGAGATGCAACTAAGCCAAGTCATCCTAAGGACACTTAAGGATGAAATTGGAAGGACAACAAACAGAAGAAATATAGAAAAAATCTGCAAAGATTTTCATAATAAACATCTTATGATGAGAGAAAGGGGGAAAGGAGAGGAGAGAGAGAGAGAGAAAGAGAGAGAGAGAGAGAGAGAGAGAGAGAGAGAGGGAGGAGAGAGGAGAGAGGAGGAAGAGGAGGAGGAGGAGGAGGAGGAAGACGTACCAATATTATTAGAGAAAGAAAAGTCTGTAGAAGCAGCTGTAGTAGACTAAATGTGTGTGACATACACTCTGCAGTGTCCTTATCCATTCAGGAAGAAAGCTGTCACTGGGTTAATTATCTAGGCGAGAGCTTGACTTGGCTTTGAGTTAGACCTCAGCTAATGTCTTACTTGAGCTATCACTTAGAGTCTCTTTAATCTCCAAAGGCACACTCCCTTGGTATAGACACTTTTGAATATAGCCTGAAATATTTCCACTGGCCACCAGAGGGTATTCAAGTCTGAAAATACCTGGGGTGCTCCCCCAACCTTAGTAAAATAAATCTAAACTTGATGGGGAAGTGACTTTATTATTTTCTTTTTTAATAACTTCTGTCTGACCAAGTTTAATCTAGTCCAAGAGATGAAATAAAATATTAAAATTTAAAATATACAATTTATATCTTGGTTCATACCCTGACTGCTTTGGGTATATTTCATGTCCTCAGGTTGCTTCCTTCAGCACTCATAGCACACAGTAAGCTAGCACAGGGTTTTGGCATTAAACTCTCCATGACATTAGTTTTTGTTGAGGAAAGGAAATTCCAATTGGGTCAATTCCTCCCAGCAAACTTCTGGGAGAATATGCAGAAGTCACATAGGCTATTCAGGCAAGAATGAATTGTGATCTGTATTATTGGAGGGAATATCCACTTTAGTGAAATTATAGATCTATTTGAGTATATGAATATGTACACAGGAGCATTTCCTAACAGATGGAGTTCTGTTACCAAAAAACTTATAAGGTGAATACATATATTTACCTTTCCCCCCTACACTTCATAGTATTTTATTTTTTCCATGTAAAAGATCATGTAAAGACAGTTTTCAACATTCATACATTTATTTTTATAAGATATTGAGTTTCAAATTTTTCTTCTTCCCTCCCCTCTCCTCTCCCTTCCTCTCCTCAAGACAGCAAACAATCTGATATAGGTTATACAAGTACAATCTTGTTAAACATATTTCCACATTAGTCATGTTATGAAAGAAGAATCAGAACAAAGGGGAAAAACCAAGAGAAAGGAAAAAACAAAAAAAGTGAAAATAGTATGCTTCGATCTGCAATCACACTCCATAGCTCTTTCTCTGCGTGTGGATAGCATTTTCCATCATGAGTCTTTTGGCATTGTCTTGGAACATTGTATGGCTGAGAAGAGCTAAGTCAGTTCTAACTGATCATTTCATCAGGTTGCTGTTACTGTGTACAGTGTTCTCCTCATTCTGCTCACTTCACTCAGCATAAGTTCATGTAAGTTTTACAGGTTTTTCTGAAATCTGCCCACTCATCATTTCTTATAGCACAATAACATTCCATTCCATTCATATACCACAATATGTTCAGCCATTCTCCAATTGATGGCATCCCCTCACTATCCAATTTTTTGCCATCACTGAAAGAACTGCTATAAATATTTTTGCACATATGGGTCCTTTCCCTTTTTTTTATGCTTTCTTTGGAATATAGACCTAGTAATGGTATTGCTGGATCAAAGAGTATGCATAGTTTTATAGCCGTTTAGGCATAGTTCCAAATTGTTCTCCAGAATGGTTAGATCAATTCACAACTCTACCAACAATGCATTAGTGTCTCAATTTTCCCATCTCTTCGACAACATTTATCATTTTCCTTTTCTGTCATATTAGCCAATCAGATGGGTGTGAATTGATACCGCAGAGCTGTTTTAATTCGCATTTCCCTAATCAATAGTGATTTAGAACATTTTTATATGACCATAGATAATTTTAATTTCTTCATCTGAAAACTGCCCATTCATATCCTTTAACCATTCATCAATTGGGGAATGACTTATAGGCTTATAAATTTGACTCAGTTCTCTGTATATTTCAGAAATGAGGCCTTTATCAGAAACACTGGCTATAAATATTTATGGTTTCCCTTAAAATACAATACTTATCTGGCAGGGGTGATCACAAAGGTGGTTTCCTCAGGGCAGGGCTCATCCATTGCACTCCTGTTGGGCTAACCCCGGAGAACTTGACTGAATAATTTGTGGTAGTTGGGGACTGTGTTTGTGCTCTCTCCTGAAAAAAAAAATCTAAATAGTTTTTAGGTCTTACTAAAACATGTTGATATTTTAATAACAGTAAGAACATTTACATTTCTAAAAGAATATTTATGCCATGTCTTCCTGTACCTTAGAACAACAAAAGAGAATTAGAAAACAGCTATATATATAATTTTGTTCCTTGTGACAAGCAGTGCCACTAGATTCCATCTTTTAAAAAAAATGTCATGTAGATGACAGCACAGTTATGTTTTATTGTACCTGGTCAGGCACATGTTGACTTGGTCATAGTTGAAGAGAATACAATAAGACTTAGACTGGAAAAAGTGAAAACTGATATACATCAGGTGGGCCTTGGGTGGGAGTTATGAATGAATCTAAAGGAACACTTATTCTGGTCCCTGTGTTCTGACAGAACTCCCACGGAGGCAATGACTTCTTAGCCACTGAAGACTTTTGTAGCATCTTAACAAAGTATTGTTCCCCCCACGCCTCCATAACCTCATTCTCTTGAGTCATTTGTACATTTCCATAGGAATTCTGGTGTACAAAGTCTGACTCTTATGTAGCCTACAAGGAAGTGAGAAAAAGTATTCAAAACTTGGTTTTGTGTAACCCTATTTTATATACAAACTCTGTGGGCAGGAAGTGAACTCTGCAGCAGGTGTCTATCCTTTTGGAGAAATGAAGGCCTGTGAAAAACAGCTGTTACAGGACAAATCATTGAAAAATAATATGGGTTCATGCAAGAGTGGGCAAAACATTGGATTAAAATCTCCAAATGGTTTTCTTCCAGGCTCCTGTAGGGCAGTAGATAGAGAGCTGGTCTTGGAACCATGAGGATTTGGGTTCAACCACTTTTCACATGGGCTGATTGTGTGACCCAGATAAGGTAACTTAACCTCTTTGTCCTTTAGACAGCTCTAGTCTAAGACAATAAGTTGCAGAGAAGGTGCCAACATGCCTTGGCAGATGGAGTTCCCTTACCTGGGAATTTCTTATGTTAATGAAATCATAGGCCAGTCCCTATTCTCTATAGCTCTTTTATATTTCAAAAACTTATTTTACTATTATGAATGTTAATAATAACATTTCTAGAGCATTTTGATATTCACAAAACACTTTCCTAACAACGACCCTGTGAGGTAGGCAATATTTAAGGTGCTTCTCTATCATCTGGTCTCTTAGAACTGATTTTTTTCCTTTTTATTTTATTTTTCAATTGCCAGTTATTTATTTTTCTCTTCCTCCTGCCCCATTACTAATTTTGAAAAAAAAAAGAAAAATAAAACCCTCATAAAATAATATTCAATTGATTAAAAAATCAATTCAATGACAGTGAAGCAAAACTAGTTCCCACTCTGTCCATGCTCCAAACTATACGCGTTGTTCTGGGTCTGGAATCTACCGACTCTCTGACAGAAGGTAGGTAGGGATCTAGAATCATTCTTCGGTAATCAAATTGATCGGAATTCTTAAATCTTTCAAGGTTGTTCATCTTTACAATATTGATGTTGTATATGTTGTTCTCCCGGTTCTGCTCATTTCACTCTACATCAGTTCATACAAGTCTTCCTAGGTTTCCCAGAATCCATCCCATTTGTCATATCTCATGCCATTATTCCATTACACTCATGTATTCTACTTTGTTCAGCTGTTACTCGCTAGATGAGCACATCCTTAGTTTTAGCTCTTTTCCACTACAAAAAGAGCTGCTAAAAATCTTTTTTGTATGTATAGACCTTTTAATTCTTTCTTTGGTGCCTCTGGGTCATAGACCTAGTAAAAGTCTAGTAGGGGTCTATGGTAGAGTCATAGACCTAGTAGAGGTGTATTGCTGGGTCAAAGGTATGCACGGTGTAATGAGTTTGGGAACGTGGTACCAGATTGCTTTAGGGAATATCTAGAACCGGGGTGGGGAACCTGTGGCCTCGAGGCCACATGTGGCCTTGGGTATGGCTTTTTGACTCAGTTCAAGCTTTATAGAAAAAATCCTTTTATTGAGGCGATTTGTTCTGTGAAGTTTGGATTCAGTCAAAGGGCAGCACTTGAGGACCTAGAGGGCCACATGGGGCCTCAAGGCCACAGGTTCCCCACTCCAGATCTAGAATAATTCACAGCTCTACCAGCAATCAATTAATGTGCCTATTTTACACAGTCTTTCCAGCATGTGTCATTTTTGTCAATTTTTCCAAACTGTTGGGCATGAGATGGAACCTCAGAGTTGTTTTCATTTTAATTTATCTAGCTATTGGTGATTTGGAGCATTTTTTTTTCATATAGTTGTTGATAGCTTGGATCTCCTCTATTGAAACCTACCTATTCACATCTTTTGGCCATTTATCACTTTGGGGAATGGAGCCTTCAGAATTGAAAGCTTGATTTCATGCCTCTTAAGTAAATAATGGGCTAAAATGACCTTGTCCTCACTTTCAACCTCCCTATTTGCCTTCATTAGGTAAGCCAATAGCTCTTCATATAAATGCAGAAGTTCTGGAATTTGAGACCTGGAACTTTCAGAGATGTTCACACAACTTTTCTTTGGGAGTCCTTGAGACTAGGACAAAGAAAAACTGAGCAAATTTTGTTGCGCTGATGTTAGGCCTTTTTATTTATGTTTGACTTAAGGGGACTTTTCTCCTCATTATCCTCCCCTCTATTGTCCAAGTGATTTTTTTTATCAAAGTGTCTAACAGTATTATCTCTCTTCTTGATAAATTCCCGTCTCCTTATCATCTCTAAGATCAAATGTAAAATCCTATGTTTGGTATTCAAAACCCTTTCCTACCTTTCCAGTCCTCCTACACCTTACTCACTCTCACATACTCTGCAATCGAGTATTACTGGATTCTTTGCTGTTCCTTGCACAAGAAAATCCATCTCCTGACTCTGGGCATTTTCATTAACTGTCCGCCATGCCTGGAATGTTCTCCCTCCTCATCGCCTTCCTTGGTTTTCTTTCAAGTTAAAATCCCATTCTCCACAAGAAGCTCTTCCTGATCCCCCTTAATGCTAGGGCCTTCCTTCCGTTGATCTTCTCTGGTTTACCCTTTATATATCTTGTTCGTACATAGTTATTTTTATGCTGTCTTCTCCATTAGACTGTGAAGTCCTTGAAAGGAGAGACTGCCGTTTGCCTTTCTTTGTATCTCTAGTGCATATAGGCACAGCTCCTGGCATGTGGTAGCTACTTAACAAATGTTGGTTGATTGACTGCATTGGAACAAATATTGGCTTTGGAGTCAAAAGATCTTAGTTTGAATCCCACTGAGCCATGAGTTATCTATGTGAAATTGGGCAATTCACTCACCCAGTCTGGGCCTCAATTTTCTCTTCTGTAAATGGAACAGGAAACGTTTAAGGTCTCTCCTAGCTCTAAATTGCTAGCCCTAAATCATTGAGCTTCTCTGGGCCTCAGTCTCGCGATCTGTGGAATGTGGTAGTTGCACTCGATGATCTCTAAAATCCTTTCTTGTGGCAGATCTCATGTTAGATCTATGATCTTATAGCCAGCATTTTGGTTTCAGATACATCATGGTTTATTCAATAGGGTACAGATTAAAATTTGGTGAAAGCTTTGTAATGGCTTAACATGGACAAACTCTTGCCTACCCTAAGGCCTAAGACTAAGGTACAAACTATACCTTGACTTTGGTTGCGAAGTTGTCTTGGAATGTACAAGCATGGTACAAAAAATTTTGCAGACCCTAGTCACTGATAAGGTTGTCAAGGGGGAAAAAAAAGCAGCAACAACATTCTAATCTTTGATCTGCTCTTATCAGGGTAGGCATATCCTGATCTTATAGGATTATTGAGGCTTTTAAAAATAGGTCCTCTGTAAAGAGCCAATGTCAGACAATAATAATACCAAATACTTCAACAATACTAAATAATATCAAAATACTTTAATAATACCAAAAAATAACAAAATAGTTTAAAGCTGAAAGTATCCTGCATGTGGTTTTCATTTTTTCCCGAGCAAAGTGAACATTTTCTTTGGGCATGGCAAGGAGAGGCCTAGTATAAACTTTGGAATCAAGGAAGTGCTTATTAAGTCTTCTCAACAGCTGATTCTGACTTTTCCTACTTTTAGGGCTTTGGAGTTTTATTCTCATGACCTCACATTAAGGATATGGGTTTTTGTTACTATTTTGAAAAGCAAGAGATCCTTCTGTCTTTATATTTTCTAGGCTTTTCTCTCCACAGACATCTGCCACCTCCCACCATTCTTTTCCCCATCCACAAAAATTCCAAACAAAATATTCTAAAATCTTGATTTACACAATAAAGGAATTGTTTCTTTCCTCTATTATTTCTACTTTTCCCCTATAAGTATGAAAGCAAATTATTAGGATAATCTTCAAAACTTACTATTTATAATATGAATCCCTAAAGAGAGAAATAAGTGTGATATAATGAGCCATCCTCAGAGACAAGACCTGGGTTCAAGACCTAACTCTGACATATGTGTGTGTGATATTGGGCCTGTTACCTACTTTCTTAGACTCCAAACACTCTTAAGTGTTTGAGAATGTGTCAGTTTGTATTAAAAGGAGTTCCCTTATACAGTATATTTTTTCAGGTTTTAAAACTTTTTATTTGCATATTAAAAAAATGGTACATTCTAATAATTAAAATCATTTGAACAAAAAAAGTGCACTCTGATTAACTGCATTTTACAGCTTGCCAGGACCTTGGTAGAGCTTTGCATTTTATTGTTACCTAGATTTCCACCCAGGTTCTTCTTTTTACCAACATGCAAGCTCTTTTTTAAAATTTTTTTTTAATGCCACCAGGACCCAAACTAGCCAGGACAGGCACATGGAAAGAGGCAGCTGGCTAGGCCTTCATTCAGTTCAATGTCAGTAGTTCTTTATTCTTTTGAGGTTGAAAGGGGCAGCAGAGTCATTTAAACTTTATCCAACCTCTTTGCATCTTACAAAGTTAAATAGCTAAAAGAAAAAAATTAAGAAGGCAATGCTTGTGGAATGTACAGTGCATATTGTCAGGGCAGATTTCATTATGATTCACCCCCTTGCTTCTCCTGTTCAGTTGTTTCTTTTGAAGGCAGTGGGCTTTTCTCTTGTGTTTCTGTCTTCGATATAGACTTATCGAATTTCTGAATCTCAGCCATATCTTGTTTGTCAGACATTTTTGCAGATTAAGAGGTGATGGGCGGGGTGCACCAATAAGTCAGATCTCCGACGTGGCAGCTCCGAACTGTAGCATAAGGAGGGCTGCACAGCATCAATGTGGTGTTGGTGAGACAACAATGAACTAGAACAAGGTAAAAATTAATGTCTTATCAAATAGTTGACTTCTTCCTGGGAATTTCACACTTCGCTCAGGAGAAAGTAGAGGACAAAGGGATCCTCTTGGGAAATATTTGGGTACACTTACTACTTCTCCCTCAGTTAAAAAATTTGCAGTGCCTACAAATTACACCAGCGTACCTTTGGGCACCCTGGCCTGTTACCTTCCTTCTGGATCTCCCTCTGAAGAGACTGGATAGTATCAGGCAGCTCACTCAGTGCAGCATTGTCTTGCTTCCTGAATATGTTCCTCAATATATTACTGTGACCAACAGGTATTGCTACCTGGCAAGGTTATAAGGAAACAGAGAGTAAGAGATACTTTTTGGGATCCCTGACTTTGGAATTTGGTGGCATAGTCATTCTTCCTCAAATATGCCTTCTTCCTCCTATCGGGCTGAGCTATAAAGTCACAGTCCTATTCTTCTACTGGACAAACTCTAAAAGAAAACAGTGGGGGTAAGGGGAGAGAGAAGACAACACGGGGCACACATTCTTCATCTCCCTTACCAGACCACCCTGGATACTTGGCTTATAGGTTTAACCAGAAGGGCAGAAGACTCAATTCCAATTTAAAATCCGCACTTGGAAAATATATCAGAAGTTGTAAATAAAATAAAAATCAAAACCATAATACTCTCTCATTAGTTACAGCTCAGAGCCCACAAACAACAATAATAACAAAACCAAAACTCCGGCTATTTTAGACAGAGGCTTAGACCTCTGTCTTCCTTCTTCTGTAATAAATCCCAGCCATTTACTGGCTCCCTCTGTTGCAGTCCTGTGTTTGCAATTAAAAAAGATCACTGATCACATGATCTTTATGGTTGGTTGTAATTTTATATAAAAAACAGGGAATTAGAAATAGCTTTAAAAAAAAAAAGCAGTATGTGGAAAATGCTTGCTGACAGTAGCTGTGGAGGAAAAGTAAGTTAAGAATTCATCTTCCTTTTTGCTGAGTTCAGCTACAGTCCAATCCATCTATAACCCTTCTCTTGGGAATCTGAAGAGATAGATCAGCAAGCAGAGAGAGAGAGAGCTCAAACCATCTTACTACCTTGGAGTTCCCATTCAAAGCGCCTCTTAGGAGTGTCCCTCTCTCCTGAATGTCCCACAGAAAGCCATCATGCTGTGTTACAGAAATTGCTCCTCTTGGAACAACTACCATCAAGCTTTTCAGATCAAAGACCGTTTTTCCTCCCCCTGAGTCATCATTGCATTCCCAGAGGTTCAGTGCAATCTATGAGATGTCAGCTCCCATAATGTATTTCTCTGTATCTCTGAGGCACTCATGTTAGATTTCAGCTGCCTAGAGAGTCGACAGCAGTGGACTCTCAGTGGCACTCTTGTCATAGTCTGTAGGAACTCCTCTCAAATAAAATCTTTTGATAGGATCCATACTTACCAACGAGTCTTTAATAACTCAGAAGTAACGGTGGCTGCTCACCCCCAAAATGCAATTGTATAATGTCCTTGCCTTCCTTGATTGCAAAGGTCAATTTAAAGTTAATTATTGCTAGTATAGAAAGCTTAGGTCCCAAATAAAGTCCATGATCCCAGAAAGTGCCCACAACATAACCCACACCAAAGTTTTAAATTCACATACACTGGGTTAAATCTTGGAGTCTTCTCATTGTAAGGTGAGACTTCTTTCTAGCAATCTATATTTCTTTTCCTGCTTTTGGGTACAGCTCAACTCTAGGAGATCACTATAAGATTGGAAGACTGTAAAACCCGGGCAGAGTCCCACAAGAGAAGGAAGAGGAATTATTTTTGACGATTTATGGGCTCGAGTATGGGTTAAATATATCCTGTCTTATAGTCATTGTTTTGTTAATCCTATTCCTTGCATGGGAGCTAAAACTCAAATCTGTCTCTGTCAGGAGGTGGGTAGTATTTTTCATCACTGCTCCTCTGGAATCTTTGTTGGTCACTGCACTGACCAGAGTTTGCGTCTTTCAAATGTGTTCCTTTTTGCAATGTTATTATAGTATGAATCGCTTTCCTGGTCCTGCTCACTTCAATCTACATCAGTTCATACAAGTCTTCACGGGTTTCTCTGAAACCTTCTCCTTTATTATTTCTTATGGCATGAATTTATTCCATTATATTCATGTACCATAACTTGTTCATCCATTCCCCAATTAATGGGCATACCCCTTAATTTCCAGTGTCTTTTTTGCCACCATTATAAGAAACAGACCTTATTCTCATCTGCCACATAAAGAGCATAAATGGTAAGATAATTATAGTACTCACTGTAATAACAGCAAAACAAAAGGTGTTTGTGGAATACATAATTTATGTTCTTTACTGTACTGGGCATTATTAAAAAAGAAATGAATTATAAGACACAGAGCCTACTCTTTGACAGCTTAGCCTAATTGGGAGGCAAGACATGCATATGAGACAACTAGAGAACAAGATAGAATCTGTGATAATGGAATTCAAATGAAATTCATAAGAAAGAAGGAACCAAATTAAGGGAAATATGGTGAGGCATTTCAGGAATAACTTCTGGACTTCATTAGGTTTTGTTGGTAGATTACTTTCTGGGGACTTAGAGAAGGGAGAATGGGGTTGGGTCAGTCAAAGATGTGCTCAAGCTGGCTCTGGGGACCAATTATTGAATTTTCAGTGGGAACATTTACACCTCAGAAATCAGCAAATGCTATAAATTAGGGTTTGACTTATTGTTTTCTTGATTGGATAGACCCAAGAAAGTGTTAGTAGTGTATATTAAACTTTAAAATTTTTGTGGAAAATTTTTTTCCTTGAAGCATGCACAGATATTTTCTGCCTACTTATAGTTCGATAAGGTAGAAACTTTGAGGAGCTGGTTTTCTAGCATGAATGACTTGGAGATGCTAAAAACATTCAGAAAAAACAGATGATACAGAATAGCTGAGTTGAAATTTGAGTGTGTATAGAAAAGGGATGGACTATCTATCCCTCAGATTTCTTTCTTAGATGCTTTGACTGCCTGAGAAGAAAGGGTAGCTGGCTGTGTTCCTCTATCCAGCTGCCTTGTGCCCTAAGCACATGCTACCTCTGTTTATTTTTTTTTTTTCCTGATCTTAGGCAAATTAGTGTTTTGAGATGGGAGTGCCTAGTGAGCTTGCTAAATCTGGAGGTCCCATAAGGGCTCCCATCAACAATTTGAGACAGTTAGCAGTGCAGCCCCCTGAATTAATAACGGTTGATGACTTAGGAAATTCCAGTATATAAATGTGGAGAGACAGTCACCTAAGGCCTATGACAACTTCAGGGGGTGACAGTTCTTGTGGCTGAAGGAAATGCTGGCTGTGGAGTCATCACTGGCACTGTCTCTTGGAACCCAATTTGACTGATGGCCCACCCAATAGGGAGCAATACCTATCGGGAATTTCACAAGGACTCTACAAAGGGAGAGAAGGACTTCCAGGGCCAGGAGTCAGAAGTACCCTTTTTGCAAATGTGTTTGCTGTATTCATCATGTACTTTAAGGTTGAACCCACTCTCCCCAGAGACAAGGGGGAAGTGTGCCCCTACTTTGGGGGGATGATGTTTAGTACCAATTGCTCATACTCTACATTTTCAGTAAATCTTTTTTCTAAAAGCTAATTGACATATACTGGCTGGTTGTTAATGAGGACTTGCAGGCCACATTACTAGAAACCCCATCTCCTCAGAATTATTCCTGAAACCACAAGAAAAATCAGAGTCAGCTTCCTTCTGGGGTCTCAACCTGCCAAAGTGAGTGGGAGTTGGGAGGAGGAGTAAACTAGCCTAGAGAGGGTGTTACACTAAAAAAAAAAAAGAATTTAAAAAATCACATAAACACTATCAAAGGTAGAGCTATATTTTATAGGTCAGCATCCGGTAGAATGTAAGCTAGGTATCTCTATCACCCCTCCACGGTATGGATTTTTTTAATATTTAATGCTTAAATAATTGATCGTTTGTTTCAGAAAGTGTAGGAAAAGAGACAAAGGGCCTATAGTTTATTAAGTAGCTAGTTGTGAGAGGGGAGCTAGGTCATGCAGTGGATAGAGCACCAGGCCTGACGTCAAGAAGACCTGAGTTCAAATCCAGCCTCAGACACTTACTAGCTATGTGCTCCTGGACAAGTCACTTAACCTCATTTGTTTCAGTTTCCTCATCTGTAAAATGAGCTGGAGAAGGAAATGGCAAAGCACTCCAATATCTTTGTCAAGAAAGCCCCAAATGGGGCCATAGAGAGTTGGACATGACTGAAATGACTGAACAATGATAATCACAAGAATCAACTTGTAGGCAGTCAGCTTTGTCCCTCCTAAACTCAACTTTTTTTTCTAAAGGGAAAAGAAATCATTTATCAGTTTAATGGAGACGCAAGCATTGAGCCAGTACCTATTTAATAAGCAAGTGAAAAGGAATGCAGTTCCCTTAGGCACTCTATCATCTCATCAATGTGCTCTCCGTTTTTGAGGAAGGAAAAATGAACTTTGTTCTTAGTATCCAATAAATTGTGTGTGTGTGTGTGTGTGTGTGTGTGTGTGTGTGTGTGAGAGAGAGAGAGAGAGAGAGAGAGAGAGAGAGAGAGAGAGAGAGAGAGAGAGAGAGAGAGAGAGAGAGAGAGATGGGGGTCTCTTATAGCCTCATCTACCCACATTCTGTGTGCACATCTGTGTTGTGTGATTGGCCGCTGGGGTTTATTAATGTAGTTCCCTATGTCCAATTATTTGTTCATCCTTCCTACTGGAAGAGGATCAATGACATCATGATATTGGGGTCAAGGTACAGCATGTTTGACTATGACTGATTAGTCCAATATGAACTCAAAAGGCTCTACCACAGGTTGGCCACAAATAGTTTATCTGAACATTTGGGATGGGGATATCTCTAGATTTGCACATCTCATATTTCCTTTGTGCTACCGTGATTCTGCTTTGCTCATGGAGCACAGCGCCTTCTTTGATTCAGGCGTGCCAGGCTGGGCAGTCCTGTGCTAGCATCTCCCATGTCTCACAATTGATACTAGAGAGAGCTTGAGAGTGTCATTGTACCACTTCTTCTGAACTCTGTGTGAGCATTTGCTTTGTGTGAGTTCTCTGTAAAATAGTCTTTTAGGTAAATGTACATTGGGGAATCAGGCTATGTGGCCATCCCATTGGAGCTGCACTCCCTGCTGTAGAGTTAGAATGCCTGGTAGATCAGCATGATAGAGGACCTCAGTGTCTGGTACCTTATCTTGTCAGGTGATCTTCAGTGTGGCATGGGTTGTATTTACAGGTAGAAATGATCTAGACTTTTCTACCCCACTTCTTTGGAGAGATGAGATTTCCATCTTTGTGGAGGAGGATGGCTTTGACTGGGTGATCATTCCTTTGCTCATTGACGTTCAAGAGGACTACTGAGCTAGAATTATTTCATCACATATCAGATATTTGCAGACTGGGGCTTAATTCTTTTGGGGGGATTAGAATAAAAATTATTTTTTCTCTTTACTTCAGGGAAGGGGGAAGTGAAGTAGTCCTGCTCTAGACAGTGAACCTAACAGCTTTATCTCCACTGGCTCCCTAAAACCACCTCATTGGTTATAATCACGGATAGAGAGCAAACATTTATTAAAGCAAGCTGTAATTAGGGCACACATACAGATTAGTTTAGGAGATAGAATATAAAACAGGATGCTCTGCAACTCAGCAATGAGGTAATGATTTCACACACTCTGAGCAGTCTCTGGGGTACTGGTGCTGGGAAATAAAGGGGCATATTGGGGTGCCGGCTCCTTACCATACGACTGTGGCTTTGGGGCATCCCATTAGACATTTAATTAATGTCTTTCTCTTCTCTGTCCTCATCTCCTCTCCTCCCCCCAAAAAAGAATCACACCTCCCTCAGCTCTAGACAGCGTCTCAGGGCTGTCCTTCAAAGGACCAAGCCCACTTGGACAGGTTGCTACACATTTATGCCCCTTAAGGACAGGGACTGTCTTTGCTTTTGTATTTGCATTCACAGTGTTTGGCATTTAGTAAGTCCTTAATAAATGTTTTCTCATTTATTCATTCATTGTTTTTTCTCCTTTCAAATTCATTCTTCATGTCACAGTGTGAGTTCTTCCTAGTGTACTACTCTGATAAGGTCACCTCTCTATGGAAAAAAGACTTCAGTAGCTCCCCATTGGTTAATGAAATTCCTTCTCATAACACTCAAGAGCCTTTATAATCTTGCTCTCTTTGATTTTTCCAAATTTACTCCACATTACATAACCTCTTATGTCAACTCTTGCCACTGGACTTCGATCATTCTGGAGGACAGAATGAAGGTGATGACTTTGTGCAGCTCACCATATTCATTTCCAGTTCACGAGCAGGTTAAGACATCACCCTCGTGATGTCATTGGTCCTCTTTGAGAACAAAGGACAAACAACAACTTTTTATATACTTGATATTCTAGCCAAACTTGAACATAGACCTCCCGTTACAGAACCCCAGAATCATAGTATTTTAGACCTGGAAGGCACTTCAGTGGCTATCTAGTCCAATCTGTGGAGAAAAAAAATACCCACTATGAAATATCCAACAAGGGGAAGTCTAGTTTCTGCTTGAAGAACCCCTCAGTGAAGAGAACTCATTATGTTCCAACACTTCTCCTTCTGCTTTTTGGAGAGCTCTGTCAGAAATATTTTTGTAACATCAAGTATAAAGTTGCCTCCTTCCCAACTTCCACCACTGCTTGTTGCGCTCCCCAGGGCCAAACAGAACCAATCTAATCCTCCTTCCACAAGATAGCCCTTCATATACTTGAACACGTTTATCATGTCCCCACTGAATCTTCTGTGCTGTAGGTTAACCATTCGCTGATCCTTCTACCAACTCTCATATTGGCAAGGATTCATGACTCTTCTAGATTCATATTTGGCTATTTTGTTGATTAGAGTGCAAAAAAGTCTTTCTTTTGTTTTTCTCAACATTGTATAAATTGTCCTCCTTGTTCTGCTCCCTTTAGTGTGAATCATTTCATACAAGCCTTCTCCTAGTTCTCTGACTCAGATCCCAATAGAATGTAAGCTCCATAAGGGCAGGAATTGTTTTGGTTTTGTCTTTGTAAGATGGCTTATGGTATGGTAGGTGCTCAATAGACATTAATTGATTGAATTGAACTGAATTTGTACTTCTCTATCCCCTTCTTCTTTGTCTTGCAGTTATTTGGATATATAACTTCTCCTGTCCACTAAATTGTGAGCTCCCTGAAGACAGCTTCTTATTTCATCTTCATATTCCAGGACCTGGCACATTTCCTTGCAGACAGTTATGTATGAAATGAATTGAAATAGGGCTAATTTACCTTCCCATTTTTCATGACAAATGACTTGAATATTGCTTTTAAGCTAAAATTTCCAGAAATTAATCAATTTACATCTTAATTTTGTATCAATACATTCTGCTTTTTTGGAAGTGCTTATATGAGAGTGGGTTGGTAGGTAAAAATCTATCAAGATTCATTACTGAAGCTAAGTTTTCAATGTTAGGGAGGCCCATATAGCCAAAATTCCTGGGTTGAATGTTGGATTAAAGGAAAGTAGGAGAGCTATATACATGCTTGTGTTTTCATCCTCTTTTTGACAATTTATTCTATCGGCTAAGTCAAATCCACAGTCATTTATAAAGCACTTACTATATGCCAGGCACTGTGGTAATTGCTGGAAATACAAATACAAGTAGAAAGACAATCCTGTCTCTCACTGAGCTTACATTCTAATGGGGAAGATGACTCATAAAAGGAAGCTGAAAAGGGGTGGGGTGGGCAAAGGTACCTGGCTGGAAGGAGGGAAGGGCAAGAATGGTAGAGGAAGTCTAAAGTACAGGCTGGAGAGGAATGAAACTGAGTTGTCTTGGGCACCATCTTTAAATGGAGGAGCCATCTAATCAGAGGAGAAGGGTAATAATAATAATAATTATAATAATAATAAGAAGAATAGCTAATATATAACTAACACTTACTATATGCCAGACACCATGCTATAAGCTTCAAAGTTATTAGCTCACTTGAGCCTTACAACAATTTTTCTAGGTAGGATTTTCATAGGAAATGAGAGGTTACAGCCTTGATGCCTCGAGGTTAGGAAGAGGGTAGGGGGCAGGGTCATGCACTGATGGGCTGCCTTAAGGAATTTCAGAAGCAGAGGGCCCTTGTAGGCTGGAGAGGGGAGGCTGGCCAGTGTTAATGAAAAACAGGCAATATAAACTATCTTTATGAACTTAAAGAAACAAATGACAAAGAAGCCAATAAAAGTCTCTGTGCATTGAGAAAACCTTAGAAAAACATGGTGTTATGACTAGAACAATGGAGACAGAGTTTCAGGGCAAGTGTCCCGGTGATTGCATTCTTCCTGGAGAAAGGAGAGAAGTCAATCAGTAGGCATTTACTAAATATCTGCTTTTTCAAAAAGTGGTCTTCTAAAATTAGAGTTAGAAGATCTGAATTAAAATCCTCATATTGCCACTGTATCGGGCACATCGTGGGTCTGTGTGGCTTTATGGAAGTAACTTGCCTATCAGTTATTTTTGACAGATGAGGAAACTGAGGATGAGTGGCTTACCCAAGGAGAGTGGGTTTGAGTCCAAACTCTTGCATTTACTAGCCATGTGATTGTGAGCAATTCATGTAGGTTCTTTAAGTCTCAGTTTCCCTTTTTTTTTTTGCCTAACGAGGAAAGATACTCGTTCAGTTGTTTAGTTGTTCAGTCATATCTGACTCTTTGTGACCCTGTGGACCATATTATACTAATACTGTCCATGGGGTTTTCTTGGCAAAGACACTGGAGCAATTTGCCATTTCCTTCTCCAGTTCACTTTACAGATGAGGAAACTGCGGCAAACAGCATTAAGTGACTTGTCTAGTGTCACATAGCCAGTAAGTATCTGAGGCTAGATTTGAACTCCGGCCTTCTCAGCTCCAAGCCCAGGGTGCTCTATCTACTGCAGGACCCAGCTTCCTCAATTCAGGATGTTAAGTACCCACTATTTCCCTGGGTTTGTCTTCCTTCAGTGATAACAGATTACAACTGTACTAACGTGTTTTTTGTGAGTTAGTGCATCTGAAAAACTCATCCCCTATGGCTAACTTGGTGGTGAGTCTTTCCTTAGCTAAGCTAGTTGGTTATAGTGTTCTGGGCTAGAAACTGTAAAGCCATCTTTGACTTTTCAGTCTCTTCCCCTAAACCAATCTAAGTTTTGTCCTTTCTTATTTCAAACCAGCTCTCAATTTTGTTCTTTTGGCTTCATTCATACTGTCTCTTCTCTAATACATACTTTTATCTTCCCACGCATAGGTTACTTTAACATACTTTTCTATTTCCAACCAATCTGTCCTACACTCTCTTTTCAAATTAATCCTTCTAGAACACTACACTCATCAAATCATTCTCCTGCTGAAGAATATACAATCACGTGATCTCTATTGTTTGTCGTATCAAATTCAAACTACTTTGCCTGTCTTGCAAGGACCTCTACTGTTCCAGGAGCCAAGATGGCCAAGTAAGCAGCTAGCTGCTCTCACTCTCCCATATTGACCTCTAAAAACCCAGAAAATACTGCCCTCAGGAAAAAACCTGGAATAGGGAAGCCAGCAGAAAGACGGGATGCAGCAGTCTTTTAGCCCAGGAGGCATGGGGGATTAATAATAAAAATTACATGTAATAAAGGGCCATGGAAAGATAGACTAAAGATTAATTGGAAACTAAATAACCTAATCCTAAAGAATGAATGGGTCAAACAACAAATCACAGAAACAGTACCTTCATCCAAGAGAATGACAATAATGAGACAACATACCAAAACCTTTGGGATGCAGCCAAAGTGGTTCTTAGGAGAAGGTTTATATCTCTTAATGCTTACATGAATAAAATAAAGAGGAGATCTATGAATTAGGCATGCAACAAAAAAGCTAGAAAAAAGAACAAATTAAAAATCCCTATTTAAATATCAAATTAGAAATTCTGAAAAGGAGAGATTAATAAAATTGAAATTAAGAAAACTATCATGGATCTGCATCATTTAGTCTCACTCTATCTGTCCAACCATATTTCCAACTACTTCTCAAAATTTAATTTATACTCCAATAAGGCTAGTTTTTCGAATTGTCCTCTGTACAAACAGTAGAGACATTCTGCTTCTGTTTTTGCTCGTATTCTTAACCTTCGATGGAAAACCGTCCACACTGATGTCTCCCTGTTTTTCAAGTCCATCATAAAAACTTCCACCATGGAATGGTAATAGTAATTCATATTTAAGATATAAAAAATGTCATGAAGTAATACAACTAGGATTTTCCTTATTTCATGGATGAAAAACCAAGGCTCACCAAAGTTGGGAGATTTGTCCATGGCTTCCCAGCTACCGTTTGCCATAGGATTTGTTCTCAGCTTTCCTTACTGATTTCTTTATTGATCTCTCTCTTCTTTGAACTTACAGTTAGTTTCATATAGTTTAGTGCTAAATTATTTCCTAATTTTTTTCCTGTATGTTATTATTGTATTATTAACTAGATTATTGTAAACTTTTTGTGGGAAAAGGACCATACCTTTCTATTCTATCCATGATGTTACTCAGCAAGGTGTTGGGCCCATAGAAGGTGCTTTGTAAGTCTGTGTTTATTTATTGTTATATAGTTATAAAGATGTATGATTACTCTAACCATGTTGGCCATTTAGCTATACACAGAGAACTGTTATAGGGCCACAGTGGGCAATGGACAAAATAATGTGGCTAATTCAGAGTAACATATCACTATTCCTAGAAAAATTGCTGCTCTGAGCTGTTTGCCTGCTACTGATGGGAGGTAAATAGCATTACCCTCAATGCAGGAACCAAAACCCATTTGTCCCCAGGGTCTCCAGGAGGCAGATTGCTTTTTTTAAAAAAGTAGGCCAAGCAAATTTCATGCTACCAGGATATAAAACACAGAGCACAGTTATAGAAGAAAACAACTGTTTCACAACATAAATATTTTTCTATCAAGCTTGAAACCCAAGACACTTTTGGGTTTGGGGGTTGTGACTCCATTTATATTTCCTTCTATCTTCCCCATAACATACCATTTAATAACTCTTAATGAACAATGTATATTCTCAAGGAGGTCAATGATTGAAAAGAAAGGTCCTATATTTATTTATCGCAGCATTTTTCATAGTAGCGAAAACCCAAAGATAAATGCTCACTTATTAAATAATGATTAAACAATAATATAATAGAATATAATAGAATATTCCCGCACTACAAATGGTGAGAAATGTGAAAAATATGGAGGAGCACAGGAAGACTTGTTCGAACTGATTCAATGTGAAATAGGCAGAACCCGGAAAGAAATATACATGATAAGTAGAGAATGTAAATGTAAAGAACAATAATAACAGGAAAATTGAAACTGAATGCTGTGAAATCAGACTGACAAAGCCTCGTCCTAAAGAAGAGATATCAGAGTTCACTTCTTTCTTTGCAGAGACGGGACTATGGGTGTGAAACACAGCACATAATGCTGGACTTGGTTGGTGTGTTGGTGAATTTTGTTGAACTTGTTTTCCCCTTTTGTTATTCTTTATAATAAGGTGTGGCTCCCTGGAAGAGGGAAGAGAGACAGATACGTTGGGAAATGGTATAAAAAAAAAGATACCAATAAAAATGAAAAAAAAATCACAGAGTATTTACTTTGTGCCTAGAAAGAGGCTGCTAAGTTCCTGCACTAGATGTTCTGAAAATGTAGTCGAAGTAACATCTTGGTCCTACCTTTAATATAGGTAGAGTAGAAGGCCTCCTATGGTGTTTCAACATTTTGTTTTGTTGTTAAATATACAATTTCCCCTAGTCTGTGGCTTAATATTATAATGCTTTTTTTTGAAACATAAAATATTCATCTGAACATGGTTATAAAGTTTGTAGTGGTTTAAAATTTTGTTAAAACACAAAAAGAATAATAACTATATGTATGTATTGTACCTGAATTTATTTCCACTTTTTTGATATTTCCCTTACTCTTAATCCTTTTATGGTAGAACTTATAATGAGTTTAGAGAAGATGGAAAGTGGCTATTCTAAGCATTCTGAGAGAAGCATATTTGTTATATGATGCTAGAGCAGCTCAATATAAAATTGCACCCATACTTTCTGTCCCAGGGCAGCTAGGTTGTGCAGTGGATAGAGTGCCTGGTCTGGAGTCAGGAAGACTCATCTTCTTGTGTTCAAATTTGGCCTCAGACACTTAATAGCTGTGTGACCCTGGGCGAGTCACTTAACCCTGTTTGCTTGAGTTCCTTATCTGTAAAATGAGCTGGAACCACTCCAGTATCTTTGCTAAGAAAACCCAAATAGGTCATGAAGAGTCAGACATGACAGGAAAACAACTGAATGACTAACTTCTGTCTTAAGCTGTTAAGAACAGAAAGAGTACATATGATCAAATGTTCTCCTAGTCAGGGCTAGTCATATATATTTATATATATAAAGTCATTGTGGAAAGATTTGGGGTATGACACACATGGTAGAATTTAAGGGTCATAGAAAAGCTCCCTTGTCCAAAATGTTTTCCTACTAGACTGTTGATCCTTGAAGTCTCTCACTAGCCATTTCTTTGGGTTAAAGTGTGGAGTGTTCCTATTAGGAAGCTATTTGGGAGCATAAAAACCTGGTCATTGAAAGAAGTTTTCACGTTTTCTAGCAAAGCTCTGAGGGAAGAGGACAAAGGACATTTTGTTGAATGGAGGAGGCATATCTGAGGACTGGGATATTTTTCCTGTTAGATAGATCCTAGTGAGTTGATATAATGTGAAGGCAGCTAGGGAGACTTGGGGGAGAAGAAGATACTGAAAGGGAGGATAGCAACATATTGGGGGGCAGGGGTTATCCTGTGAAATGGGTGGGGAGGGGGGGTGGGAAGAACAAATATTGCTTACTTCCTAATTTTGCCTAGGGCTAACCTTGCTCCTTTTATGTATTTATGGAGTGATTTTTCCAGAGAAAAAATAGTATTGCATGTGGTAGTAGAGGCCACCCAAACTCCAGAGGATGAATTCTTACCTCTATCACCATTGGAATGATGTATCTGGGAGGGAAGTAGAGAGCTCTTCAACTCTTGGTAATTATGCAGGCATATCATTTGGGTCCTCTTAAAGAAAAAGGTGGAATAAAAAGCTTGTTTTGGGGGCAGCTAGGTGGCACAGTGAATAGAGCACTGGCCCTGGAGTTAAGAGGACCTGAGTTCAAATCTGACCTCAGACCCTTGACATTTATTAGCTATGTGACCTTGGGCAAGTCGCTTAACCCCAATTGCCTTGCCTTCCCCCTAAAAAAAAAGGCTTGTTTCTAACTTGTAGCATTTGGCATTTTCACATTTGAGCAAACTGAGGTACAGAGAGGTTGGTGACTTGTCCAAGGTTACCCATTCATTGTGGGAAGCAGGATTGTATCCTGGGCTTTTTTTTTTTCAATGGGACAGTTAGGAGATGCAGAGGATACAGCACTGGCTAGAGTCACAAAGATCTGAGTTCAAATCTATCTTCAGATACTTAATAGCTATGTGACTCTGACCAAGTCACATCACTTCTATTTGCCTCTGTTTCTTCATCCTTAAAGTGAGGATAATAATAGGTCCTACTCATCCACATCCAGAGAAAGAGTTATGGAGTCTGAATGCAGATTGAAGGAAACTATTTGCTCTCTCTTTTCTTTCTCCTTTTTTGGTTTAGTTTCTTCTTTCTCATGGTTCACTCCATTGGCTATAATTCTTCTTTACAACTTGATTATTGTGTAAATAAGTTTAATGTGAAGGTATATATAGAACCTATATCAGATTACATGCTGTCTTGGCAGGGAGGAGGGAGGAGAGAGAGGAGGAGAAAATCTGGAACTCCAAAATCTGTGGAACTGAGCATTGTAAACTAAAAATAAAAAATAATAGGTCCTACCTTGCAGGGTTGTTATGAGAATCAAATGAGATAATTATCAAGTGCTTGGCACATAGTAGGTGCTATAGAAATGTTAGCTGCTATTTTTATTATTGCTTTCTGACTCTGTGCCAAGCATTCTACCCATTATATCATGATGCTTCTCCTTTTCCTTTTCTATTTTAATCTCCTTTTTTTTTTTTTGCCCTAGACTTCTTTTTTATACAAAAGGGACTGGGATAGGGACGGGCGGTCTTACTTCATTGGCATAGATGAGAAAATGGGTGAGAAAATACTGTCTACCAATGCAAGTCAGCCCCTTCTCTGCAACTTATGGCCTGAAAGAGTTGCCTCTAAGAGACCTTAAGTGCTTGCAAAAAGTCTCATAAGTGAGGAGTCAGAGGCAGCACTTGAAACCAGGTCTTCCTGGCTTTCAGGCTAGCTCTCTTCATCACAACTACTGTTTCAGTTATTCATGTTTCTGGGCAAAACATTTCAGTTCAGCATGGACATCCTGAATTTCCATTTTAGCTCTCATCTCGAAAATGAGAAATACAAAAACTCCCACAGAATGGACATAATATCAATTGATAGAATGAACAAGCATTTCTATCAATTACTTATTCCTAGAAGCTATGCTTCTCTTAAGATTACATTAGCTTTTTTGGAGATGATATTACGTTGCTGGCTCATATTGACCTTGTGGTTCACTAAAACCCCCAGATCTTTTTCAGATAAATGGCTGTTCAATCGTTCCCTTTTTCACTCTGCCCCCATTTTTCATTTGGTAAAGGCATCCTATTGAACTTCTGTAAGACTCTATGCTTATCCTTATCTTCATAAGGCTAAGAATATGGATAAAGATGAATATTGAAGGTTAAAAAGCTCCCCATTCCCCTTCCTGATGAAATTCTAAGGAAATCGTTTTTTGGCTTTCATTTTTTCCAAGATGACCAATGACATCACAGAGTGATGTCTTGACTTGTGGATGAATTGGATTTAAGTGTGACTGAGCTGCACAAAATCGTCAGCCTCACTGTCTCTTCCAGAGCCATCAAAGTCTAAGACAAAGGTCAGGATGACTGGCAATGACCCCAGCATGCAGTGGATGACCTTGGTACTTTCAACATCTGAACAAGCTCTAAGCTCTCTACGGTGTCTGCTTCAGCCTCCTCCATGGCTATTGGAACAAATTGTTCTCATCTGTCTATTCCAGGAAGCAAAGTCTTCACATGCTTGGAGTACATAACCCCTAACTCACCAAAGAGTTTGAGGCCTGTCAGTTACCCTCAATCTGGTTTAGCCCGTCTGCTGAGAGGGTTTATCGGGGTGTGGCCACTAAGTGGTATGCTACAGCTTCTTGGAGCCCCAGGAGAGAGATGAATGCCTAGTAGACACGAAAGGTAGATGAGTAGCACTGAAATGGGCTTGGCAAGCCCTCGCACCAGAGGCGCTAGCCCTCCATGAACACCCCATACACCCCACTGTAATGGTAATAGAGGCAAGAATCACTCCTCTGGAGTTTGTGTGGCCTCTGCTACCACATGTGATGCTATTCAAGAAAATCGCATCATGCATATGTAAAAGGAACTATAAATGGGAGCAAGTCTAGCCCCATTCTACCCAGTTTTCCTGTTGGTAGAGCTGCAAATTGGTCCAATGATTCTGGAAGACAGTTTGGAATAACAGGACCCAAAAGTGGCTGGATGATCACTTGTTGGCTATGTGTTATAGTGGGGATTCTTTTCTGAATTAGCACAGTGCCAGGCATATTGTAGGTATTTAATAAATGCTTGTTGATTATAGGAGAAAATTTAAAGGAATTTCACAAAATTTATTTAAAAAAAGACACATATACTACTACCTGTTATCCAGTGTGTTAGCTTTCCTTGTCATCTTGTGTCGTCTGCGATTTGATAAGCATGCTGTTTACGCCTTTGTCAAATTATTGACAAAAATGTTAAATGGCACAGTGCCAACCATAATTCTCTGAGGCACTCCACTAGAGACCTTCTGCCAAGGTGAGATAATATTTGTAAAGCACTTAGCACTTTGTCTGGCACATAGTAGGTATTTAATAAATGCTTCTTCCCTCTTTTCCATTCCCTTAAATGGACAGTGAAGCATTAATTATTATTCTTTGAGTCTGCTTCTGAATGTATCTCATTGTATTTGGAATTGGCACCAGGCAGATCTGAGTTCAAATCCTGTTTCAGGCATTGACTAGTTGTATGAAATCTGAGCAAGTCCCTTGACCTCTCTATGCTTTAGTTTTCTCAACTATAAAATGAGAAGACTAGACTCCATACCCTCTAAGGGCCCTTCCAGTTTTAAATCTGTGAGCCTGTGACTTATCTCTTCCACAAGAATAGTTATGAGATGCTTCATCAAATAATTTGATAAAATCTAGAGAAAGGATATTTATGGCATTTCCCTGAGCTACCAGTTTACTAACCCTGTCAAAAAAGGAAGTAAGGTTAGTCTGGCATCACCTGGTCTTCATGAAGCTATGTTAGTGCTTTGTAAATGAATTGGAGGTTAAAAGAAAACAGATTCCAAGATCTGGGTCTGGAGAACCTCAGGTAACATACAGAAGAACAAATATAATGATACAGTGGTGATATTTGGACTTTTAAAAAAAATGATATCTTTCTCTTGTTACATATGGATCCTGGGCTGCCTTGGCGAATCTGAGGCAGCAAATTCATACCAGGATGTGTCCAAATACTGTCTCATTCCAAAGTGAACTGATAGATGAGTTAATTTAAGCTTTTAGGCAACTATCATCCTTACTACCACAAATACTCTTGTTATGAATATTTTAATATGTATATACTGGATCTTTCTGTTTTTGACCTGTGTGGGTACATATGTAGCATCACAGATTTAAAGAGTATGAACAGGTTAGTGAATTTTCTGTTGTAATGCCAAGTTGCCTTTCAGAATTGTTGGAACAGCTTGCAGTTCCTTCAACAGTGTTAGCATGCCTGAGGGAAACACTTAAAATAAATGATATAAGGTGAAGAGTCCAGTACCAACAAAGGCCGTGGGGAAACTTGTCAAGCTTCCCATTTCTTTTCTATAGCTGACTCAGTTTATTTTATAACCACCGCAACTATAAAAGTCAGCACTTTTAAATGTAAACAAAAGCAAGTCGTGGAAGAAGACTTTGTGCTTGTTGAATTAAAGGGGAGAAAGTAAACTGGGGATTTAGAATTAAGGAGTTAGGCGCTGAGACTCATCTCAGGATTTTGGGATTATTGATCTAGCCAGGGGCTACTTGGGGCCTCTGAATTTAAAGAAAATGTGTCGATAAATTTATTTAAATGTAATTGGTTTCCTTGGAAATTCTATGTCTTTTATGCATTTAAAAACATTATTTTGAGGAGTCCATGACACAAAAAAAGCTTAAGATCCCCTGAAATAGACTTAGAAGGGACCTCAGAAACTCGTATAACTTCCCTCTTATTACAGATAAGGAAACTGAGGCCAGAGAGGTTAAGCGATTTGCCCACTATCAGTCAGGTAGTCAGCGTCTGAGTCAGAATTTAAACTTCACCACAACCAGTTTCGTTTCACTGTTTCTTGCTGCAGGGGCTAACTAGCTAGCGGAGGAAAAAGTGACATCTTCCTCAGTGTGCATGACATCGAGCGTTCCAGTCGCAGTCTGACACCCCTAAGTGACTTGGTAGTGCCGCGTGCAGGCAAAATGTGCTAGCATGGGTCTGTCCCCGCTCGCTTTTGCTGAGGCCAAAATCTGGAGCACCAAGTTTCATTGGCCAGAGCCTCACCCGGTATATGAACAGAGGCCCGGGAGTCCTCATATCTCTTTCTGCCTTTTACCACTCGCATTTCTTCGCCTCAGTCTTACCTTTCCCTCATCATCAGAGGCTACTTCTTCGCTCTTCTTTCTTCTCTCTCTCCCAAACGTCTTTCCATCTAAATTGGACCTTCCCACAGCTCTCTCCACCCATTCTCGCTCCTAGCTGCCCCTCTCTTCCCCTCCAGGCGCTGGGAGGAAGCTCAGAGGCTCTAGTCACTAGCACGCAACTGAGTCCTAGGAGCCAGCCAGAGGAAGAGTGGGGAGGCTGGGCCGGTGGGAGGGGAGGAAGCCGCAGTGGGGCCACTTTGGGGTGGGAGGGGAAAATGAAAACTTCCTACGGGCCGGCCTCTCTAAGGGTGGCCACTCCCAGTCCTCTCCAGGCTGAAATTTCCGCGAAACCTAGAGGCTGCACCCGGGGCTGGGTGGGGGACGGATGGGGCGGGAGGGGGAGGTGGCTCCCCAGCTTCCATGGGGCGGGGTAGAGGTGGGGTAGGGGCAAAAACTATCCGGCCCTCCACTTTACTCCGCCCCAAGGCCAGATAGGTCTCCGCCCCTTTCCATTACCTCCCCCCCCCCCCCCCCCCCCCCCCCCCCGTCCCATCCTCACCATCCCTCCCCCATCTCTCAACCCAGCTCCTCCTGCGGCCCCCGCTCTCTGATTGGCCGGGAGTCCCCCTCCTTCTTCTTGTCGAATGGGCACAACCAACCTGGTCAAAAATTTCGCCCGAGGCAAAGAGACACACGCGCGAGCGCGCGCACACACACGCACACACAACTCACACCTACACACAGACACACGCACACCTAAGGAACACTGGCCGAGGCCAGGGGAAGGTAGCTCCTGCCGTGGGTCTAGGGAAGGGAAGGAGGGGAACCAGAGAAGGGAGGAGAGAAAGGAGGAGGAGCAAAGGTGCTGGAAGAGAGAAAACTCAGCAGAACTTGTGAAAGGAAGAGGAAACCTGCCCGGGAGGCGCTGCCGCAGCCGGGTGCTCTGCCTGCGCGCCCGCGGTTTTCGGTTGTCTTGGGGCAGCAGCAGCTGCGGACGGGCGGGCACCAGGCTTGGCTCATGCCCGGCTCCCCGGGAGATACGGGCGCTGGGGGCCGAGTTCCACGCCCAGAGGCAGTTTGGCCATCCCGGCCGCGTTAGCTGGGGCGCCTGCCTCCTTTCCTGTCCTTGCTGGTCCCTCTCCGCCACGCCAAGGCTCTTTGGAAAGAGTGTATCCAAGGGCATCTGGGGTTCCTCCCCAAAACCATTAAAAAAGGAGCACCCACTTTAGAAAATGAGACAGCATGTCTGACAAAATGTCCAGTTTTCTATACATCGGGGACATCGTATCCCTGTATGCGGAGGGCTCCGTCAACGGCTTCATCAGCACTCTGGGGTAAGGAGAGGGGCTCGGGCTGGGGAACGCAGTCTCAGTCTCTTTCTCTTTTTTCCCCTCCTTTTCTTTGGGCTTTCCCAGGGTTGGGGGATCTTCTCCAGACTGTATGCACCGCCCCGCCCGCTACGACCCCCCCCCCCCCCCCCGACTTGAGGAACCCGCCGATCTGACAAGCTGAGGACTGAGAGCTTTGCCCCAGCGCACAAGAGGCTGCTTGGGGAGAACTGTTTCTCTTGCAACTCCACAATCTCATGTGGAGAGACTGATCAAAGGAGGAAGTGATTCAGAAGTCCTCAAACAGGCCTGGGGA
Organism: Phalanger gymnotis; assembly: GCA_028646595.1. Taxonomy (NCBI): domain Eukaryota; kingdom Metazoa; phylum Chordata; class Mammalia; order Diprotodontia; family Phalangeridae; genus Phalanger; species Phalanger gymnotis. The sequence continues at coordinate 146,637,105 of CM053623.1, forward strand.
AGAAGTTCACCTTCTTTACTGGCTTCTTCTCCAAAGGTTGTTTTGCCGAAAGTGTTGGCTTTTGATGAAAAAAAAAATCCTCCTCCTATCTTTGCTTTCCCACCCCGCCTCCTTCCCCCACTCCCGTCTATTCCGTGACTGAAGTAGTACTCAATTACCCTAGATTCTCAGGTGACCGCGGGATGCATTGAAGGTATCCAGGACACTCAGAGTCACCGCCTGGACTTTTCCCCTTTCTCCCAGTTCAGTTCCTTTTACCCATGCCAGGTGGCCAATCCCTTCAGCCTTTGGGATTAGACCAGGTGATCCTATGCTGAAATTCTTAAAGGTCTGACAGTGAATAAATACTGACTATATGCCAGGCACTGCGCCAAGCGCTGGGGATACAAAGAAAGGCAAAAGACAGTCCCTGCCCTCGAGGAATGTAATGGAGGAGACAATATCAAGACCAGATCAAGCAAGGCTTCTTTGTAGAAGGTGGGATTTTAGCTGGGACTTGAAGGAAGCCTCTCCACCCAAAAGGCCGAGATGGGAGGGTTGAGCTTTACTGGCGTGGAGAGAGCCAGGGAAACATCTGAAGTTTAGGGATAGACTGACTTGTTCGAGGGAGAGCTACAAGGCCAGTGTCATTGGATGGCCGGTCCTGCGTGTGAAGGGGTGTAAGGTGTAAGAAGTCAGGAAAGGTAGGGAGAGAGCCAGATGATGAATGGTTTGGAACGTCAAACAGAGGATTTTATAATGGGCTGGCTTCCAATAGTTCCAAGATTTTCTTCTAAGTCCACACTGTCCGAGGGAGGCAGCGTGGTACCGTGGAAAAATCGTAGATTTAGAGGACTTGATTTCAAATTCTGTCATCTACCTGTATGACCTCTCACCTTTCTGGCCCTCAGTTTCAGCATCTATAAAACATGAGGGGTTTGAACTAGATGGCCTCTTCCAGAAACTATGATGCAGTTACGTTTGTTGCTTCTGGAACTCTGAACAACTTAAGAATCTTTCAGGCTCTGGGCTTTTAAAGAGCTTAATAAGAATTTTGTTTAAAACAAAGTTATTGAGATCCACCACTGATTTATGAATAAAAAAAAAGTGCTATTAGAATGAGCTCTCATGCTAGAAGTGCTTTAAACATTGATTAAAGCAGGCAGTTTTCTGGCTTCCTTAATTTTGATGAATAACTTATTGCTTAATTTATTAATGGATTAAATTTTGATACGGTACAAAAGGAAATTTCTGTATGCTTCTCTAAGCACTTATATTATAAAATAAAGACCATTAACGCTGTGGAACCAATGTTATCCCTTTTTAGGATGTTACTGTATGCAGTTATTGTGCTTGTGGTCACATTACTTAACATCCACAGCATTTGAATATGTATAGTTCATGGTAAGATGCAGTGCTACTGTCCTCAGTATTTAGAACTGATCAGTCTAATTGCCATAGGACTTGTATAGGTCCCATTGCAATCCCTCGGGCTCTCTCCCCCTTACCCCCCGTAACGGGTATCAGTACAAGCAATGTTCGGTGCCTACTAAATTGTAGTGTTGTACAAAATAAATTATGTATGTCAAGAACCTTGGTTTGCATATTTTTCATTTGGTGAGATACAGTAGCTTTTGGCAGAAATAGTGAAGAAAGTTTAAATTCTGGGTCGCAATGAAGTCTTGTCAAACGATCCTCCTCCCCTGTTACTCCTTCCCACTTGCCATAAACTTCCAGATTTCCGTCATGAGGTAGCCATTACATTCCTTAGATGGGTCCCACAAATTGGTAAGGAAGCTTTATGAGTTGTAGCTGCTATATGATTTGCGGACAATGAACAGAATAAAATTTTGTTTGAGGAAAAGACAGTCTGATAGAGGATCTTGTTATTAGTTTGATTCAATTGAGTGAACATTTATTAAACAAGGAACATGGCACTAAAGCCACAAAAACAACAATGAAAATCAGCTTCCAAATTTACTTGAGAAGCTTCAATTCTACTAGGAGATACAACATCTAAACAGATAAGAAAATGCAAGATAACTTAGATGAGAGAAAGGATTAGCAATCAGGGGATCAGGAAAGACTTTTTGTAGGAGGTGACATCTAGGTTAAACCCTTTTGAAAGTTGCAGATTCTCATAGCAGGTGAGGTGACATTCATGAGGAACAGTCTGTACAAAGATACAGAGACAGGTGATAGAATGCCAAATTCAGGGAATTCTGAGAAGGCCAATTTGGCTGAAATTCAGGATGTATGAAGGGAAGTACTGTAGTATTAAATAAATCTGGAAAGGCAGCCTGGAGCTAGATTGTAAAGTACTTTAAATGCTAAGCTCAGGAGTTTGTATTTTAATCTAGAGGCAATAGGAAGCCACTGAAAATTCTTGAGTGTTGGAATGACTTAGTTCTTTGCTTTTGGAATGTCATTTTGACAAATGCATAGAAGGATATGTGGGAGAGGGGATAGAACAGGGAGACCCATTAGGGGCTATTGAAATAGTGTAGGTAAAAGATGATAAGGGTTAGAACCAGGGTGGTAGTTGTGAATGGAAAGAAGGGGATGGATGAGAAAGATAGTGCACAGCAAGGGAGAGCTAGATGGTACAGTGGATAGAGCACCACCCTGGAGTCAGGAGGTCCTGAGTTCAAAGCCAGCCTCAGACACTTACTAGATGTTTAACCCTGGGTAAGTCACTTAACCCAATATTACACAGCCACAACTGTCAAGGATTAGTAAATGATTGTATATGGAAGGTAAGATTGTAAAGAATTAGTAACTCATTGCATATGGAGGGTAAGCTAGAGGGAAGACTCTAGGCTGAATTTGAGCTTGCAAAACTGAGTGTCAGAAAGGTTGGTGGTACTCTCAATAGAAGTAGGTAAGTTTAATGAAAATTTTGAATTGAAGTTTATAGTCACCAAATCTTCATTTATCAAGAAAATATTTTACCCTTATTGTTGATAAACAAATTAAGCATGTCAACTCTGTAGTCCCTGTTTCTATGTGATGAATCATCTTAGGAGTGTTTGACTTTCTTCAGCTTGTTTCTGTTATGGTTCAAAACAGATTTCTTTGAAAACTTGCATAATATTTAATATTGTTTGCTTTCTGTGTTTTGAAATTGTGTTATCCTCAGAGTATGTTTATGCAATATGTTATTTTCCTGCTAATGAACTGAGTCTTACAATGCATAATGTGATGGTATCTTTATGTAGCTAGGTTCTGTGGTAAGGAAGGTCATTAAAAATGCTTATACTGGCTGGAGTTTAACTTTCATTGATTAGATGTGTTTGCCTTGAGATGGACCACTCTATAATTCAGCCAACTTTCTTAGCATTTGTATGGTACTAATGGAGTTCCTGGATTTGTATATCACTTTATAAAATCTGCCTTAAAATATAGTCCTGTAGAGGTTTAGTTGAGTCTTACTAAATGATAATGGTGCTGTTCTGTTAATAATCTCTGGTCTTCACTGAATGATGTGGTGTCAACCTAGATACTAGAATAATTCTTTACTATTAAAAAATACAGAATAAAACTGGTTTATTAACAAGAATAATAAAACTTAACCTCTTTAAAAAATCTAGTATCCTCTAAATACTATTGAAAACAGTAATTAACTATTTTTAAATTAATATTTTCCAAAGTCTGCTACATGTTACATATGTACATAATTTTGCAAAAATGCACAACAATGAACTCAGGAAGCATAATGGAATCTCTTTTTAAATGACTCATTCCATGCAACCATTTAAATAGAATATATTCCAAAGGGAAAAAGAGACATACCAAATGTTTTTCCTCTTTTAAAGAATGCTGAATAATTAATGGAGTCCTATATCAATTTTCACTATCAGATATAGGGGAAACTCTGGATTTAGGAAAGAACCAGGACTGGTGATTACCCTGCCTCAAAGCTCTGGTTTATCTTCTCTTTGGTTATTAGAGGTGTTTCTAATCTTTTCTTTCTCCAGCATTGTCTTTATTTAAGAGTTGTGTGTTTTTCTTTTTTACCGCGTCATAGTGAATAAGCTTCAGATCAGTATAATATATGCTATAGTAACTGGCTCACATTTTTATGTCTAATCTTTTAAATGTCAGTGTCCTGTGATTATGCATCTTAAAAGCATGAGTCTTATATTCAAAGAGAACTCTAGAAGTAGAGTCAGAAAAAAACTAGAATTAGAATCTTGCCTCTTGACTCTTATTAACTGTATGATCATGGATAAATGCTTCAACTTTTCTGAACTTAATAAGGAAGCTCTTATTAAGCACAGTGATCCTTGCAACAACACTATGAGGTAGGTTCTGTAGTATTCTCATTTGATAGTTTAGGAAATTGAGGTGCACAGAGGTTAAGTGACTTGTTCAGGGTCACAAAGCTAGTAAGAGCCTGAGACTGTATTTGAACTTGGATCTTTCTGACTCTAGGCCTAATGCTCCATCCACTGTGCTACCTACCTGCCTCACTGTGTACAAAGTGCATAATAGTACCTGTGATACCTACTTAATAGTGTTCTGAGATTCCAATGAGGTTATTATATAAATGTCCATTGCTGTTATCATTATTATTATTTTTATGTAGAATAAGTTGAAAGATTCCTTATAGCTCTAACATTATGTAACTTCTTAGTAAGTTTTGAAATTAAAAAACTGTCTTTTAAACAACTACTTTGGCCTATTTTTAAAAATGGACTATTTAGTTCCAAGAAATAAAATTTAAAATATTCAAAAAACTCATTTGAATAAATAGACTCCTAATGCATACAGCTATATGTATGTGTATATATATATATATATTTATATATATATATATATATATATATGTATATGCAGTGGTAGGATTCAAATAAATTAGCAGCTGATTCTCTGCCCTAATCACCGTTTTAAGTATACAAAAAGATATACTGAAAGGTAGTTTAATATTTCATGCATTTAATACTCAAATAAGAACAATAAAAGAGGTACATAAAACTAGATTATGTTATAAGGAAGGGTTTTAAAATATTAATGAAAAAATATTAAATAATACCTGACAAAAACATATCCTTATGGATTGAAAGGAGTCACATGATCACAGCAGCCAATGTTGAAACATAGGCAGAACCAAAACTCATCCTCCCTATTCTAACTCTTTTTTTCTTCTATTTCCATGGCTTCTGAAATGGACAATAAGATAACCCTTGAAACCTATATTTCTATTGTTTCATTATGTCCCAGCTTTCTATTGGTTTCACTGTTCAGGGAACACCAGCGCACTCATAATATCTCGGGAGAATTTTGGGTGTAACACAAGGTGTTATAAATGACAGCTTGTCACCTCCTGGTTGTTTGGCAGTTTTTCTCTTTACCTTACATGTTTGTTTACTGAAGTAACAAAAACGAGGGAATTAAAATGCAGTATTTCATCAAAGGTATAATGAGTTTTAAGAAATGAATAAATATTACAAGCATAGTTCCGTCAATTTTTTTCACCTATGAACGGAATGAAAATTATTACGGGGCTTAGAAAATGCTGTTGTGCAGGTGAACGTTAAAAAAGAGTAAGAAATGTAAATTCGTGATTTCTACATTGGGCGGCTGCCCAGGTGCCTACCTTAGAGAGAACCCTGGTCACAAATGCCATTTAAACAACCAGTTCGCTGAACTCAACATAAAATTAGGTATCGGTTCTGCCGAACTGGTGCTAACTGGCTGAATCCCACCACTGTCTATATGTTTATATCATAGCACCCTTCTTGAGCAAAATTGGACATGATTTGTAAACATGATCGTTTTATTTATTCTTCCATCTTTCTGCAAAATGAGTCACAGCTAAGATTAACCTTATTTGATGCTACAGAAACTCAGGAACAGACAAGTTTTTTTTACAGGAATATGTGGAAGCCAGCTGAACAGGCTGGGGAGAGCCATTGTTAAATTTTTGTTGTGAGCATTCACACCTTGAAAATTTGCAAACAGCATAAACAAAGACTTGATTTTTTGTTTTATTGATTGTCTAGACTTAAGAACATGTTAATAATGAAGATTAAATTTAAAAATGTGTCTTGCACACATTTTCCTCCTGGAGAACCAGTTGTTAAATATTTACCAACACGCTCCTAATTGTTTAAGATATCACTCAATTTTGTGGATGGCTATGCTGGAAATAGATAAGGGAAATTTTGTTATCTTGAGCCCTTCCTGCTTAGGGTTTTATTATTGTTTCTATTCTACAATTTTTCATCAGAAATAATGGAGCAATTAAAAATGTATCATACAAGCCACAGAAAATACCATTTATAACTTTTAGCATTGCCTACTTTATACTTCTATTGGGTATAATAGAAATAAAAAAAAGAATCATGGAAATCTTTGGTAGATTTTTCACTTTTTAACTTGATTTTAGTGCTAACCCTGTATTATTCTGGATACATGTTTTCTTTGCCTTTTTATATACCTTTTCACATTCCCAAGAAGCCGAAGCACATAGAAAATGGAGTTTCCCATTGACTTAAATAATATTATATTAATACATATGTAATTATTATCACTCCTATTGATGCCTCACTTACCCATTTCTCCCTGTGGCAAATAAATGTAGTCAAGCAAAATAAATCAGTACATTGACTGTATCGGAAAAGGAATATCTTATTTTCTGTTTCTAGTATCTCTCTGCCAAGAGGTGGGAGGCAGGCTTCACCATCAATTTTCTGAAGTTGTTTGTGGTCCCTTGAAGGAATCAGAGTTCTGAAGTCTTTCAGTATTGTTTTCCTTTTCATAGTTGTGGCACGGGTAAATTCTTCTCCTGGTTCTACTTCCTTCACTCTGCATTGGTTTATAAAATTCTTCTCAAGTTTTTCTGAATTAGTATTCGTCTTTTCTTATGGCACAATGATATTCCATTACATCCTTGTGCCACAATTTGTTCAGTCATTCATTGCCCCCTTCCCCCCAGCACTTGGTTGATTAAAAAAAAAAAAAACCCACTGTTGACTTTTCGTGTTATTTTATTGCTTTTTATTTAATTGTCCAGTTGACTACAACAAGCATTCGTTCAGCTCATGATACATACAAAGCACTGTTCAATGCTGCTGAGTATGCAAAAACAGAACCAAAAAAGTCTATGCCCTCAAAGTGCTTACAATCTAATAAACTGGTGTGGATTTTTTTTTTGCAAATTAGATAAGTACTATACCAGATAGACAATTTATTTTTTGTGCTTGAACTTGTGCTTCTGAAGAATGGGGAAGATAAATATCTCTGCCCCTTTTCATTTCCCCCACAATAAGCATATTGGGAAGGTGAATTCAGTCATGATGTATTATAAAGAATTGACCTGGCAGTCAAGGTAGCTGAGGGCTTGTGGCTTTTCCAGGGCTGTGTGACCTTGGACAAATTATTTAACTTCTCTTTGTCTCATCTGTTTTGCCTATAAAATAAAGGTATGTACTAAAGAGATTGTAAGGCTCCTTCCAACATTAATATTCTATACGTTTAGCTACCCCTTAGTAAGAAAGATACTATGGAAGGTCAAGCTCTCTATTTTTCTTTATCTTTTTAAAAGTACATTTTATTGGTACCTTTTGTTTTAACATCACTTACATTTTCCAATGTTTCCTTTCTCTCCATCCTCCTCAGATAGCCATCTCATAAAATAATTTTAAAAAAAGAAGATAAAAAAATTCAACAAAATTAACCAAAATACTGAAAGAATCTGTTGCTATATGAAGTTATCCTGGCCCAAAAAAGAGAAGGGAGATGTATTCTCAAATCTTCCTTTCTGTGTTGGTAGACAAAATAGGCTCTTAGCACTCAATTCAACCAAGTGCCCTTGAAGAGTTTGGCCTTTGTTTCCTTGATTAGATTGAGAATCCTTGGTGACCTCCTTGCCTCAGGAGAGGGCCTAGTTTACACACGAGTTTGAGTGACATGTTTGGGACATCAGAGGCTTTTTAGGTTTAAGTTGCCTCTTTGTGACTATTTTAGGTCATGTGGGTAAGTCGCATGGGTGACTCACCCTTGTCCCTGAAAAAGATATAAAACCAGGGGTTGGCTTTCTCTTTTTCGGAGCTGTTACCCACAGCAGTGGTGGTGCGTGTGATTCTGGGCCAGCCCTTGTTATGAGCTCCCCGGCTGAACTTCGATGTTGGTAACTATGAATTGCATTTGATCTGTCTGTCAATGTCTGTAATTTGTTTGTATTTTGCTCAGAAGTTCAGGGTGCTGGCTTTTTCCCCTGAACTAAGTGAATGGTATTTGTATGTTGAATTAAAGTAAGCTTGTTAACCCCTTAACATGGCTTTTCTTACTAAAGCAGATCAAAAGAACCTGTGCTTTTGCAGCATGCTGGTAGCATTCTTGTTGTTGGGCTTGTGTTGGTCTTTCACCCCCACAACAGCTGCTAGCCAGATTGTTGAAACACTTTCTTAGTATCCAGTTTCCATTGTTTTATTGCTGCTTTCCCTATTTTCATTGTTGTATTCATGTTTTCCTACTTCTGTTTATTTTACTTTGTGCCAATTCATACAAATGTTTCCATGCTTTTCATGATGAATTCATGATGAATGTTCATTTTTTTCTTACAGTACGGTCATATTACATTGCATTCACATACCGATTTTTGTTAGTCATTCTCTAATTGATGGGCATCTACTTTGTTTTTAGTTCTTTGATATCACAAAATGTGCCAGTACAAATATTTTAGATTACATTTGCATTTTGGAAAGCTATTTGGAATTATTCAAAGAACTGAAAGCACTGCTGTCCACCATGTTTAGAACAATCCACAGTACCACCAACAAAGTATGTGTGCCTGTCTTTCCATAGCCCTTCCAAAACTGATCAATCCCATACTTTATCGTCTATTCCCAGTTGCTAATTATGAGGTGAAAACTCAGGTTTGTTTTCATTTGAATTTCTTTTATTATTAGTGATTTGGGACATGGCAATTTTTCCTTTGAGATCTATTTATTCATATTCTTTGACCACTAATCTATTAGGGAATTTCTTTTGTTCTTATATATTTCTGTTAGTTGTCTATTTATCTTGAAGATCAAACTCTTATCAGAAATATCTGATACAAAAATTTTTCCCAGTTGACCTTTTTACCTTCTAATCCTAGTTGCATTAATATTGTTCATGCAAAAGCTTTTCAATTTCATGTAATCAAAATTATCTATTTTACCTTCTGTAACTACCTCTATGCTCCCACCCCTTTTTTGGTGGCTAAGAATCCATTCCCTGTGGCAAAATCGCAAAGAATGATCATGACCCTAAAGAAAAGCTATGAGAAGACATTGGTAGGTTCATAGGTAAGGTACATTTTACGTATTTTCAGATTATTTATATGTATTGGGCAGTTTTGCTAATTTTTTCTCTCATTTTTCTTTAAAAATATTATTTGTTATATCATATGGCTCTGAATAGATGGAGAGGGAAAGATACCAGGAGAATTTTGATGATGTAGAAAAACAAAAGGTATCAATAAAAATTATAAAAAAGAATTCATTCTGTAGCCATAGCTTATTTGCTTCTTTTCTAATTTTTTTGTGATGTGATTTTGATATTTACTTCCCATGTTAATTTTAAAATTTATTTAGTATATAATGTTTGATGCTGTTCTAAACCCAATTTCTGCTAGACTGCCTTCTAGTTTTACAAAAAATTGTTGTTACAGGGAGTCCTTTCCTAGGTTATGTTTTTGCTTCATTGAATATTGAGTTATTGAGTCCAGTTATTCCTGATTTTCTTCTGCTTTTCTCTTTTAAGCTACTTAGTGGGCTCTATAGTTTGAGGGCTGAAAATGCTATTTATTCCCTTTTCATTCCTACCTTTGCTCATTATTTCTTTTTTTTTAGTCTAGTTTATTTATCCTCTAAATGAATTTCAGTATCATCTTATCTAGCTCTACAAATTATCTATTTGATACTTTGATTGGTATAGCACCAAAACTGTAAATTAACTTCAGTAATATTGTCATTTTCATCATATTGGCATAACCCTGCCATGAACATTGAATATTCCTTTAGTTACTTAAATTTTTCTTTATTTCTTTAAGGAACATTTTATAATTCTAAGAAGAGTTTGCTTTGGTAGATTGACCCAAAGGTATTTTATGCATTTTGCATTTATTTGGAGTGGTACTTATCTTTCTATTATGGTCTTTTGAATTCGTCATTATACAGAAATGCTATTGATCTTTAAAGTCAGTTTATTTTGTAGACACCAACTTTACTAGAGCTATTAGTTGTCTACATCAGTTTCTTTACTGATTTCCTAGGGTTTTCTAAGAGTCATTATACCATCAGCAAACATGGATAATTTTTGTCTCTTCTTTGCTTAGCTTTCTCTTGTCTTATTGCTTTTGTATGCATTTCTAAGACTATGTCAAATAAAAGCAGGGAAAGGGGACATCCTTGTTTTTACTTCTGTTTACTGGAAAGTACCTATTTCCTCATTACATATAGTATTAGCTTTTAGTTTTTGATAGATGCATTTTATCATATATTAAAAAATCCCTCTATGTCTATGCTTTGTAGGGTTTTTAGCATAAGTTATTATATTTTGTCAAAGGATTTTTTCTGAAGTTATTGATATAATTATGTAGTTCTGGATATTTTTGGTTTTTAATATGCTTGATTATGCTAATTTTTATAATGTTGAACCATCCTTGCATTCCTGGTACAAATACAGATTGTTAATAGTGAATTATTTCTTGGATAAATTGCTATAATCTTCCTGCCAGGATTTTATTTAAAATTTTAGAATCAATATTCATTAATGATACAGATACAAATTTATATGAATTGTCTTTGCTTTAATCTTCCATAGTTTAGGTGTTAGGGCAATATTTATCTCATAAAAGGAGTTTAATAGAGTAACTTCTCAGTTTTGGAGAATAATTTTTGTAGGATAGATGTGTTTATTTATTAGTGCATTGTGTCTCAGTTAAAATTTTTTTATACTTTTTTTTCTTTAAGTCAATACTTCGTTCTTGTGATTAATTTTGGCAAGACTACTTTGATGCAGTCCTATTCCTACAGGCTCTCTTATTCCCTTCACCACTGCCTCCCTTTCCCCCTCCTCCTTATTTGTCAACCCTTTCCCTAGTTTTCAGATTTTACTTAAACTACTGATTTCTTTTTCCCTTTTATTTAGTCATTTCTCTCTTCTTCTCTTTTTCCTATTGATTAAATGTTTACTTAAAAATCCCCCCTCTTATTCTTTTCCACTTCTTGTGTTAGTTTTTTCTGTGTCTTTTTCTAAGAATTTCTTTGCTTTTTTTTCTTTTCATTAAGTCTCTTCCCTTCCTGTTTATTCTGTAATTTCATTCACTTATTAAGTATCTTCATTTATTCTTTCTTTAATCTCTTTGTATTTCTCAGAGATTTAAAGATTCTGAGGTATTAGATGTGAGTGCCCTCTTCTAACTAATGTCAGTATTACTGATTTTATAGATCTTGCCTTTTTTCTGGTGAGTGCCTTACTCCTAGAAGTATCAATTTATGAGAGAAGTAAATATGGATAGGAGCAGGGCCTCATGGTAGAAATTACATTTTGTCCTTAATGGTGAAGTCTAATTCTATCCTCTGCTCTATCCACGATCATTTCCTTCTCTTTGATTATGGCTTTGCATCTCGGGGTACATGTTCTTTCTTTCCCCTCCATCTTTCAGGGAGTTATCTTCCCCTAGGAGTTCACGTATCTCTTCTCCTTTGGCAGGATGTTGTCTTTGGAAGCACAATGTTTTCTTAGAGAAGGTCAGCTCCCAATGTACCAACTTCCCTAAATTAAACCTATTGCGAGACTCCCAGCTCCCATCACAGGCATCTACCTCCTCTTCCCCCAGCGAGTGTTTTTCATTTAGTTCAACTTTCTTCCCCATTGGGTTGAGAAACTCCTTTCATTTCCTCAGTTTCAATCCTTTCCTTCTGCTATTTCTTCCATTCTCATGCAGCATCTCTTCTTTCTGAGAGATGGGAGGAGATATCATCCATTCCCTCTTCATCAATGGTGTTATTAAATGTACATCACCTGGTTCCTTCCCTCCTCCACCTTCTCTCTCTCCATTTATGCCCCCCTCTACTCTGCAATTTTGTCCCCAAAAGACACCTTGATTCACCTATAAGGAGATTGTGGGTATCCATGCACTCTTCAGTTTTGCTGGACTCCACCATCCCTTCTATTCCTTTAAATTCTGCTTTATCCTTTTGTGAGCTTTTTAAAAAAATCTGATGATCCCTCCTGGCTTTCTCTCTCTCTTCCTTCCTTCCTTCCTTCCTTCCTTCCTTCCTTCCTTCCTTCCTTCCTTCCTTCCTTCCTTCCTTCCTTCCTTCCTTCCTTCCTTCCTTCCTTCCTTCCTTCCCTGTTGCCTTTCTAATGTGATGTTCAGCCTTATTCTTTTTCATTAAAAAACTCTAAACATGGAGTAATTAATTTCATTATTCTTACCTTGCTAATTGTACTTACTTTCTCTGACTCTTTGTGACCCTATTTGGGATTTTCTTAGCAAAGATACTGGGATTGGTTTGCCATTTCCTTCTCCAGCTCATTTTACAAATGAGGAAACGGAGGCAAACAGAGTTAAGTGACTTGCCCAGGGTCACACAGCTAATAAGTGTCTGAAGCCAGATTTGAACTCAAGTCTTCTTGACTCTAGGCCAAGTCCTCTATCCATTGAGTTACCTAGCTGTCCAAAGTCCTAGTAGTAGGGAACGGTAAATATAGATCCAAGGAACAAGCCAACAGGTCAGTTTGTCTATCCCTGCTATGGGAGAATGGAGACTGGTAGAAGGGGGTACACTGAGTGAGTGCTTCAAGGATTATTGGTTTCCTATATTAGTTCCAAAGATTTTACATTGTCAGGGTTCTCTCTTTTTTTTCTTTTATGGATTCAAATATAATTGCTTTATATCTGGTGCATAATTACACTTTTTCAGAGGTGTTTGAGATTGGTGGGGATTGGGCACAGTGTTCACTAGCTTGTTGGCCCTTTGACCTAAGATTATGTTTCTGAATAGTTTAAAGTGAATTAAAGGAATTATGACTTATTACAGTAAGGTTTAAGCGAATTGGTTCAGTTTCAAAGGAAAGTCAATGAAAGAGCCTGAAACAGAATAAAAAGCTCAGCTCTATTCCTGTTCTCCATGCATTTGACTACTCTTGATAAATTGCTTGCTTTTTCATATTTAGCTTATGACTTTGTTTCAAGGCTGTGGACAAATATTTGTGTGTATGTGTATTACTTGTTTGATTATGGTAAAATACAGCATAATTATATAAATAAGTATGAGACTATTAGACTATCAGGAATTTGTGCAGTTACAATGATGTTAGGACTTTCTCTAATAATAAAAGTGCACTGTTCCAGTTTATTGACTGGTATCAGTTTGGGGAAATTTTCCTCTTAAGTAATGTAACCTAGTTTTTTCAGTCTGACTTTTTTTTCTTTCTTTTTTTCTTTCATCCATCTTTAGGGTTGGCAGTAGTTTTGCTTATGTCTACTGAATTTCAGATACCCAATTCTGAATGCCCTGTTTAAAAAAATTTACATACAACTTTTCTTTGCAGTTATTCTTTAACAGGTGTTACCCAGGATTTCTGAATTATGGTTGTAACAGACTGAGAAATATTATTTCCTCCTATTTCCCCCAGGGTCTTAAGGTAGTGTTCTGTTTTCTAGCCTCTTGTCCAGCTGAGTTTTAAATTATCCAAAAGACTGTTCCTGGAAAATTCTTACATTGAAAAATAGGAAGCTATCTTAGATCCTTTCAGACTAAGGCACTGTACAAATGCTAAACAAATTAAACGATGAATAGATTTTGCTTTTGGGAAGATTTCATCCTACAGTTAAATTGCCTCCCTTCCCCCTTTTCTTCCTCTTTTGTTTCCTTCTTCCTAGCATTCTGTTGTGGTAGCTGGCTCTAATGGGGGGAATTCTAGGCTTGGAATTAGGAAGCTCTGGATTCTGAATCTATGTCCAGTACTTATTAGCTCTGTGACTTCTCTGGTTAACTTCTCTGATCCTTAGAATCCTTAGCTTTTAAGATGATGATAATAGCTATAGTTTCCATCTAAAAGGGTTAATGTAATGAGATCATGTCTATAAAGCCTTTTGAAAATTTTCAAGCACTATATAAATTTTAGTTACTATTATGATTTTGTTGTTCAGTTGTTTCAGTTGTGTCTGACCCTTCATCATTCCATTTGGGATTTTCTTGGCAAAGAAGCTGGAGTGGTTTGCCATTTCCTTTTCCAGTTCGTGTTGTAGATGAGGAAACTGAGACAAATAGGGTTAAGGGACTTGCCCAGGGGCACACAGCTAGTGAATGTCTGAAGCTACAACTCAGGAAGAGGAATCTAGGCCGAGCTCTCTATTTATCTATCCACTGTGCCACCTAGCTGTTCCATTATTATGATTTAGGGTGCTTATTATTGTTTTCTCTTCCCATCAACTTGCCAATTGACCCAAGGCCTCTTTGCTCTCCCATCACAACCTCTGATATTTAATGACTTCAGATTATGTTTAATCAATGATTATCAATAACAAATAGGAGTTATTGGGAAAGTTGAGATATTAGGAGGCTTCTGTCAAATAGGCTCCTTCTTTCATTGTCAGAAGTCAGTGTGGGAAAAATAGTCATTATTATTATACCTAGCATTTGCATATCACTTAAGCACTTTAGTTATATTGACTCATTTAATCCTCACTACACGGTCTTTGAGATCGATGCTATGATTATCCCTACTTTGCCAAAAAAAAAAAAAAAAGAAAAGAAAAAACTGAAGTTGAAACTTGGTCTGGATTGCATAGCTAGTAAGCACCAGAGGCAGGATTTCAACTGAGGTCTTCCTGACTCCTGGTATCCTACTTAGGAGAGAGAGAGTGAGAGAGATAGAGACAGAGACAGAGAGAAAGAGACAGAGAGACAGAGACATGGTGTAATGGCAAGCAAAGTGGGACTTTTTGTTTTGCTCTTTTTTTTTCTTTTGGAGTTCTAGTTCTTCTTAGCACTAAGGTAATCAAATGCTTTCGATTAAGTCTTTCCTTTGTTTGAATCAAGAGTCTTTGATGACCTGCTTAAGTCATAAGAAAGCCTGTCACATGAGTTTGAGTTACATGGTAGGCTGTGGACTGACTTTGGAGAAATGTATATATATGCTGAGGTTAGCATTTTGCTTGGGGCTTACTCATTGGAAGAGCATTCCTGTGATTTTGCCAGACAAGACTCTGGAAAGCCATTAAGGAGCCCCCTGGCTTTGAAAACCCAGATATTGGTGCTTCTCTCTCTCTCTCTCTCTCTCTGGTAACTATGTATGTATTGCTATAGACAGACAGAAGCCCTGTCTACTGATTTGTGTTATTTGCTCTGTTTATACGATTTCTGCTTGTAATTTCTGTTTGTGTTTTCTCTGAAGTTCAGGGTACTGACTTTTCCCCTTGAACCAAGTGAATGATACATGTATGTTTAATTGAAGTGAGATTGTAAACCCCTTAAAGTTGCTTTCCTTAGAAAAACAGATCAAAGAACCTGTGCTAGCAGCCCTCCTGTGTGCTGGTATTGTTGGTCCTACCCTCCACAGCAGCTGCAACAGCATTGTTGTTACACATAGAAAGAGACAAAGAGAGAAGAAAAGAAAAAGAGAGAGCAAGGGAGGGAGAGGGAGAGAGGGAAGGAAGAAGAGAGAGATAGAGAGAGACACACACACACAGAGACACCGAGATAGAGACAGAGAAGAAAAGGAAAAAGAGAGAGTAAGAGAGAGAAGAAGGGTGGGAGGGAGAGAGAGAGAGAGAGAGAGAGAAAGAGAAGAGGAGACAGACACACACAATGACAGAGACAGAGAGACTCTGTGTGTCTGTGTGTTATTCAGAACCAATCCTAGAGCTGTTATAACTCCAGTGGTTTAGGGCTCAGAAAACCACCTGGGGCTATTAGCTGACAGGCAATTTTGTAGTCAGAGGAGAAAAAAACAACACAAAACAACTGTCTACCTGAGTTTAGACAGAGAGGGTGTGGGGGGAAGGTTCCTCATCTCATAACCAGCATTCCCAGAGACCATGTAGTCTAACCAGTATATGAACAAGAATCCACTCTGTAATATTTCCTAACCTGTGCACACCTAGCTTTGGCTTAAACTCCTCCAGTGAGCCAATGGCCTCTGGGGGCAGCCCATCCCACTTTTGGTGGTTTTAATTGCAGGGAAGCTTTCCTTTCCATCAAGCTGCAGACTACCTCCTTGGTCTTTTTTGCCCTTCACTCCTAGCTCTGCCCTCTGGGGCCAAGCAGAACAAGCATAATCCCTCTTTGATGTGACAGGCCTTAGGTGTTGTAGTTGGAAGAGTTCTTACTGTCTTTTGAGTCAGAGGATTTGAGTTCTAGTCCAGATATTTACTATTTGTGCCACCTTCAGTGGTCATTTAGCCTTTGCAGCCCTCACTTTCTTATTTGTAAAATGAGATGTTTGGATTAGATGATATTGGCTTTCAAGATGATCTAGTCTAATTTAGGTAGCTGCTGGTGAATTGGATAGATCACTGGGCCTGGTCTCAGGAAGACCTGAATTCAAATCCAGCCTCAGATACTAGCTATTTAACCTTGGGGAAGACACTTTTCAGTTTGCCTTAGTTTCTTCTACTGTAAAATGGGGATCATAATAGTATTTACTCCTCAGGGTTTTTTGTGTGGTTCAAATGAGTTAATATTTGTAAAAAGTTCTTAGCGCAATGCCTGGCACATAGTACATACTATGAAAATGCTTATTCCCTTTTCCTTTCTCCTTCTAGCTCCAAATATATGATTTTATGATACTAAATACTGGAAAACAACTATCATGTCATCCCTAAGTCTGGATATGATAATATTTTGGAGAGTTTAGGTAGCCAGAAAATAGGATCCAGGAAGAATAGTGTTGATATTAATTAATCAACCAATCAACAAACATTTATTAAGCGTCAACTCAGCAGCTTGATGGTGCAGTGGTTAGAGCACTAGGCCTGGAGTCTGAAAGACCTGAATTCAAATCCAGCCTCAGATACTAGCTGTTTAACCTTGGGGAAGACACTTCTCAGTTTGCCTTAGTTTCTTCTACTGTAAAATGGGGATCATAATAGTATTTACTCCTCAGGGTTTTTTGTGTGGTTCAAATGAGTTAATATTTGTAAAAAGTCCTTAGCACAATGCCTGGCACATAGTACATACTATGAAAATGCTTATTCCCTTTTCCTTTCTCCTTCCAGCTCCAAATATGTGATTTTATGATACTAAATACTGGAAAACAACTATCATGTCATCCCTAAGTCTGGATATGATAATATTTTGGAGAGTTTAGGTAGCCAGAAAATAGGATCCAGGAAGAATAGTGTTGATGTTAATTAATCAACCAATCAACAAACATTTATTAAGCGTCAACTCAGCAGCTTGATGGTGCAGTGGTTAGAGCACTAGACCTGGAGTCTGAAAGACCTGAGTTCAAATCCAGCCTCAGACACTTACTAGTTGTGTGACCCTGGGCAAGTCACTTAATCCTGTTTGCCTCAGTTTCCTCTCCTGTAAAATGAGCTGGAGAAGGAAATGGTAAACCACTCCAGTATCTCTGCCAAGAAAATTTCAAATGAGTCATGAAGAATCAGACACAACTGAACCACAACAGGCATCTACTATATGCCAGGTTGAGGGGATACAATTACAAAGAATGAAACAATCTCTCTTCCCAAGGAGCTTATATTCTAATGGGGGAAATTACAAGTAATATAATATAATACAACATATCATAAGTATAAAGTTAATAAATACATTTACATACAAAGTAGTTAAATACAGGGTACTTTGAGGGCACTGGCCATTAGAAGAACCAGGGGAGTTTTGATGTACAAGATGGTGTTCAAATAGCATCTTAGAAGAAGAGAGAGGCTGTAGGATTATGCTTGTTATTTAGATACAACATAAAAAGTTATGCTTAGATATATGTCTGGGCTTATTATTACCTTTCTCTCAAAACCAGCTTTTTCTTGTGATCTCTCTATTTGTCAGTGACACCACATAACCAACCAACATCAGTCAGCCAATCTGTAAGTATTGATTAAGTGCCTATTATATTCCAGGCACTGTGCTAGGCACTGGAAAATATCAAGATAAAAATAAAACAGTCCTCTGTCCCTGGGGAGCTTATAGCCCAGTGGGGAGGCAGGGTGGGGAATGAGTACACATACAAGTAAATATAAAGTACAAAGGAAATACAAATAATTGGGCAGGCCCCTAAGAGCTAGGGAGATCAGGAAAGATATCGTAGAGGAAAGGACAGTTAGGCTGAACCTCCAAGGAGGCTGGGAATTTTAAGAATCTGGAATGAGGAGAGAGGGTACATTCAAGTTATGGAGGGAAATCCTTTCTAAAAGCATGGCAAATTGGGATGGAATATCATTTACATTATCTGTGTTCTATTATATTTTAATTTATTTTGTTAAATATTTCTCAGACATTTTAATCTGGTTTGTGCCACCCTCAGGAGTGTTGCTTAGAGTGTTTGACACCTCTAGGATAGAACATAGAGTAGTGAGGGAGGGAGGTGAAGCCTAATGTGTTACAAACTTAGAAAGGCAGACTTAGGAACCAAGTTGTGAAGCTCTTTAAATGTGAAATGAAAAAGTTTGGCAATCTAATAGGCAAAAGGGAGTCACTGGAACTTTTTGAGGAAGAGAATGACCTGGTCACACTCCTGCGTTAATAGTAATTTCACTTTGGCATCTGTGCGTAAGATAATTGGAATTGGTTATAGATTTGAAAGAGGGAGGATAATTAGGAGGCTATTGTAATAGTCCAGGCAAGAGGTGATAACTAGAGTGGTCCTTGCATTAGCAGAGAAAAGGGGACAAATGTGAAATGTGGAGTTAGAATTGGCCAAGTTTGGCAGCTGATTGGAAGTTCAGGGTGTAGGAGAGTCAAAAGAGTTCAGGATGACTTCAAACTTGTAAACCCGGATAACTGGAAGGTTGTTATTCTTGATTCTTCCCTCTCTCTCACATCACTGTTCAACCAATCACCAAGTTCTACCCAGTCTACCTCTGTAATCTCACTTTCATCTGTCCCTTCCTCTCTGTTCCCATTTCTAACACCCTAGTAAAAAGCCTTTGTTATTTCAAGCCCCAATCACCTATCTTACTATTTCTGTTACCCCTTCATCCAATATCATTCTGTCACATTAATGCCACACATCCATCATCCATATGCTTATGTCATCCATTTGCTAAAAACCTTTCAGTAGTTACCTATTTATTAAGTTCTTATGAAAAAATTAAATTCATTTGATTGGCATTGGAGGCTATCCACAATCTAACACCACAACAGCCCCATGCCTGCCTTATACTATTCCTTTCCACGTATTTTATGCTCTAACCGGACTGGACTGTTCCTGGACAATGCCCTAACGTTCATGCTCCTTTATCTTTGTGGCACTCCCTAGACATAGATTGCTTCTTCTTCTTCTATTCAGTCTTTGGCAATCCAATACTTATCCATCCTTTAAAGTATAACCCAATTATTAACTACACCATAGAGCCCTGGGGCCCAGTTAGTAATGACCTTTACTTGCCTGGGCCTCACTTAGCCAGTTAGTTAGTCAAAAAGCACTCATTAAGCACTTACTTTTGAGCCAGATGATCAGGATGCAAAGAAAGCCAGAATCATATTCTCTGCCCTGAAAGGAACTCACATTCTTTTTAAAAAATTATTATTTAAAAAAATTACTATTAATTTATTTTTAGTTTTCAACATTTACTTCCATAAGATTTTGAGTTCTAAATTTTCTCTCCCTCCCTTCCATTCCCCCCTCCCCACCAAGACAGGGTGAAATCTGGTATAGGCTCTACATATACACTCATATTGCATATATTTTCACATTAGTCATGTTGTAAAGAAGGATTAGAACCAATGGGAAGAACCACGAGAAAGAAGAAACAAAACAAAACAAAACAAGAGAGCAAATAGTATGCTTTGATCTGCATTCTGACTCCATAGTTCTTTTTCTGGATGTGGACAGCATTTTCCATCATGAGTCTTTTGGAATTGTCTTAGAAGAGCTAAGTCTATCAAAATTAGTCATTGAACAGTGTGGCTGTTACTGTGTACAACGTTCTCCTGATTCTGCTCACTTTACCCAGCATCAAGAAACTCACATTCTAATGAAAGAGACAACTTGCAAGACATTATAGATACAAGATATGAAGAGTATAAATGGAAAGCACTACCAGCTGACCAGATTGGGAATGGATTTGGGGCAGGGGAGGGGAAAGCCCTTGAGAAGGGGGGGATTTATACCATCTCTTGAAGGAAGTCAGAGAAGACTGGAGGTAAGGAAAGAGAATATTTAAGTCATGGAAGATCATCAATGAAAAGGCATAAAATCAGGAGATGGGGTATCTTGTGTGAGGACAACAAGAAGGTCAGTGTTGCTAGATTTTATAGCGATGGAAAGAGATTAAAGTCTAAGAAGATTGAAAAGGACCTTAAAAGCCAAATTGAGGATTTAATATTGGATCCTGGAGGTAATAGCCACTGGAGCTTATTGAGTAGGGAGAATGACATAATCAGATCTATGCTTTAGGAAAATCGCTTTGTCTGTCAATTGGAGAATGGACTGGAGTGGGGAGAGGCTTATGGCAGGAGGACCAACCAGAGGATTATTGCTATAGTCCAGGCATTAGATGATGAGGGTCTTGTGTCGTGGTGGTAGGTACGGAAGTAGAAAGAAGGGGAAATAAGGGGAGAGATGTTGTGAAGGTAGAAAGAACAAGACCTGGCGACAATTTGGGGCTGTGGAGTGAGTACAAGTGAGGGGTCCAGGATGACACAGAGGTTGCAAGAAATGAGTAACCAGGAGGATGATGGTGCTCTTGACAGTGACAGGGAAGTTTAGAAGAGGGGAGGTTTTTTTTGGGGGGAAAGATAATGAATTGTTTTGGATATATTGGGTTTCACTTGTCTCTTGAAGATATCCACTTCAAGATAGTGGTGATGGTGACATAAGACTGGAGTTCATGGGAGAGGCGAGAGCTGGATCTATGGATATAGGAATTATGTGCATAGAAATAATAATTGAATTTGTGAAAACTAATGTGAACTAATGAGATTACCACATAAGACAGTATATAGCAAGGGTTCCTAACTTTTTTTGTATGGATCCATTTGGAGGTCTGGTGAAACCTATGAACCAACACAATGTTTTTAAATAAAAAAAAAAACAACAAAACTAAAGCACCTGATTATAAAAGAAGCCAATTGTATTGAAAAAGTTATTAAATTTTTTTCAAGAGCCTATATTTGCAGATCCCCTGACATCTATCTGTGAACTTGAAGGGCCTGGATTAAAACCCCTTAATTTAGAGAGACAAGAAGGCCCAAGAAAGATTCTCAGAAGACACCCATGATTAGTGGGTGTGACATGGCAAAAGATCAAGCAGAAAAGACTGAGAAAGGAGCAGTCAGACAGGTAGGGAGAGAACAGGAGAGCAGTGTCACAAAAACCTAGAGAGGAGAGAATATTCAGGAGAAGAAGGTGATTGACAGGGTCAAAGGTTGCAGAGAGGTCAAGAAGGATGGAGACTGAGAAACAGCCAGATTTGACAATTAAGAGATCATTGGTAACTTCAGAGAGAGTGGTTTCAATAGACTTGTGAAGTTGGAAGGAAGACCAAATAACATTTAGAAGAGAGTGGAGGCAATTTTCGGAGGCTTTCTGAAGGAGTTTAGCTATGAAAGGGAGTAGAGTTAGGACAATAGCTAGTGGGGATGGTCACGTGAAATTTTTTTTGAGGATGAGGAAGACATGGGCCTGTTTGTAAGCATCAGTACAGGGACAATGGAAATTAATGAATGAGTAGGCTTAACGGGGGAGGTATATGCTGGACAGGACAGAGTGGAGTGGGATCAACTGTGCAAATGGAAGGATTTGCTTTGGTAAGAAGAAGAGCTGCCTTTTTGTGCGAGACAGAGATGAAGGAGGAGATAGTAGGGGAAGATACCTGAGTGGGGAAGTAAGAAGGGATTCAACAAAGAGATTGGGAGAGATGGGTTTACCATGGAAGGTTTGACCAGAGATGAGGAGGTTTGGAAGAGCTGCTATTGTGAGTGGGACAGCAAATTGATTAGGGAGGCATAAAAGCATTTCCTTGCTGAAATGTGGGCCCATTGAGAGTGTTACAAAAAATTGTAGCAGACTCATTCAGCACAGTTTCATTATTTTCTGAAGCTCTGTTCAGCATCAGATGAAGAGGAATGAAAGCACTAGTTGTAGGAGTAACCCAAGGTTGGACTTGTGGAGGGATAATCAGTGATGATAAGGGTGTGAGGGACTCAGTTATGAAGGTGAATGAAAAATTAAGCTGGCTCACCAAGGGCTCAAGATGGGGAAGGAGGGGTACTCAAATTGTTCAAAACAGACCATCAAGGTCCAACCTTGTGGTAGATGGTAATGTTGAGCCCTGTGAGGCTCAGGAGACCCACCTTAGAACAAGCAGGATCAGAGGGATGTATCTATATGACCTGGCCTGGACAGGAGCTGGGCAGCCTGGATCTAGGCCTGAAGCAGAGGTCCCTGGGAATGCCTTCAGGTGGACAGGCCAGAAGCTGCTGGCCTGGATCCTAGGATGGAGCAGGACTAGTTGGGAAGCCTCCGAAGCAGATGGCATGTAGACAAGATGCTTGCTGCATTTATGGTGGATTACGTACTTATATGTACTTATCATAGCATGGTCATTTGTACATGTAATACTTCAACCTCTCTTCCCACCCCCTCCATCTCCTACCTTCTACTTCAGGCTCCATGAGGTCTGGCTTGTGATATTTAAACTTTGGGTTCACTCAGAGCTTAGCCTGGTGTTCCATACAAAGCAAGCACTTAATGAACGTCTGCTGAATTGTTGGATTATTGTTTGAGTCTGTGTGGTGCTCAAGAATGAAGCCTGGCTCTGGAATAAGAAGATCTGGGTTCAAATCCTGCCTCGATGCTTACTATTCCCTAGGACAATGGGTGGTTTACTTGATCTGGGGCTCAGTTTCCACATCTATAAAATAAGGGGATTGGACTAGAAGGTCCAACTGAGGATCCTTCCAGTAATAGGAATTTGTTGCCTATTGCAGTGAGAGTTATAATTTTGATATGACTGGGGCTTGAGTCTGTTAGGAGCCATTGAATAAAATGTGCCAGAATGGTGAAGTACCTGGAAAGTTTCAATATTCAGTCAGTTAGAAGGCGGGAACTGTGTGACCTTTTAATTCAGTTCAAGTACAAAGAAACTTTCTGAGGGGGTAAATAGTGTTTATTTTATTGAAAGTGATCTTTTTTTGGCAAAGTTCAGGAAAAATTATTGCTTTAATAATTTTTTTTGAAAAAAAAAAACTAGATCATGAAAATCCCCTCTCTGGCAGGGAGTTCTCTTATATAAACAGGTTTCACTCCTCAGGCTTTGATGGGAGAACAGAATTTATAGGCTGCTGTCTTGAATTTAAAAGTGGCTTTTCTTTCTTGCCTAAGGAGCATGTTTGACATTCATATTTTCCCTTTGAAACTCTTACAGTCAAGAGACTGTCTAGACGAGCACTTTACAGGGTTTAGACGGAGGGAACCATAGACCTGTATTTTTAACCTGTTCTAGGAACAGAAAGTTGTGGCTTTACACATAGGTATAAAATAAGGTAAAGTTGGCAGTGGCTCTTCTTACAAAAGTTACAGTATGTTAACAGAATCTTTTTTCCCAGTTTGTCATGTCAGAATGTATTATGGAGCTTGGGAAAGACTGTACTGTCTTTCCTGGGCATAGATTGCTTCTTCTCATTACTTTTCAATGAGCAGATTACTTGGGATTTTTGTTTCGTTCAGTCATTTTTCAGTCATGTCTGACTCTTCATGACCCCATTTAGAGTTTTTTTGGCAAAGATACTGGAGTGGTTTGCCATTGCCTTCTCCAGCTCTTTTTTACAGATAAAGAAACGGAGGCAAACAGGGTTAAGTGACTTGCCCAGGGTCACACAGCTAGCAAACGTCTGAGGCCAGATTTGAATTTATGATGTCTTCCGACTCCAGGCCTGGCACTCTATCTACTTTGCCACCTAGTTGCCCCTGCTGAGGATTTACTCTTTGTAATTATTAGTTTATATTTGACAGTTTTCAGAGTACACTTTTGGAAAATTACATATTTAAGGTGGCTTCCATTTTCTTTTGTAATATTATCACCAGCCAATAAAAGATCCTTTAACAAGCACCAAGCCCCTGTGTTGTTTCAGGTGTTTCTGAAAATACTAAACTGGTCATGGTTGGTAATGTAACATAAAAAACTTCATGTTAATAGATTAAGCAGTAGTTTGCTACAAAAACAAACCATAGAAGTTTAATATTAGTTATTGTTGGTAATTTTGCATTTATTATGGAAAAATGGAAGCTTGGCCAGTGATGCTGAGCAATCATGGATGCTTGATTTAGCTTAAACAGCAAAAGAATTCATGAGCCATTTCCTCCATTACTTTCTTCTTTCACTATTCGCAAAAAGTGAGGGTAGTGACTAAAGGCTCACTGCCCTATAAGCTCATCAGGTTGTCTGGGGGATATCTCCCCAGGAGATATCATAAATCCTTTAGATGAAGTTTCAATGCGAAGGTCCGTAGCCTTTATGGGGAGATAAAGCTTTACCACCTTGCAGCTCATCTAATAATGGAGGCAGCTATACCATAGCATAAAGAGCAGTGGGCCTGGGCACTTAAGTGACTCTGACCCTGAGCAAGCAACTTAACCTCTTCTGGGCCTTTATTTGTAAAATGAAGGAGTTGGACTACACCATGGGTGGGCCTGCAGGCTACCCACCCCTGGACTAGACCCTTGTGGGTCCTTGTAGTTCCAAATCTGTGATCCTCTGATCCTCTGAAAAGTGATTAGGGGAAGATCCACCTCTTAATGGAAAGAATAGATCAGTTTTAACATTATCTTGATAAACCTTGGTTGAGAGTGGGCCTGTTACAGCTCTGTGTAAATCAAGGCAAAGGGAAATCCCTTGCTCCCCTTGTGATGTGAATAATGAGATTACAGTTAGAAGAAAGGTAATTATACCCCTGATAGGGAAGTGAATGTATTCCAGTATTTCAGCTTACTTTGAACAGTCCCTCAGGCTACTGTTAAGACAGTAAACTACTGTGGAACTTTAACTGTAATATTCATTCATTAAATATTTGTGGAGTGCTCATTGTGTGAAAGGCATAGTAGTAGAAACTGTAGGGGAGAGAGAGATGTATTAGACATAATCCCTGACCTCAAGGACTCACAATCTAGTAGGGGAGATAAATGATAACTGCAATTTATTTTGGCCTGTGCTGAATTCTTTTAGAATTACTGAAATTTTAATTCCTTTTATTATAGTACTGAAAAATAGAGATAAAGTACCTGGGGATCTTGTGATATTTAATTACTTTATCCAAGTATATGCATACATTCTCATTCCCCCCCTTCTCTTTTTCTCTCTCCTTTTCTCCCGCCTTTCCTCCCTCTCTCTCTTCCATCCTTCTTTCCTTCCTTTTTCTTCCTTCCTTCCTTCCTTCCTTCCTTCCTTCCTTCCTTCCTTCCTTCCTTCCTTCCTTCCTTCCTTCCTTCCTTCCTTCCTTCCTTCCTTCCTTCCATCCTTCCTTCTTCCTTCCCTCTCTCCCTTTCTTCTGTCCTCCTTCCCCTTTCTCCTACTTACTCCCCCATTTTCTCCTCCACACTCCTCTCTGGAATTCTTGGACATGAAAATTATTAAAAACAGTTGTGAATACTTAAAGAAGTAATTCAGTTTCTTGTTTTCCCCAGAAAATTAAGCTATCCAGGGAGTTCCCAAAGGATATAATAATAACTTTTCCTTTGCCACCAAGCAGGCATTTTTAACTAGTTTCCTTTCCATTCACTTCTTATCCTGTTTGGTAAGATTGTTAATAAATGAGATAGGACAGGCCTGCAAAGTGCAAGGTCAATAGATTCAATTAAAAAAAAGAGCAATTATTTAGTGAACTTATGCAATGAATATTTCGGGCTCAAATTCTATTCCCCTCCCCCTACTTCTTGCTGTTCCTTCCAGAATTATTTACATAATTGCAGCTGTGTGGGCTATGGAAGATTAAAGGAAGTTTTTGGTAATGTGGATTTGTGGATACTCCTTCACCTAGAAAAGTCCTCAAATATTTTTATCTTGTAATTTTCCATCCTCTTTCTCTGCTCTCCTCCTCCAAGAACATATAAGTACTTCACACATATAAACAAAAACACTTACCTTATTTGAAGGTCCAGTGGTCAACTTTTCTTTTGTCATTTTAACATCCCTCAAAAGAAGACCAAAGCAGGAGAGGGACTATCTAGCAAGGCTCAGGATAAGGAGGAGACTTGGCTGCCCCATTCTTATAGTTCCCTTAGTGACATCAATCAATTAGGACATAGTTATTGAAAGTCTATTTAGTATGTACATGTGCAAGAGTAATCAGGGCTACTTTAACTCCATTGTCTGTGACCACCTTAGAATTTTCCCAAGGCTGCCTGGAAATTTTCCCTTGAAGCCTGAGAATGAGGACCTAATAGTACAATTGGAAGACTGGAATTGGATTACATAGTACTCAGAACTTTTCATGCTTGAAAAAATAAAGGACGAATCACTTTGATTTTGGTACTTGATTGTGGTCTTTCCGTATTATTCCAAAAAATCACTGTCAATTAAAGAGTTCTTCTACACAGGCATGCTTTATACCTAATTGGCATATTGACATTTGATTTGGGACAATTACATTATCCTTAGAACTGAGAAACCATATTAGATTTATGATCATGGAAAGCAAAGACATCAGTAATGTTGTGGTTTGACAGTATTTTCTGTTCCTTATAGCATTAATAAATTGAAAGAAAAGTATAGAGAAAAGTAAAAGCATATTTTTATTGAGCTCCAATTATGTTAAAAGTACCCTGCCCTCTATGAGTATATTTATGGCAAATAATTCTACCAAACTAGAGTCTGATTTCAACAATTTCTTCGGCATTCTCAAGAATATTCATAGCAAAACTTTAAATGATTAATAAATTCACTGATTTATTTCAGACCTTATATGCCTTTTTTCATATTCTCCAATGGTTTAAGTTATGATTACTTATTATAAGAAGTGACAAATGATTTTTTTAAAGTTTAATTTAATTTTTTCAATGAATAAAAACCTATCTTAGATCCTTCCTACCTCCTACCCTAGCTGAAAAAGAAAAACAAAACTTTCATGACAAATATCCATAGTCAAGTGAAACAAATTCGGCATTGGCCATGTCAAAAACTCTATGATTATCTCAATTAATTTAATGCCTTTTACTAAGAAAGCAAAACTTGAAAAAAACCCAAATATATGGGGAATTTGATCATTCACTAGAGCTGGACATAATGTCTATTATCTATATAATGAAAAACACTAATTTTAAAAAGCTGTCAATTCGATGTATTTAGACTTCTTAATTGCAGAATCATTTTGGCCTTGTGGCTGACCCACTTTATTATTCAGAAGTAGACCATTAAAACAACAAATCCCTCCCTTTTCCATTTTATTTTTAAATAATTTATTTCCTTAGTATACAGACATATTCATCACTTCCTTGCAAGAATTTGAGAGAATAAGAAGGTATTTCCTTAATTGCAATGAATTATTTCTAAAACTACCTGCTAATTTTCTTAGCGATTTTTTTCCCCCAAAATAATTCAAATCACATTGCCAGTGTGCGACCTGCTTCAAGAATTAGTGGAGACTTTTGTGGCCAAAATAAAGTCACTTAAACATTTTTATTCATCTGGGAAAAGTGAGTCATATTCCTCATGCACCCAATGCAATGTATTACATTACGAAATATAGGATATATTCTAAACCAGGATAACACAGAATGTATGTTGAAAACACATTGAAGAATTATAATTCTAAAGATTTATGTGTATTTTGATATTGAATAAGACTAAATTTTTTAGTGTTTTGTGAGTAATTCTGATATGGGAACTAGGGTCTGTTCTATTGTCAGCACTGAATGGAGATTAAGGAATAGAGAAACAAGAATAGAGATTTGTCATTCACTCATTCAAAAAGCATTTATTAAGGAACTAACATGTGTTAATCGCCCTAGTGGGTACTGGGGATACAAAAACAAAGTACTTGCTGCCCACAGGGAAGCAATATGACCATGGATAAGCCAATATAAATTTGGAGTAATTTGTAGAATTGAGAAGGCATTAAAAACTTGGGAGATCAGGAAAGACTTTGTGTAGGGGGTAGCCCTACATTGAGCTGAACCTCAAAGCAAGCTTGTGAGTCTAAAATATGAAAGTGAGAAAGGAGGACGTTTCAGGCTTGGGGAGCAGCTTGTGCTAAGGCAAAACATGGAATGTAGTGTATGGGCCACAGCAAAGAAGCCAGTCTGGCTGGAATGTAGAGTAGGTGATGGGGGGGGAGTAACATGAAATCAATTTGGAAGGAGAGGGCAAAGCCAGACTATAAAGAACTATAAATAATAAGTAGTAGAATTGTATTTTATCCTCGTGGCAGTAGTGAATTGTTGATCAAGAAACTGACATTTTCAAATCTGTTCTATAGGAATGTTAATTTGGCGGCTGTGTGGAGGATGGATTGGAGAAGGGAGGGACCTGAGGCAGGGAGACAAAATGCTGTAGTTCAAGAGAGAGTTAATGAGAGCCTGACCTAGGGTGTCTGCAATGTAAGTAAAAAGAAAATGACAGATGGGAGAGGTGTGATGGAGCTGGGAACAGAAAGAGTCAGAAACTGATTTTTCAGTAGGTGGAGAGGGAAACTGAGGAGTCAGGAATGATTCTGTGTTTGTGAACCTGGGTGACTGGAAGAGAGACAACTGACCCCAAGGGAATGGATAACCTTATTGAGAGAAAGGTGTAGAGAACAAGAAGGACCCAAAGCTGAGCACTAGGGTGCCCCCACGCATACTAGTAAATACCTGGATGATGATCCAGCTAAGGAGATTGAGAAGAACAAGAAGGAGAAGAAGCAGGAGAGAGAGCTGTCCTGAAATTTTAGGTATCTTACAGTTTCCCAGAACGGGTATAGTCAACGCTGCTAAATGCTTCATAGAAGTAAGGAAGGATGGGGACTGAGAAAAGAAAATGCCATTGGATTTAGCAATTAAAAGATTATTGCTAACGAGAAGACAGTTTCAGTAGAATAGGGTCAGAAGCCAGGTTGCAAGAGTTCAGGTATATTTGTTTGTGGAGGCAAGGTGTCTAGACCTAGAGGGTTTTATAGGAGTTGAGCTGTGAAAGGGAGCAAAAATATAGAATAGTTTAAGAGGATAGAAAGGTTATGTGAAAAATTTTTAAGGGTGGGAGACACCTCAGCATGTTTATGGGCAATAAGGAAGGAGCCAAATAGATTGAGAGAGATCAAAGAGAGGGCATGGTTGAAGGAACAAATTACAGAAAGAGATGTGATGAAACAGGAAGAAGAGTATAAGGAAAAGAGTTGGCTTTGGGGAGGGAAAGAGACTGGAGCAAAGAAGAGGTGTTCCTTCTACCATTTGCAGATTTTGGCAGAGACTATCCTTGGATACAATCTGCATATCACCCAGAAATTAAATTATACCAAAGTAAAACAGAGAGAGTGGTTAGGACACAAGCAAAAATTCTATAAAATTTAGATTAGGAAACTGGCAAAATTCTATAAAAATAGATTGAATTGTAAGTTGTAGTTTTTATTTTTAAAACTTAGGGCATTTATACATTTAGCCTTTTTGTTTTTGATTATTACAATTTATATTGATTGAAGATTATCTTTTGGCTTCTTCAGTATTTCAAAAGGTACATGACTTTGTTGGTTTGGTTGCTATACTCCTCTGAGATTGCAACCCCTCCACATAGATGGTGTTTATGAATTGTCGTGGCCAACCATCTGCTGATAATCCCTTCTGCATTTACCTAGGTTGATCTTTGATTGAGACATACGATTTGTTAACAGGTTTGTAACTCATGACTTTCCAGCTTGGTAAAACCTGTCAATGTTCAAGCTTGGTCAATTTAGTCTCTGAAAGGACGGGTTATCTCATCCTCAACAGAATGAACTTGTAGGGACAGTCTATTGTCTCTTAAACATATTAGAAAGGTGAAGCTCATTTTGTCCAGTATCTGCTTTAAGAATTGGAAACTTTTGCAGCTTTAAGAATTTGAAATATTTTAGGAGTTGTAAAATGGTAGCTATCATTGAAAAAGTGAAGAATTACTTGATATCTTTCCAAGCATAATAGAACCAGAAAGCAAAAAATGAGCATGTATAATATTGAAGATGATTTGGAACTATATTATAGTACTCTCACCATCATACTCAATAGTAAGGGGACTGAGGAAGTGATCTATTTGGTTCTTCCTACCTCTAAAATGCTATAATTCTATATACAGATGTCCCCAAAAGACTTAGTGTACCATTAAGCGTTAATAGCTTAAATATAAATATAAATCTGACACATGAAAGCATAGCAGTGACAATGCTTATTTTCAGCTAGAAGATGCTTAATGTTAACGTTTTCAAATTGTTAATATGTCCATGTGAATCTAGGTTAACCATAAAATATAATTTGAAGGTAAGTGACTTGGAAATTGCTGATACTCATAATCATCGAACTTAGGTACATTATGTATCTAGAGTAAAAAGTTAATGATTCAAAGAACAGTGACTTCTGTTTGGCTGCCGTGTTCAAGGTCAGAGCCAATATCACAGGGATATGGCCACTTAAATATTTACCTCCCTAATATATTTTTTGTTGTATTGATGACTTCAAAAGGAATAAATGCTGTCCTAATTCATTGTAAATTGGTTAAGACATTAGGGAAAGGAGTTTCGTTATATCTTCACAGGTTAAATTTTTGTTTTTGTTATAATAAAGTGAAACTGTAAGTCAAACAAATAAATCGTAAAATGAAAATGGTTTTAAAATATAAAATCATATCGATAACATTGAACAAAAATATAAAAACACCTTAACAACTTTTCTTTCCTTTGCCATGATTTGGAAGTTATTTTCTACCTCTAAACTCATGAGAACAATGAGTCTGCTTTACTGATAAGTGTAAATGAGGTCATTCTTAACTGTTAAAGGAGAAACATAATTCTCACTTCTAAAGTCTTGACACATCAAGGCTTTCAATTTGGCCTTTAGGCCTATCAAATGGTGTAATTTCTTATGACAAATTTTGCTAATTCTGATAAAATTTAAATTATTTAAGTAAACTAATGTTAAAGCTAGTTTACTTAAGTAAGCAAATCAGTGTGGAATAGTTCATAGAGAGCTGACCTTGGAATTAGGACCTGGGTTCAAGTCCTTATTCCAACGCGTGCTGGCTTTGTGAGCAAGGTGTTTAAATTCTATTATCTCAGATAATTTCTAAGACTTCAAGTTACAAAGTAGGTGTAGTTTGGATTGGTGGAAGGAGCTTATTTACAAGAAGATGCCTATGTCAGTTAAATCCCAGTTAAATGCCTATGTCAGTTTCCCTTTCCCCCAAAGTTAATATGTTTTGAATTATTTTGACAACATGGATATAATTGTAATTCATGCATTATTTTCCACAAAATGCTTACTTTAATACTCTCTGTGATTTCATAGATCTTTAAACTTGTAGATTGTAACTCATTCATGCATTCTCTTCCTGTGTGACTCACATTCATGTCAAGTCCATATGTCAAGTGAACAAGCTTTTATTTATTAAATACCTACTCTATGTCAGGCATTGTGTTAAGTGCTTGGGGATACAAAGACAGGCAAAACACAGTTGTGGCTCTCAATAAGCTCACAGTCTAATGGGGATGACAACATGCAAACAATTGTGTACAAATAAACTATATACAGGCTAAATTGGAAATAATCTCAGAGGGAAGGCACTAGCTTTAAGGGTGATCTGGAAAAGCTTCTTTCTTTTTTGGAGGCAATCGAGGTTAAGCAACTTGCCCAGGCTTACACAGCTAGTATCCGAGATTGGCTATTCACTGTGCCTCCTAGCTGCCTCTGCAAAAACTTTTTACAGAAGGTGGGACTAAAATCCTGAGACTCAAAGGAAACCAGAGAAGCCAGGAGGGGAAGATGAGGAAGGAGAGCATTCCAGGCATGGGGAACATCATGGGAAAATACCTGGAGTTGGGAGTGTCGTGGTCAAGGAATAGTTAAGAAGCTAATGGCATTGGATCTCAGAATACTTGAATGTTAGAATACCTTGGGAGGTGGGGGAAGGTACAAAGTGTAAGAAGACCAGAAAGGTAGGAAGGGGCCAAATTATGCAGAATTTTAAAATCCAGAGGGCTTTATATTTGATCCTAGGGGCTATAGGGAGCCACTGGAGTTGATTAAAAGGGGATGGGGAGTGGGATGAGGAGTAACATAATTAGACCTGTTCTTTAGGAAGATCACTTTGACCACTGAGTGGAGGGTGGGTGGGACTGCAGACAGACTTGAAGAAGGGAGAAAAACTAGCAGGCTATTTCAGGAGTCCAGGCACGAGGCAATAAAGGCCTGCATCAGGGTGGTGGAAAGAAGGGGGCGTATGTGAGAGATGTGAAGGTAGAAGTGACAAGACTTAGCAACTGATTGGAGGGGTGGGGGGGAGAAGAGAGAGTGAGAAGTGGAGGATGACATCTAGAATGTGAGCCTAGGTGACTGAGGATGGTGGTACCCTGGACAGTAAGAGGGAAGTTAGGAATAGGGGAGGGTTTGGGGACATGGGAGAAGGGAGAGATAGTGAGTTCAGTTTTAGACATGTTGAGTGTAAGATAGCTATGGAACATCCAGGGGCAGCTAGGTGGCACAGTGGATAGAGTGCCTGGTCTGGAGTCAGGAAGACTCCTCTCCCTAAGTTCAAATCTGGTCCCAGACACTTACTAAGTGTGTGACCTTGGGCAAGTAACTAAACCCCTGTGTGCCTCTGTTTACTCATCTGTAAAATGAGCTGGAGAAGGAAATGACAAACCATTCCAGTATCTTTGTCAAGAAAACCTTGGGGTCATGAAGAGTCAGATCTGACTGAAACAACTCAACACAACATGGGACTTCTAGTGTGAAATGTCCATTAAGCAGTTGGTAATGTGAGACTGGAGTTCAGGATGAAGACTGGTTATAAATAGATCTGAAAATCGTCTGCACAGAGATGATAATTGAGCCTGTGGGAACTGAAATGATCACCAAGTGAAAAAAAGAAAGAAAGAAAAGAGGGTCACTGAAGCATTTAAAAATGCACAGAAAATATTGGAAGTATTGGAGACCCAAATAGGACATCTTTGAAACTGATGTGTTTAATGTGTGGCATATTTTTTTATTTTATCATTTTTCTTTTATATTTTAGTTTTCAACATTGATTTCCACCAGATTTTGAGTTACAAATTTTCTCCCCATTTCTACCCCCCCACCCCATGGCATATATTCTGATTGCCTCTTCCCCAGTCAGCCCTCCCTTCTGTCACCTCACTCTCCCTTCTCCATCCCCTTTCCCCTTACTTTCTTGTAGGGCAGGATAGATTTCTATGCCCCGTTCCCTATACATCTTGTTTCCCAGCTGCATGCAAAAACAACTTTTTTGAGCATCGGTTTTTAAAACTTTGAGTTCCAAATTCTCTCCCCTCTTCCCTTCCCACCTACCCTCCCTCGGAAGGCAAGCAATTTAACATAGTTCACACATGTATCATTATGTAAAACACTTCCACGACACTCATGTTGTGAAAGGCTAACTATATTTCCTTCCATCCTATCCTGTCTCCCTTTATTCAATTTTCTCCCTTTACCCTGTCCCTTTTCAGAAGTGTTTGCTTTTGATTACCTCCTCCCCCTGTCTGCCCTCCCTTCTATCATCTCCCTCTTTTATCCCCTTCCCCTTACTTTCCTGTGGAGTAAGATACCCAATTGAATGTGTATGTTATTCCCTCAAGTCAAATCTGATGAGAACAAGATTCACTCCTTCCCCTTCACCTGTCCCCTGTTCTCTTCCAACAGAACTGCTTTTTCTTGCCACTTTTATGCAAAATAATTTACCCCATTCTCTCTCTTTCTCCCTCTCTCAATATAGTCTTCTCTCATCCCTTAATTTGATTTTTTTTAGATATCATCCCTTCATATTCAACTCACCCTGTGCCCTCTGTCTATATATATATAGACAGAGGGCACAGGGTGAGTTGAATATATATATATTCATATATATATACATGTATATGTATACATATATATGTATATGTATATGTACATATGTATATTCCCTTCAGCTACCCTAATACTGAGGTCTCATGAATTATACACATCATCTTTCCATGTAGGAATGTAAACAAAACAGTTCAACTTTAGTAAGTCCCTTATGATTTCTCTTTCTTGTTTACCTTTTCATGCTTCTCTTGATTCTTGTGTTTGAAAGTCAAATTTTCTATTCAGCTGTGGTCTTTTCTCTGAGAAAGCTTGAAAGTCCTCTATTTTATTGAAAATCCATATTTTGCCCTGGAACATGATACTCAGTTTTGCTGGGTAGGTGATTCTTGGTTTTAATCCTAGCTCCATTGACCTCTGGAATATCGAATTCTGGAATATTCTAA
>CM053623.1:146672169-146708575 GCA_028646595.1 Phalanger gymnotis
TAGTCTATTTTTTAAGGTGTTATTTTCTTCAGTATTTTTTTTGGGTCCCCTTTAGCCAGTCATTGACTTGTTTTTCATGGTTTTCTCACATCACTCTCATTTCTCATCCCAATTTTTCCTCTACTTCTCTAACTTGCTTTTCCAAATCCTTTTTGAGCTCTTCCATGGCCTGAGACCAGTTCATGTTTTTCTTGGAAGCTTTTGATGTAGGCTCTTTGACTTTGTTGACTTCTTCAGGCTGTATGTTTTGTTCTTCTTTGTCACCAAAGAAAGATTGCAAAGTCTGAGTCTGAACCTGGGTCTGTTTTCGCTGCCTGGCCATGTTCCCAGTTAACTTACTTGACCCTTGAGTTTTTCATCGGGGTATGACTGCTTGTAGAGTATAGAGTACTTTGTCCCAAGCTTGAGGGACTGCGCTGTTATTTTCAGAGTTATTTCTGCATAGCAAGCTCTGCCACACCAGCGCTACTCCTCCCTCAAGAACCACCAACCTGGACCTGACTCAGATCTAAGCTGGCTCTGCACTTCTACTCTGATCCACCACTTAATTCTTCCCACCAGGTGGGCCTGGGGCCAGAAGCAACTGCAGCTGTAGCTGTGTAAGTAGCCTCAGAGCTGCACCATCTCTGCTGCTCTTGGGGCAGTGGCTGAACCATGAACTCCTTTTACTCTGTCCCAGCAGCTTTTCCCATTCACCTTCTCTGTTGTCTTTGGTGTTTGTGCGTTGAGAAGTCTGGTAACTGCCACAGTTCACTGATTCAGGGTGCTAGGGCCTGTCCTGCCCAGCTCCTGGTCTGGTTGATCTGGGCTCTGCCCCACTCCTCTCCCAGTTCCCTGTGATAGACCTTAACCCAAGACCATCCAGGCTGTCCTGGACTGGAGCCCTGCTTCCCTCTGCTATTTTGTGGGTTCTGCAGTTCTAGAATATGTTCGGAGCCATTTTTTATTGGTGTTTGGAGGGACTAGGGGGGAGCTCATGCAAGTCCCTGCTTTCCAGCTGCCATCTTGGCTCCGCCCCCTACTACCTGCTTTCTAAAGGCCTTTCTAGTTCCAACGTTATTCACCAGGATGGTTTTGAGACATAACCATGTCAGAGTGGGTTGAAGAAAATGGGAATGTTTAGCTTGAAGAAGAGTGGACTTGGGGGTGAGGTGGGTGCACGAGGTGAGGGGATAGAAGGACAGGACACAACTTTTTAGGTATTTGAAGGGCTGTCATTTGGAAGAAGGAAGAAATAAGAGTAATGCCTGGAAGTTGAGGAGAGGCAGATTTGGACTTAGTATGATGAAACACTTCCTAATAATTAGTAGAATGTTGCTGAGTAGACTGAGCTGCGCTAGAAGGTACTGGACCTCCTTTTACTCTTGGTGGTGTTCAACAGAGGTTAGATTATGACACCACTTGTTTGTGGTGTCATAAAGAATCTTGTTCATGTATAGATTGGATTGGATGGCTTGTGAGGTTTCTTTTTTTCTGTCTTTCTTATTATGAAAAAGGACAACCCTCTGCCCCCCATTCCTTTATGTGAGGTGTTCAGCATTGTTGCTGCATACTAGACACTGTGCTGAGTGGGATACAAAAACAATAACAAGGGAGTTGTTATTTGTCCTTCCTTCTTGAAGAGGACCATGACGCCAAGGAGGTGATGCCATGACTCACAAATGAACTGGATTTAAGTGAGGGAGGGCTGTGCAATGTCAGCAGCCTCAGTTTCTCCTCTGGAGCCATCTGTGTCCAGTGGCAAGATAGAGATCAGGAAGACTGGAGATGGCCCCTAACTAGGGAGTACTTGACCTCCAGTGGATTCCAATGTTAGAGCAGAGATAAGACACATACACATATAAAACAAAAACAAAGCTAGGTCCCAATTAGTGTGAATAATGGATCTTCTGCGTGATCTGATATATTTGAATTTGCACTATTTCAAGTTATAATTGTGTGAAATTATGTAAAATAGGGTCCAAGTGCATAAGGGAGGTATTACTACCACTAGCTCCTGTTTACATGATGCCTTATGATTTTACAAGTGCTTTTTCTATCTCACAACAGCCCTGGGAGATAGGAAGTGCAAGCATTGTTATCATCTTTTTTTAACAGATGAATTGGAGAGAGGTAAAATTGAGGTGTCCAGGGTAACATGAACATATTAGTAGAGGCAGACCTGGAATTTGAGGTCCAGGTTTCCTGACCTCCTGTCTGGTGCATTTTTCGTTTTTTTTTTTTTTTTTAACATCATGCAGTCTCATTTGCTATTGAATGGAGTTCAGTGGGGGAGAAGTCACCTCTGGATGATTGCCTGGTCCAGGAAAGGTTGCAGCTATATTGTAAAAGGAAAGGAGTTACTTCCTACTTTATTTTTGCTAAATAAGTGCAAAAGTAAATTGTTTCCTTGCTGAAAGTGCTGTCAAACTGTAAATGTAGCACATTTTAAAACTGTATAATAATTTAATTTGAATTTTTTGTACCCTTTAAATTTAATTGTCCTGTTGGAACTTCCTTCTGGTTGATGGAAAAGAAAAGAAAGAGTTAATGATGACTTGGATATTTGCAGAGTCTTGGCATCATTAATAGAATCAGAAAAGGCAGAATGATTGACCAATTTTTTAATTTAATAAATTCCACAAACATTTTAATAAACATTTAATTAATAATTTAATTTAACAAACATTTAAAAACCACTGCTTTGTACCAGGCACTGCGGTAGGCATGAGTTTACAGAGATAAAAACAAAACAGTTCCTGTCTTCAAGGAACTTACATTCCATTGGATGGATACAGTGAGAAGAATGATTATTTCTCATTCATATTAACAATCAATTATTGAATTAAGACCAGGATTTTTTCAGAAACCCGTAGATTGTTCAGCATCTGAAGGACATTCCTGATAAAGAGATTTAATTAACTTTCTCCTCCTTTATCCAGGTGGGGAAGCCCACTGTACTCTCCAGGGGTCTGGGTGGGGATAAATTCTTTGATTAGGTTGCCCAAGGCTAGCCAATTTAGAAGTAAATGGCATAAACAAAGTTACATACCCCCAGACCCTTAATAGAATGGGTCCACCTCTATTGAGAGAGGTGACTGAAATGACTATGCGTCTGACTCTCTGTGATCACATTTGGGTTTTTTTTTTTTTTTTGGCAAAGACACTGGAGTAGTTTGCCATTTCCTTCTCTAGCTCATTTTATGGATAAGAAAACTGAGGCAAATAGGGTTAAGTGACTAGCCAGGGTCACACAGCCACTGACATAGCTGCCAAACTGGCATATAGTAGATTCTTAATAAATGTTTATTGCTTGATTGAGAGAATATAAAAGAAGCAAGCTTTGAATTGAGCTTTGGTGGGGAAACACCTAAGGTTAGAGGGCAAGATGTGCAAAGGAGACTGAGGAGAAGCCATCATAGGTCAAAGGAGAAGCAGGAGAGAGCAGTGTCATGAAAACCCGGAGATGATAGAATATTCAGGAAGAAGGGGTATGCTTAGCAGGGAAAATGGCTCATAAAGGACCGTTAGGGAAAAGACTGAGAAATGAACATTGAATTTAGTAATCAAAAGATCATTGGTAACCTTGGAGAAAGCAATTCTAGTCAAATACTAGAGTTGGCAACCAAATTTTGAGGATTGAGAAGATGGTGAGAAGAGAAGGTAAAAGCAACTAATGCATAAAGTTCTTTCCCCTTCCACCCCACCCCCTCATTTCCCTAAATTTGGTTGGAAAAGAGAGGTGAGATATAGGATAGCTTAAGGGGATGGGAAAGTGAAATGAATTTTTTTTTAAAGGCTATGTAGAACTTTAAGTATTGAAGCAATGATTCAATAGGGAAAGATGTAAGATTGGAGAAAGGAGGAATAGCCAAGGGGGCAAATTGTAAGAGATATAAGGGGATCTATCTACTGATTAACTGACCAGCCATTAAGTACCTATTTCTTGCTAGGCACTGTATTGGTGTTGGGGATCCAAGTATAAAAAATGAAATAGTCCCTAATCTCAAGGATTTTACATTTTAATGGAGGAGATAAGCATATATATATATAAAATCTCCACACACATATATACGTATACACACATATATGCATATATACACATGTACATATGTATATATAATATAAAGAGGCAGTGAATTCTAGGCATGAGGACATGCGCTAAGGCACAGGGGATTTATTGAGTGTTGTGTGCAAGAAAGAGAGAAAAAGGCCAGTTGTCTGGATTTCAGAGTGTGGGAGGGGAAGTATTGTCCAATGAGACTGGAAAGATAGGTTGGGGCTAGATTGTGAATGTCTCTAGAAGCTAAACTGAGGAGTTTACATTTTTCCTAGAGGCAATAGGAAGCCACTGGAGTTAATTGAAGAAGGGGAGTCACATGGTCAAATCTGCCTTAAGGAAAATTACTTTGGCTGCTGTGTTTAAGAAGGCCACAAGACCAATTAAAAGGCTGTAGCAATAATGTAAGTGAAAGGTGATGAAGGCTTGAACTAAGGTGGTAGCTGTGTGAATGGAGAGAAGGGATGGGATGAGATAAAGGGCACAATTAGAGGAGTTGGCCCTGGCAAGAAGAGCCAACTATTCATCAGACACTGGAACAAAGAGAAGAGAATGGGGGATGATGTAAAGTTTTGTGGTTTGGAATAGATGAGAAAAGGGGAGTTCATGACAGATGGCTTAGATTGCATGGTTTGTGGGAAAGCGATGAGTACAATTTTAGACATGATATTTTTGAGGTGCTGATGGGATGCTCAGATTAGATGTTTAGTAATTGGAAATTTGAGTTAGGGGCTCATGTTGAAGAAGCTGTGGCTAAAGACAAAATATTGAGTGTTGTTTGCATAGAAGTGATATTCAAAGGAATAAGAGTTCTGAGAGAGAAAATGTAGATAGAGAAGAGAAAATGGTGGACAACATAAACTTGGATAACATCTGCACTTAGAAACAAGATGAGAGGAGGAACTTGTGAAGTAACCAAGAAGTAACACTTTAAGAAGAACGAAGGGACTACTATGTCTGTGTCTGATGTGAAAGGATGGAGACAATATTAAGGAAGGGAAGTATTGAGGGGTGTCAAATGCTTCTGAGAAGTTGAGGAGATGAAGACTAAGAAAAAGGCATTGAGTTTTATAAAAAGAAAGTCATCCACTGATGACCTTAAAATTTGCACCTCTGTTAAATCTACAGAAAGGAAAAGACTGACCAGAAAAATTTGGAGGCTGGGAGTGGAAATCCTGGGGGTTAGTTTTTGCCCATATGTACCTTGAGGATATGGATTATTAAACTATATTTTTCTCGTGAGATAAAATGACTAAAAAGGAAAAAAAGACACTCTTTTCAAAGGTGTTAAAATTTGTATTTTAAAACCCTTCATAAAATGGAAGATTTTATCATAGATTTAGAGCTGGAATGGAGCTGAGGGATTATTTAGTCTATCTGCTTTATTTTACAGATGGCTTTTGTGCTTTTGAATCACTGGTAGGATAAAGAAGTAAACATGTTCATTGACATTTTGATTTTTAATTTGGGAAAAGGAAATAATTTTTAGAGTTTTGGGAGTAATTTAAGTCCATATTATAAAGTCTCTAGAAATCTAACTTGCTTAGTGATATCTATTTGTAGACAGGAGGATTTCTATTTTTTTATTTTTTAAAACAACATCACAGATCTATCCAATTCTATTTGCAGAGATGTGCTGTGAGAAGCCTCTATACCTCCAAATTTATCAGGATGGATTGGATAAGTCAGCCGCATACTTAGCAAAAAGCCACCATACTACTGCAATGTCAAAATGCTAGCTAGTGGATTCCTTTTGACTTGTGATGTAGACATGGGGTGGAAGTAAATTCCTTATGTTTCAAATATGACTCATCTTTTCTAGGACAATGATGTATCCATGTACAAAGTAGTGTGTTGGAATATTATTTAAGGAAATATAATGTAGTTTTTCTGAAGCATGAATTTTATTTCCCAGAAATTGTTAGCTCAAAGAATGTTTGAGCTTAAAGCACCTTAGAACTGATCTTATCCAACTCACTAATTTTCTTTAAGAATAGATTTAATTTTTATCGATTTCAATGAACAAAAACCTGTTTTCTCTCCCTACCACCTCCCTCCCATTGGGGAAAAAAAAGAAAAACAAAATCCTTGTAACAAATATGCACAGTCAAAATATATTCCCCCATTGGCCATGTTACACACACACACACACACACACACACACACACACACACACACACACACACACATTTTTGCACCTTGACTCAATCACTACATGATTAGTCATTGATTTGATCATAGTTCTTGAAATGAGCCATTTTCTAATTGATCAATTTTCAAAGGCTATATGAACTGGCAATTTTCAAAGGAAGAAATCAATGCTATCAAATGGGGAAAAAATGCTCCAAATCACAAAATTAGAGAAATGCAAATTAAAGTTACCCTAAGTTTCTACTTCACACACATCAGATTGTCAAAATTAGCAAAAAGGGAAAATAACAAATGTTGGAGGGGCTACAGGAAAACACACGTTTGGTGGATCTGTGAATTAGTCTAAACATTCTGGAAAAGAATTTGGAATTATCCCCAAAGAGTTACTAAACTGTGCATAGTATTTGACCCAGCAATACCATTATTAAGTTTACACCCCAAAGTGATCAATGAAAGAGAAAAAGGACCTATACATACAATATTATTTATAGCAGCTTTTTTTTGTGGTACTAAGGAACTGGAAACAGAATGGGAATTTGGAGAATGGCTGAACAACTTAGGATATTTGAATGTGATAGAATACTATTGTGCCATAAGAAATGATGATCAGTTGAGGAATATCTTAAATTATGGTATGCAAATGTGATGAAATACTATAGTGTTGTAAGAAATGATGAAGTGAATGCTTTCAAAGAGAGTTGGGAAGACTTGTATGATCTGATGCAGCATAATTAATTCCTTATATATTTTGGATATAAGACCTTTATCAAAGAAACTTGTTTCAAATATTTTGCCCAGTTACCTACTTCCCTTCAAATTTTAGCTGCATTGGTTTTGTTTATATGAAAATTTTAAATGTTACGTATTCAAAATTATACATTTTGTTTTCAGTGATTCTCTTTCTCATTTGGTCATGAATGCTTCCCCTTTATATAAGAAAGGCAATTTCTTGCTTCTCTAATTGGTTTATGATGCTGCCCTTTATATCTAAGTCATGTATCTGTTTGGAGCTTATTTTGGTACATGGTATGAGATGTTGATCTATTCCTAGTTTTTGCCAGATTGCTTTCTAATTTTTCTGGTAGTTTCTATCAAATGATGAATTGTTACCCAAGTACCCAATGTAGTCTTTCACCTTACCAAATACCATGGTTGTGCTTACTTGCTTCTGTATATTGTATTTTTAATCCTAGCCATTTATTTCTCAATCAATACCAAGTGGCTTAGATGATTAATGCTTTGTAGTATATTTTGAGATCTAGCACTGCTAGATCCCTTTCTTCCCAGTTTTTTTTTTTTTGCATTATTTCCCTTAGGATTTTTGATCTTTTGTTTTTACAGATTAATTTCATTATTATTTTTTCTAATTCTATAAGTTTATCCTTTGGTGGATTGATTGGTTTGGCATTGAATAAATACATTAAATTAAGTAATATTATCATTTTTATTATATGACTTTGCCTAACCATAAGCAATTCATGGTTTGTGAAATACTTAGGTCTGTCTTTATTTCTATAAAAATGTTTTGTAGCTTTATTCACATAGTTCTTATGTCTGTATTGATAGATAAGATTCTCAAATATTTTACACATTTTGTAATTATTTT
Source organism: Phalanger gymnotis (assembly GCA_028646595.1). Lineage (NCBI taxonomy): Eukaryota > Metazoa > Chordata > Mammalia > Diprotodontia > Phalangeridae > Phalanger > Phalanger gymnotis. Next base: position 146,679,966 of record CM053623.1, read on the forward strand.
AAATGGAATTTCTCTTTCTATTTCGTCCTTTTGCAATTTGTTAGTAATATATAGAAATGCTGATAATTTTTATAGACTTATTTTACATCCTCAGATTTTGCTGCAGGTATCAGTTGTTTCAATTAATTCCAGATCACTCATTTTTTAGTTTAATTCAGTAATAGTAACACTAATAAAATTGTTGAAGCTTCTCTAAAATAATGTTTAAAAAGAAGAAAACAACAGATGATAAGCCACAAAGCATAAGGAAAGCAAAGAACAGATAAACAACTAAGGTAGAAAAGGTATTCTTTGAAATCGGTTTCATTATGTATTGCCTCTACTAGAGATAAAAATTATGCACAAATATTACTTTTTAGGAAATGGAAAAAGTCAGCGTTCATCTTCTTTTCGGAGTTTGGGAAAAATAATTTTGAATGATGTGTAAAGCTATGTTTTACTATATAAATACTGAGATGCAATAAGCTTAAAACAAGTTTTAATTTGTTATTTGTTTAATGGGATGTGTAGTAGTAGCTAAAGTCTTCTTATCTCTTATCTGTTTGCTTTTTTTACTTAAGGTCTTTGGCTGTTTGTTTAAGCATTACTTTGATATTTCAAGCTTCTAAATTATAGTTATCCAGTGTTGGTATTTACTCAATTGGTTCGATGTTTGCTATTCTTTTGATGTAATGAAAACATTCTCACTATATCAACTTGAGCGCAACATCAAAATTCCTAGTATCCAGCAAGAATTTGTCTCTGTGTCAATCAGTTCAAATATGATTTCAGTTGTTTACATTTACTTCCAATTGGAAAGTATTTTTGAAGAGGAAGGAATTGCTTGTTGTGGGGACTTTAGAAGAATGTACTTTTAAGTTTCCATGAACTGCTGATACTCTTGCCTTCTCTCTGAGATGTCCTTTTGCTGGGAATATCCATGGATCTTCATATACTTTTGTGTTAGAAGCATTAACGAAGTAACATTTATGTAGTTTGAGGTAGTCATGTAGTTTAAAACAGTTTTTCCCTCTCAGGAGAAATTTGTCAAAAATCAAGCTCTTCTCAGCCAGAGAGATTAGATTTATTCTATGAGGCTCTGTTGGAATGAACTGGGAAAAATATAGGGCAAGAAAGAACTACCTAACAGAGCTGTCTGAAAATTATTCAAGAAGAGTATGCACTTGTTAGAGAAGCTATACAAAACATTTACACTTTGATTAGGGTTGGCTTTAGGTGGCCCCTTCAATTTTTAGAGCTTTTCTTGTTCTACACTAGAGAAGGTCTGGGCTGGATGTGATACAGTTTTGAAGGTGTGGAGATATAGTTCCTGATATTATCTGAATGAGGAGAGGATACCAAATGCCTGGAAAAAATGTGTTCACTTAAGCATTCAGGTGCTTACTGGGTGCCAGGCACTGTGCTAGATGGGCTGGTTTTGTAGGGGTGAGGGATAACTGGTCAACAGCCTGGTATCTTCCCATCACCAGAAAGCAATGGTGGCTCCCTGCACATTGGATGGACTGTCAGTGGCAAATTTGTGGGAGCATGTAGATAAGAGTCCTAAGCTATGTAGAGGTATGGATGGATTATTACATGAATCATGAGAGGGAATGCCTGCCTCAATGGGGTTACAGATCCATTTGAATAATTGCATATTACTAGTAAACTAAGGCTATTAATAAAATATCCCTAATTACCTACAGCTATGTCTACTTTTCCATCTCTTCAAAGTCTTCGTGATTTATGAGTAATTTCTCAACATATTGAGGTCATCTTTGATGAAGCTGTGAGGAGACAGGAATAAGCAGGCTTTAATAAACAATATTCTACACCAGACCATTTCTTTACAGTCATGTAATTGACTTAAAGGTGTAAAGAACAAGAGCTTTTACTTCTTATTGTTCATTGACTATATTAAAAAAAACCTCATTGATTAGAAAAAAGCAAAATGTTTCCTTAAAGGCTTTCCTCCAAAAAAAGGTGTTGCAGCATGTTAAAAAAAGTAAAGTTCTATTCATAGCTTTTGTTTCTATATCATCCACATTTCCCAATATATCCTTCCTCTGTCTCCTCCCAGAGTTCTGTCCTTTATCACAAAGGATATGAGAGAAAAAAAAAAGTTCAATAAGACTTACCAACACAGTGAAAAATCTGAGTATGTGGTGTTCCACACTCATGGTCTCCTGGCTTTGTGAAGAAATGCGGGAGGTGCCCTCTCGTTTATTTTCTTTTGGCAAAGCTTGATCATGTTAAGTTCATAACATTCAGATTTGATTGGTTTGTTGTTGTTGCAGTTGTGTATATTTCTTCTTGATTCTGTTTACTTTGATTTGCATCAGTTCGTATGCCTTCTCATTGCATGCATATCAAAATTTTTCAAGATTCTTTGAAAGATGCAATGAAAGGGATATTCGTATGATGACCTAATTATTAATATCAAGTGAAGCATAAAGGAGAGAGACAGGTGTTTGCTGTTGTCATGGAGGATTCTTCAGCACTGTGCCCAAATGGGAGAAGGATTCTTTATAGATAGTAAGGTCCTCCAGGTGTTTCTGTTTGCATTAAATTCTAGAACCCCTGCGCTAGAACACTGAAGAACCATCTAAATGTGACCCATAATTACTGAAAAGAGTTCAGCCTAACTCTCCACACAGGAAAACCTAGGTAGATAAAAGATACTTATTGTCCAGATTATGACAAACAATTTATGGATCTGGTCCATCCAAATAAATATCTTGGACCGGAACTGCAGGTACACAGTGAACCTGGACCAGTTAAAGAAGAGGAAGAGGGTGAATTGGATTGTCTTTGGGAATTCATGCAGTACCTTTAATGAGCCCGAGCTTCTTCCTAAAATAAAACTCCATCTTTTAAACAATAGTCTTCTCGTGTTCCTATGAGCTCTGTTGCTAAGTATAATGGCAAGCTTAAAGTTTCTATCTCCTGAATGAAGTTGCTTTGGACCAGTAGCTTACATAACATGGTGTCTTAGCATTTCAGCTCTAGAGTCCTTTGCTATTTTTTTCCAGGTTCATCATGGCTGTTTTGAGTAATCATTTATGCAAATCATATCTGGTCCCCATCTGGTATATAACTGTAGCTATACACTATTTACAGTACGTAACTCTAGTATAGCACAACACTCTAATAAGAGCTCATAACAAAGGCACCAATCCAACAGTAACTGTATTACTATTAAGATGGACAAATAATATAAATAATAAGGAAGGTAATCGAGGAGGGTTTGCCCCCATACACAAAAAATTTCAATCTCCCACTTCCTAGGTTGGGGCTAGGATAGAAACTTCCTAAGCAATACTTATGACAGTGTTGGAAAACTTGTTTAATGCATGACCAGGCAAGGTGAGACCTATGTGGTCCTCTGTCCCTTCTCAGCGTACTTTCCATGGCCAGCATGGATATTTGCTAACTGATTAGGATAGGATAGAATCCCCTGATGCCTCAAAGTTTGTCTTTATATGAATATTTTCTTTTTTGTTTGTTTGTTTTTTGTTTTTTGGAAGGGGGGAGGCAGGGCAATAGGGGTTAAGTGACTTGCCCAAGGTCACACAGCTAGTAAGTGTGTCAAGCATCTAAGGTCACATTTGAACTCAGGTCCTCTTGACTCCAGGGCCGGTGCTGTACTCACTGTGCCACCTAACTGCCCCCTATATGAATACTTTCTTGATCCTTCCTGATCCCCTCCCTCAATTGCCTTGTATTTATTTTGCATATTTTTGATTATACATATAACAACAATGCATGTGTATTAATAAACAAAAACATATGACATAAATATGAGGCAATAGGGAAGGGGTTCAGAGGGTTAGGGTTTTATATATATGTATATATATACATGCATACACATGTATACATACGCATACATATATTCACGGGGGCAGCTAGATAAAGGGCTTGGCCTGGAGTAGAAAGACGCATCTTCCTGAGTTCAAATCTGGCCTCAGATACTTAATAGCTCATGACCCTGGGCAAGTCACTTAACCCTGTTTGCCTCAGTTTCCTCATTTGTAAAATGAGCTAAAGAAGGAAAGGACAAACCACTCCAGTGTCTTTGCCAAGAAAACCCCAAATGGGAATCACAAATTGTCAAACATGACTCAAATGACTGAACAGCAACAACATAATATCCATATGTGCACACATTATCTCCCCTCATAGAATGTAAGTTCCTTACAGGCAGTTGCCATTTCATTTTTGTTTTTGTATCCTCAGCCCCTTGGACAATGTCTGGCATAATTATGTGTATAATAAGGTCTTCTCTGATTGTTTGATTGATTAGTCAGGGTCATGAAGATTCCACTGGGACTTCCTCCCATCTCCTGCTCTGCCTGTAGCCGGCGACTTAGCTCTCTAGTTGGCTTTCTGTTCCTGATCTCTTTGGCAGCCTCTGCTTCTGGCTCCCCAAGAATACACCAGGACTTCCTGGATTCTGAGACTTGTCACCTCTCTGCTGCCACTCCTTTATCTTATTGCTCCTTTAATCTCATTTCTTATTTCCCTTTTCCATACAGCACCCCTTTTCATTTCTTCCAGTTCTAAGATTTTGTTGTTATTCAGGCATTTTTCAGTCATGTCCAACTCTTAAGTGACCCCATTTGAGGTTTTCTTGGCAAAGATACTGGAGTGGTTTGCCATTTCCTTCCCTAGTTCATTTTACATATGAGGAAACTGAAGCAAACAGGGTCACACAGCTATTAAGTGTGAGGTCAGATTTGAACTCAGGAAGATGAATATTTCCAAGTCCAGGCCCAGCACTCTATCCACTGGGCCCCTTTCCAAGTTTGCTCATGCTGAGTTAACCTTTTCCTCACTGAACATGGCCCCATGGTAGTCCTGGGATTTTTCTCCAGTTCAGAATGATGTCCCTGCCTTGTCACTATAGTCAACTGAAGGGGAGAGGGAAGTACCCAGATCTTCTTCCAGGATCATAATCCGGTGCTTTTTCTGTCATACACAAAGAAAGGAAGGCAATATGATTTATTAAGCATCTACTATGTGCTAGGTCCTATGCTAAGAACTTTACAAATATTTTCTCATTTGGTCTTCACAACAACCCTAGGAGGTAGGTGCTATTACTCTTACTATATTACAGTTGAGAAAACTGAGGCAGACAATAGTTAGGTGATTTGCCTAGGGTCACGCAGTGAGTATCTGAGTTGGATTTGAACTCGGGTCTTTTCTCCCTCCAAGCCCAGCGCTCTATCCACTGTACCACCTAGATGCTTCTAAGCCTTGCCAAAGCAAATGTTGATTGAGGTACAATAAATTCTGAATTAGGGGAGCTAATATGAAACTTTAAGTAATAATCATTCTCCTTTTTATAGCACTATCTCAAATTCAGTCTATGAAGTAGTAGTATTATCACCGTTTTACAAATGAAGAAGAGAAGTTAAATGCCTGCATTAAAAATCCAGTATGTGGCCAAGACTGAACTGAAAACTAGGTCTTCAGGCTAAAAGCAGGATCCTTTCCATTTCACTACAATGACTCTGAAAGAAGAGGATGATTTGTGAACATTGAATCAGTTGGCATTTTGGCGCTGATGATTTAGAAAGTGTTAACAAACCACACTTACCAGTGGATTTAAATCTTATTTCACTATGACCTCAGTTGGGTTAATTTCCCACAGTATCCTTTGAATAGGAAAAGAATAATAGCTGGCATTTACATGGTGCTTTAGGTTTTGCTAAGTATTTTACAAATATTATTTTATCCTCACAACAACTCTGGGAAGCAGATGCTATTATTATCCCCATTTTACAGTTGAAGAAACCAAGACAGACAGAGGTTGGTGACTTGCTCAGGGTCACATGGCTAGTAAGTATCTGAGGCTGAATTTGAACTCAGGTCTTTCTGACTCTAGGTCCAGTGATCTATCCACTATGCCACCTACACACTTCATACGCACACACATGCACAGGCACACACCCATGCATACACACACATGTTGCAAGTTCCTTTCCTGTATGACTAAAGAAGGGATTTGGATGGATCTTAATGCCTAATGTTCAACTGGCATCAGTGAGGCTACTGACATATTTACCGTAGGTGAATTTCAGACTTTCTATACTTTAGCAGGAAGTATCCTTTTTTTAATTGGTTGGAATTTTTTAGAAAATGGGTAGGGCATGGAAAGTAGGTCATGCAATGTGGAAATTTCTGATTTCGTCAAAGGATTCTTCTTTACCTACTTACATTCAGTAAAATTTGAAAGGGATAATTTTGAGCAAGACTCTCTATGTAATTACATAAAGAATGACAGGAAATGTTTTATTAAATAAGTACAAATAAAACTTCTCTTGTCTCATCTCTTTTTCCTGCAGTTCCAAGTTTGTTTGAGAAGACTTTTTGCTGATTAGCAATTCTTTAGGAAACGCTAAGAAAGTTCATGCTAGGAGGCTGGCCTAGTGACAGCCTGTTGTTCTGCCAAATGGTTACACTCAAGTTTTGGGACTTTAGGGATGAGATTTTCTGCAAGTTTGGAGGAATAAGGCAGAGGAGGAAAGGGGGATGGGAGAAAGATAGTGAGACCCTGACTTCAGGCTTGACCACTGTGGTAAGTATGTAGCATAACTCGATTATACATGTCCCCTATCTCAGCCTTACTCTTGATAGAAAAATAGAGAGCCCATAGAAAATGTAAAGACTCACACAAGTATGGTAGTGATACAAGCATTTTCCTTGAAAATGCAGCATTAAACAGTGGGAAAAGCACTGGCTTTGGAATTAGTGAACCTGAGTTCAAATGGCTACCTCTGATGCTTACCTTACTACCTTGGGCTTAATTTTCCTTAGTTGTTAAAGTGAGGAGATTTCACCAGTTGGATGCTTAGGGCACTTCCAGCTCAGATCTATGATTCTAAGATTGAAAAAAAAAGCCTTAAAAAAAGCATTACTTATTACTATGTAAATGTACCAAAAGTAAGTGTACTATGTAAGACAACCAAAGAGAGAACAGGATGTTGGGAACACCCTGATCTTGGATGACCCTTAAGTCTTTTTCATTCTTGTATCTCCTACAGATTCTTCAGATAAGACTTAAGACCAAAAATAGATGGATAACCAGGAAACATTTATTAAGCACCTACTATGTGCCAGGTAGTAGTGAGGAAATTTCTTATTTAGGGTATCCCAAAAGTCTTAGTGATTTGGGGGACCCCCTTGTATGTGTCAGGAGTTTAATCCTTGCAGAAGGTGCCAGACTTCTCCCTGAATAATTAAGACCTCTCTATGACAAAGCTGACAGTGTAGAAACCAAAGTACTATACAGTAAAAGGATTGTTGAAGTCTTCTAATAGATATATTTATTGCCTGTAGTTTGCAGTTATGGATGACATGCCAGAGTGCTAGTTGAAAACTACAAGTTTTAGAGGCTGACAATTCTTCTTTGAGCCTTCCTATTGATTGGGTCAGAGAGGGTGAATTAATTACTAAACTTTGTCTGCTTCCATGTTACCTTAAAGTTGGGAAATTAAAGAGGCTTCTCTAAAACTTGGTCGATAACGGAAAATCATCGATCATGGCTACGTTGGTTTGTAAGATCTCTCCGTGTGAAAAAAAATGTTTCAGAAGAAGGGTTTTTTGTTGTTTTGTTACAAACTGTGTAAAATCAGCTTTGAGCTTGCCATTGTAAAATAAAAACAAAAACAGAAATGAAACCGGCCTTGCATTTATTTCAGCTAGGCTGTGGATAGAGTGTTAGACCTAGAGTCAGAAATACCTCACTTAGTTCAAACCCAAATATTTTTTAGCTGTGAGACCCTGGCCGTGTCACAGCCTCTGTCTGCCTCAGCTTTCTTATCAGTAAGCTAGGATTAATAATAGCACCTACCTCTCAGGGTCATTGTGAGGATAAAGTAAGATAATATTTGCAAAGTGCTATATAAATCCTGAAGCACTATAAAATCCAAACTATTATCATTATATGTGCCTGATTTAAGATAACATATGTAAAGTACTTTGTAAGACTTTAAATACTACATAAATGTTAGGTATTAATTTCTTTCACCAGAGGTGAAGTCCTGTCAACTTTCTGCAATATCTTTTGCTTCTTTAAAATTATATATGTGTATGTATGCATATAAAAATTTATGGCTGATAGAAGATAGCATATGTAAAGTACTTTATAAGACTTAAAACACTATGTAAATGTTAGCTATTAATTTCCATGATCAGTTGCAAAGGCCATCAACCTTTTGTGATATCTTTTGCTGCCTTGAAATTATATATGTATGTATATAAAATTTATGGATATATAATCTCTCATTAAAAGATTTATAAAACTTTTTTTGCAAGAATCTGGTAAAGGAGGCAGTATAGATACTTTTGCCCTACTTTACAGAGGAGAAAACAGGTTGAGAGAGGTTCATTGACTTGGTCTTAGTCCCATAGCAAGCAACTCTCAGATGTGGTATTCTAACAGGACCCAAACAAGCAGTCTTGGGACCCTGGGCGATCCAATGGGTGGTAGAGAGATTCAATGACCATGCCTCATGGTGTGTATGAAACAGACACAAGGAAACAGAAAGGGGAAAGGAGGATTAGGTTTTGGAGAAGTCATTTTTGGTATGTGGCCATGGTATAGATGAAGTACATGTTATCAGATCACTTCCTTGTTATTGTTCAGTCATTTCAGTCATATCTGACTTTTTATGACTCCACTGGGGGTTCTCTTTGCAAAGATCCTGGAGTCCTTTACCATTTGCCTTCCCAGCTCATTCTACAGATGAGGAACTGAGGCAAACAGGGTTAAGTGACTTGCCCAAGGTCACACAGCTAGTAAGCGTCTGAGGCTGGATTTGAACTCACAATGATGAGTCTTCCTGACTCCAGGCCCAGCACTCTATCCGCTGTGCCACCTAGCTGCCCATAACTTCCTTAAAACGTTAGATAATTTCCTACTTAAACTAATTATCACTGTTAATTATTTGCTAAACTTAGAGATTTTCATGCTGCAGAAAGAGTACAAATGCTATCTATGCCACTGAACGAAAGCCCGCTCAATCTGCCCTAGTCATGGCTTTAGACTCTGATCTGGTTTTCCTGTACCCTAGTCCTGCCTTCCTCTAATTATATTCCACTGTGGCTCCTTATTAAACCTTTTGATCACCACTGCCACTTCCTTAGTCCATGCTCCCTTTGCCTGTACTACTGTCATAGCCTGCTCTCATTCTATCCTACCCAGCATTGACTACTCGAAGATTTCTAATCGTGTAATCTTCCGGCTCAAAACACTTGAATAGCTCAAAAACTTTCAGTAGCCTACTGAATACTAGCCAGACTTCTTAACATTCCAGGCTCGTTACAGTCTGGCATCAATTTAACTGTCCAGTCTAATTGTATATAAGTTCTTTTCATTTGCTTTACATTTGTTCAAGAAACATGAATTCAAATCCTGCCTTAGACACTTACTAGCTGTGTGACCAAACAAATCGCTTAACCTCTTTGTGCCTCAGTTTCCTCATCGGTAAAATGGACATAATTTTAGCACCAACCTCCCAGAGTGTTGTGTGGATCAAAGGAGGTAACATTTGCAGTGTACTGAAAACTTTTAAGCCCTGTATAAGTGCTATTATCATCATCCTTGTTATTATCATTATTACCATGAGTAAGGCACTGCACTAGACATTGATACAATTTTGAAAAATGATACAGTGTCTGTTCTCAAAGAATTTAAATTTCATTAGGAAAAAACAGTGTAGCATAATGGCTAGAGCGTTCTACTTTGCAGTCAGAAAGGCCTTCTTTCAAATTTCCACTAGTTATATAACCAGAGATAAGTAAATTAACCTCTCTGATTTTTGAATCTGTAAAAATACCCATAGGACCTACCTCCTGAGGGACTATGGAGATCAAATGAAGAGCAGCTGGGTGGCGTAGTGGGTAGAGCATCAGCCCTTGAGTCAGAGGACCAGAGGTCAAATCTGACCTCAGATACTTATTAGTTGTGTGGCAACTGGGCAAGTCACTTACCCGTAATTGTCTCAAAAGGGAGAGAGAGAGAGAGAGAGAGAGCGCGCAAATGAGATCACAGTATCATAGATTGAGAGCTAGAAGGGACCTTAAAGGCCAGCTCCTCATTTTACAGATAATACGTATAAAGTACTTTACAAGACTTAAAATACTAGATAAATATTAGCCACTAATATTCATGATCAGTTGTCCCATCAACCTTCTGTAAGATCTCTTGCTTAAAATTACAATACATGTAATGCACACATGCAATATGTTTTATATATATGTGGCATGCATCTGTACAATATATACATACATGACACATGTGCATGTGTGTATATGTATATGTGTATACACACAGACTAGAGATGGCTAACTTTTAAGTTTACAAACCACTTTTTTTCTCTTAAGAACCCAGTAAGGTAAACTTCATAAGCTATATGCACAAACATAGCCTCCCCACCCCAATACATACATATGTATGTATGTCAGCTGATATTTGGGAAGATCTGATGTGCATACAGAAAAGTATAGGATAAGATAGTTTATATTGAGGTTATAGGAAAGAACCAGATACATCTAGGAAAACTTGGGGAGAGACAAAATACTTTGATCTGTGGGGATTAAGGATAGCTTCATGGAAGAAATGATACCTGCATAGAATTTGGAAGGAAAAGAAGGATTTCAGTAGGTCTAGATGAGTCGACAAGATATTTCAGGGATAGTACATAGTGTGCATTAAGGTATGTAGAATAGGAAACAGTTGAACAGGATTGAGTAACAGCTAGAAGTTTGGACTGGCTGTACTATAGAGTGTATTAAGAGGACTAAGGGTGAATAAGGTTAGAAGGGTTGGTCCAAACCAGATTGTGGAGAAACTTAGTTCTGAGATTAGGAGTTTGTATTTTATCTCATAGGCAGTAGGAAGCCACTGAAAGTTTTTGAGCAGGGAAGTGACCTGGTCAGATCTGTGCATTAGGAAGGTTATTTGAACAGTTTGTGAAGGATGGATTAGAGAATAGTTAGGAGGTTTTATAGCAGTGCAGGCAAGAAGTGATGAAGTCCTGAAACAGAGATGGTGGTAATGTGAGTGAAGAGATGGACATGGTTGCAGTAAAAACATTTTTTTGTCTTTTTGTTTAAAACGAGTGTTACTGATTTTCTTGTTAAACATTACTGCCATTTCAAGTGACTTCCCTTCTTCTCAATAGATCCCTCCTTTCAAAAAAAGTTTAAATTGTTATTGAGTCATTTCAGTCATGTCTGATTCTCTGCGACTCCATCTGGGATTTTCTTGGCAAAGATAGCTGGAATGGTTTGCCATTTCCTTCTCCAGCTTATTTTACCTATGAGGAACTGAGGCAAACAGGGTTAACGACTTACCCAGGGTTATATAGCTAATAAGTGTCTGAGGCTGGACTTGAACTCAGGACCTCCTGACTCCAGACCCAGTGCTCTATCCCCTGTACCACCTAAAGTACAGTTGAGCAAAACAAATGTACATATTTGATAACATATCTATATTTCCACTACTCTGACCAAGGGACAGGAGGTAGTATGGTGAAATAGAGAGGGAGTTGGACTTGGAGTCAGCAAGTCCTGAGTTCAGATTTGCCTTAGACACAGTATCCCTGTGACCTTGGACGACTCACTCAACTTCTGTGTACCTCAGTTGTCTTATCAGTAAAATTAGGAGGTTTGACCAGATGACTTCTAAGATTCCTTCTAGCTCTAAGTTTATGATTCTTCAAATTCAGTCCTTTACTAGCAGTGATGTCAACCCTGTGGCAGAACTTTGGAGAGCTCCAGAATCAGATTAAAATGTAATTAGGATGTATTTAAGAAAATAAATTTTTAAAAATCCAAAATAGATTTTAAGTTTTGCTTTTCTAAGTTAATGTGTGGCTGCAGGGGTGTTTGCATCTGATTTTGTCACCGCCACTTTACTGCATTGATCAGAGTTCTGAACTCTTTCTCCTCTATTTCCTGTACATCAGGTAAATTGTTTACAGCAGGTAAGAGACCTCCTACAGGAGACTCCAGCATGTGTGTCTATTACACTAATGGAATAAAGAAAGGTTTTTGTTTGTTTTTGCTTATAACCACTGTTAGCTCTTTGGTTTTATTTTTGTTTTATTTTATTTTTCAGGGTTAATAGCTAGGTTATTACCTTTATGACCTCTTTGGTATTTTTCAGAGTTAACAGCAGTTGTATAACCTCTGTGACTCTTTTGGTATTTTCAGGGTTTGACAGTAGCTATTTGTATCTGGTAAGTTGTTTCTTTGGTTCTGCTTACTTTAGGCTATATGGGTTCTTTCAAGCTTTCCTAAGTTTCTTTGAATTCATTATTCTTTATGATGCAATTATATTCAAATATGTGCATATACCATAATTTGTTTACCCATTGCCTAAATGTTGTTTACCTATTTTCCTTCCAGTTCTGTGCTACCACAAAATATTTTTAAGTGGGACCTATCTTGGCTCATCATGCGGTTTGTGCCTAGTAGTGGTACTACTAGGTTAAAGAGAATATACCCATTTATGGCTTTTTTAGTATAGTTCCAAATTGTTTTCTAGAGTGAATAGACTGAATCCCTTCTTACACTGGTCATTTTCATCCAAAAGATATTGTTGTGGTGAGTTGATAGGATTTTCCCCAAACCCTACCCTCTTTTTAATTTTTCTACTGAAAATACCACCATCCTCATGGCTTAGTTATCATTCAACTCCTCACTGTCTCTTAACCTTAATATCCAATCAGTTGTCAAGTCCTGTTATTTCTACCTTTGTTGTTGTTTGTCCTTTGTTTTTGAAGAGGAGCAATGACATCATGATGTGATGGGTAATGTCTTGTCTTTCGAGTGAATTAGATTTAAGTGAGGTAGAGTTGTACAAAGTTAGCCTTATTCTTTCTTCCAGTGATGTCCAGTGGCATGAGAAAAGGTAAGACGATTTGCTCAGGGTGCAGTGGATGACCTTGGCCTCTTTGATGTCTGATTAAGCTCTAAGCTACTTTCATGGCCATTGGAACAAATTGTCCTCTTCCTCGCATTCCTCCAGGGAAAATCTTCATGTGCTTGGGATAGACGTGCCCCTAATTCGCCAACAGGTTTAAGACCTGTCAGTTACCCTCAGCCTGGTTCAGTGGGTCTGCCAACATGGTTGTAAAACCGAGCTGTGGCCATTGCATGTGTTATAACTTCTTGGAGCCACAGGGGAAAGTTGGGTGCTAGGTGGACACTGAAAGTGTATGAACAGTCCTGAAAAGGGCTTGGCAAACCCTCGCACCAGAGGTGCCAGTCTTCTCTGAGTACCCTATATGCCTAATGCAAATATGCAACACATTTAGCATATTCCCTAGTTCTCTCCTCTGACGCTGTAACCATCCTGGTACGGTCCCTCATCACTTCCTGCCTGGACTATTGCAATATCTGCTTATTGGTTTCCCTTCCTTAAGTCTCTCCCCACCCCTCAACTGTCAAAATGATTTTCTCAGAGTTTAGATCTAACAGTATCATACCCTTATTCAATACACTCCAGTAGTTCCCTACTGCCTCCAGGATCAAATATCTCTTTGCCTTCCAAAGCCCTTCATCACCTGGCTCCTTCCTCTCTTTTCAGTTTTCTTACACTTTATTATCTCTTACATACCTCTTTCTCACCCAAGACGCTTTAACTCCCAACTCCATTTCCCTGGCTATCTTTCTGCCCCTCCCTACCCCACCCCCCATGCCTGGAGTGCTCTTCTTCATCCTCCAAATTTCAACCAAAAGTCCTGTCTTTTGTAAGAAGCCTCTTCCAGTTCTCCTTCATCTTAGTGCCTTCCCTCTGAGACCACTTCCAGTTTATCCTGTAACCATCTTGTTTATACATGGTTGTTTGTATGTTGTCTCCCTTATTATACTGTGAACTCCTTGAGGTCAAGGACTGGTTTTTGTCTTTCTTTGTCTCCCTAGCACTTAGCACAGCACTTGACAAATAGTAGGCACTTAATAAATGCTACTTGACCGACTTGAATTCAAGCAGTGGAAAGGAGGATTGGACTAAACCTATGAATGCATTCACCAATATGTTATGTGAAATAGCTTGACTAAATCTCAGAGGCAATTTTGTTTGCTAATTTCTTAAATAAAAATTTGACTTTAACTCATTGTGGGGGTTTATTTTCTCAGCAAGAGCAAGTATATATCTTCAGAAATTTATCTGTATTATAATATGTTATAGGGGCACACCACCTTTAGGTTTTTATGATTTCAATAACAGATTAGAGACATCTGCTAGTTGTCTTACAACCATAACTAGACCAAATTTTGGGTACCTAGAGTGCGTGTGACATTATTACAGATAGCCCCCTATTCATTTGTCAAGATTGTGCCTCTTCTACCACAACTAGTTAGAAGGGGGCCTATGAAATATATTGTGTATCTGGAAAACCTTCAGTTTGCCTTTTTTAAAGCAAGGTTGTTGGTTAGATTTAACACATCTCATTTGACTTATTCTCATCCCTCCTGCTCTTTATTCTCCTTCCTCTGATTTTTTTTAGTACTCTGTCAGTCTTTGGATCATTTCAGAGGTCATCTAATTCATTCCCATGTATTTGGTAAAATTACATTAAAATACCCTAGGGAGCTAGTAGCTGCCACCTGTCTGTGTTTTCAACCTCTAGAAAAAGTTTAGAATATAATACCCTTGCCAGGAACATATGTAACTCCTGGCCTTATTTCAATGGTTCCTTGTGTGTATCAAAGTACCCTAAAGGATCCTTTGGTCATCAACACATTAATTGAATTCTGTCTTGAGCCACAGTCCTTTTGCATTCTCTTTTTCAAAGATTTATCCATTTAAATTGTATTTTATTTTAGACTAATTTTTAATTTTAATTAATTAATTAAAATTTTAATTAATTTTAAATTAAAATAAATTTATCTTTTTATTAGTCTGTATTGTATGATAGCCTTAATCTTTGTCTTTTGGCCTTACAATCAATTCCTTGACAGCTTTCATCACTGCTTAAAAGGAACAGTGATGTTACAGGTGTGGGTCCTCTCTTCCATCAGCATAATCTGGATGCATGATTTTTTTTAATGCTATGCAATTCTTGGTTCTATTCTTCCTTAAGTCCTCCATAGAGGACACACCAAATTTGCTTGAGACCTTTATCTAGGACTTTTTGCATTTTAAGGTTACCAGTAGAGTTTTCTGGCTGTTCAGTCAGTGTTGGAAGAACACTTTGAACAGTGGCCCTCAACTACCTGAAAATGTAGTCTTTGCTTATTTATTTATATCAGCTTTATACTTTTCTGGTGCCTTTCAGATACCATCATAACATGTTGGCTTAAAAAAAAATAGAGGTAGTCATGTATGCTCGAATAACAATGTAACTTCTCTGCCCTCCAGCAGCTCTCTGAGAACAGGGGCAGGGTTTTTTTTTTTTTTGTCCTTTTTTAATGATTGTGGGAACTGATCTATAGAAGTCAGAGGTTTTTCTGGCCAGGCAACTTCTCTTGCCAACTTCTTCCTCTTAGGTACGGCTTTTCTTTAATGTGTGATTTGCCAGGAAGTGGTAGTTGAATTCTTAAACTGCTATTTCTTAGAGGAGCTAGAACTCTTAAAGCAAAGAGCCTTCCAAGGTGGGTCCTGGTGGCCACAGAGTGAATCACCACTAGCAGCTCTTATCTGGAAATTTAAAAGGAAAGAGAAGATATGAATGACGTTAGTGTCCTTCTGGCTGGTATCAAATTATTATTTTTAGTTGGTTCTCACCTTTCTTATTCTAGTATACTTTTACTTATTATGTAGTTAGGTGGAGTTGGAAGCCAAACGAAATGGGATTGAAAGCAGTTTCCTAATGGCTACAGGTTTATTCTATCTCATGATCCTCCAGCCTATGCCACAGTAATCTATTTCCCATTCTTTTCCTCTTTATGTAATGGTCCTTTTAATTTTTGTAACGAGTGGGAGATAATCTTTCTGATAATTATCCAAATTCTTGTCCTTGTTCGTCTCAGAGATAAGTGTAAAATCCTGTATCTATGCTAAAAAAAGATCAAGCACATGAAAAGAGAATGACAAAAAATGGTTGGGCATCATTTTACTTTTTTAAAAAACGTGTTTAAAAAAATTGATCAGAACTCAATTTGAGTGTAATGTAGCTGCTAAGAGCATTAATACTTTCCTAGGCTGCTTATATAGGTGGAGAGTGACAAGATCAAGGGAGGTTATAGCCCCACAGCATTTAATGCTGAGCAGGGTTTGTTTACTTGAAGCACTGGGTTCAGTTTTGGATACCATTGTTAAAGAGGGGCACTGACAAACTACATTGTAGACAGTGGAGGTCAACCAGAATAGTGAGGAATTTCTGGAAACTAGGTCATGTTAGGAAGGGATGAAGAAATCCATAAATTTAGCCCTAGAGACGAAAAGACCTAGAAGAAACATTATATTTCCCTTCAAATATTTGTAGGACTGTCATGTGAAAGGATTGTTTTGTGTTGTATCACACAGCACAACTAACATCAATGGGTGGAGGTTACAGGGAGGTGGATTTCAACTGAATATAAGGAAGAACTTTCTCACAATTAGAGCTGTCCAACAGGGAAATGGTCAGCTTTGGGAAATAGTGGTTCCTTGCCATTGGAAATATTCATATAGAGGGGAGATGACCCCAACTCAGGTATATTGCAGAAGGAAATACTCAGGCTGTGAGAAGTTGAATTAGATAATCTTTAAGGTCCCTTAAAACTCTAAGATTCTATCACTTTGTGATTCTAGCTCTCTTCCAATGTTATTTCCTCTAATTAACAATCTGTAGTCAGGATATGTATGGAATTTTTAAGGAGCCTCATAAGGACTCAAATATTGGGGACAATGAAATTTATTTTCCATTTTAATAATAATGGAATAATATTTAAAGCTGGAAAGGAACTCAAATCCCATCTAGTTGAACTAATTTTACAGATGAGGAAACTGAGACCCAGAAAGATGAGCTGAAGATCCACATAGATATTAAGTCTCAGAGCCAGGATTTGAACTGTTGTCCTCTGATTCCAAATCTTTCCACTGCACCATGCATTACTAATAAATTTTGAAGCATGAAAGGTGATAAAACATATTCCTCATGTAACTTAGGAAAATTCTCTAATCTATTGTCTAAAAAGGTTGGCATTAGTAGATTAAAGACTTCTTTTACTTTCAGCAGCCAAAAGGAAGAGTAGGAATGGAAAGAAGAGAGAAGGTGTTGACTGGCCTCCAAGAGAACCTTGTAAAACAATGGTTATCTTGTGGTTTTCTTAGAAGTTTTTGTAAACATGTGATGACATGGTGTCAATGATACAGCATCATGATAAAGACATTGTAAGTGTGTTAGTTCTTTTGTGGCATGTTACAGCTCCTCTTATAGCTGGGCCATTGGTCAGAGCTTAGTATTTGTTTCTGGGGAAATTAATGTAGAAATTATATTAATTAGCAACTGTTCATACTGTAGTAAGGACATGGAACCTCTTCTATCATAGAACTCCCTTAATAGAATGAGTTCAGCTTAGGAGGTGAGAGAAAGCAGCTTTCTTTTTCCTTCAGGAAAAACTTCCACTGCTTAATGAACATGAGCATCCTGCCAACAATGCATAGAGGGGATAAGCATAGAAACAGTGGTTGGGAAAACAGAAGTTTTGTGGTTCCCATAGAATGTTTGTTTCTTGGTCACTTGTACTTAATATTCTTGGCATTTAATTAGTGAATGGAAAAGGGGTCTAGTAGGAGGGTAGAGTTCATACCTCTATTAGTACTATTGTTTAATAATCAAAAACAAAAAGATTCTGTAAATCTGAGTAAATAGGGTAATTACTTTCAGAAACAAGTTCATAAACTAGGATCCGCATTTTTTTCTGCTGACTGAAAAGAGTCCTATGCTGCTGGCAATTTTTGGAAGAATATGTATGTGTATGTATATGATTGAAAAGCGAATCTTACGATTAGATCTGCAAAGCTGAAGTACAATTGAGGGCTGTGCATTTATCAAATAAATCTAGGCATTAAGGAGAACCATTCTATACTATCTAGGCTCCTGGGACAGTGTCTTGCAAGGCAAAGTGCTATATATATATGTGTTTGTGTGTACACACACACACAGACACACACACACACACACATACATTTATATATATTTGAGTTGAATTAAAAGGTGCTACTGTCTGATCCCAGGTAGAGATGCTGCCTTAATTTGACACATAAGGGTTTATCACTTCAACTTGGGTGAAATGTTAATTTGGTTCAAATCAGCACATTTTATTCCTTTCCATGGGTAGCACCTATATACTTTTCATTTGGAAGCATGTATCCATATTCAGTAATTCTCAAACAGATTTCTGACTGCCCCACTGCCTTCCCATCACAAGTCTGTGATGTTCAAACCTAGTGACATTTTGTAAATTGACAGGCAATTCTTTGTAAAGAGCTTGGAAAGAGTGTGACGTGAAGATTAATAAGATGATGACAACAATAATAGCGCTTATATGATACTTTGAGGTTTACAAAGTGCTTCATATATGCTATCTTATTGGAGGATGAAGAGAGAGGGTTCCAGAAGGCACTATGGAATGGCAGGGCAGGGGGTATATGGGCAATGGTTAGGGAGGAAAGTAAGGAGAGAGAGAGAGCTGGGGGAAGATATCACAAGAGAAAGAGAGAAGTAGTTCAGAATTTACCTTTTATGGGATGAAGGAAGGAACAATTGATTGGGACCTCTAGGGTCCTATGATGACTGAGTACTTCATTATTTTAGGGATGTTAGTATCAGCTTGCGTGGCTGATCAGTAAAAACATAGGAAAGCTAGAGAAGTAAGTAATATGGATTTGTGTCCCAGTGTCTTGGTCAGTAAATAACTGATATTCTCATCCCTCAAGCCCAACTATGTCTGTTCTTAGCCTTTTCCCAAGATGGCAGTGAATAAGGAGTACTCAGAAGATATTCTAGGTGTTAGGCAAAGGCTTGGATCCAAAGCTCTGTATTCCTGGAAGGTCTCCTATTAGCTTTGGGGGTCTGTGACCCTTAACACAGCTACTCTGCATCTTAGTGGGATGTGAGTCTCCTTTGGTGTTATTGGTTCCTTGAGGCATAGGACTGGATATGGGAATGGCTAATCTTTTTTTAAATTTAGATTTTTTAAAAGGAAGAGGGTGAATCTTTAACCCATAGGTCAAGCACACAGAGCTTGACTGATTTTGGGCAAAATCATAGAGTAAATTGTTTAAAGGGATGGTCTATGAACTCTTAGATGGGAATTGGTGATCACTAGGAGAAAAAATTGTGAGTTCAACAAGAACAAATCATGTCAGACTAATGGCTTTTCATGGTTTTGCAGTGTTTTTATACCAGTATTTTGGTGGATTTCCACACATCTATTAATATTTGCATTTCAGGAAGGCATTTGATAAAGTCAAAGCAATGGAGAGTAATGAAGTTACTGTTTTGTGTAATGCCAATACATCTCTTGAGTAATGGAGAGATGTGGGCTGGATGATAGTATAGTTAGATTCAGAATTTTTTCACAGGATGGAATGATGGACTGAATCTAGTAAGTTGAAATCAGTCAATTGATATCCATTTATTAAGTGCCTACCATGTTCCAGGAACTCTACTAAGCACTAGGAATACAAAAAGAGGCAAAACACAGTCCCTGTCCTCAAGGAGCTTACAATCTAATGGAGGAGACAACATGCAAACAAAGCTATATACAGGATGGGTTATATACAAGACAAAAAGGAAAAGGAAATTATTTCCAGAGAAAAGGGACTATAATTAAAAGGGGTTGGGAAAGGCTTCTAATAAAAGATGAGGTTTTAGTTGGGACTTAAAGGAAGCCATGAAGGTTAGTAATTGGAGAAGAGGAGGGAGAGTATTCCAGGCATGGGGGACAGACAGAGAAAATGCTGGGAACTGAGAAATAGAGTGACATATTCATGGAGCAGTGAAGAGGCCAGTGTCATTGGACCAAAGAGTAAGTATCAGGGAATAAAGTGTGAGAAGACTGGAAAGGTAGGCGGGTACTAGGTACATCTACAGGAGTTCAGAGTCACTGGGGTGTGAAGGGTATGACTAGTGTGAGAATGTTCATCACTGAGTGACGGAGTTGGGGAGAGACATGGCACCCTTAAAAGACAGATGCAGCAGGAGATGGGAGGCCTGGATTCTAAGGGAGGGTTGCTCTTCTTTGCATGGATGGTTCTCTGCATCCCAGTTTGGAGATTAGGCTAGTAGCAGGAGGTGGCAGATGCCTTGTGCTGGCTACTTTGGCATAGCCTGGCACCCCACAGCATTTCCTCAGGGGACATGGTGCACCCAGCAAGAGATGAAAGGCTCAGGGTGTTGGTGCACTCAGAGTCTAAGGTCTTCTTACTTGAGGAGTGACCCCTCACCCAGCTCCTGGTTCCTGAAAGTCCTTCTCTCCCTTCACAGAGGCCTCAGGAGTGTCCCCTTAGCTTAGGTTAGCTTTCTACTGGGCTCTCAGAATCAGTGCTCTTGTAGAGGCCTGAAGCTGTTCCTTCTTAATGTCTCCAGTTTGTTCTTATCTTGTCTTTGGGCTCCCAATGTTAATATTAAGTGGAAAGTAATCATTTTTGGTTTCAAAGATCAACTGTGAAAGGACAAGATGAGTAGTCATATCTGGTTATCTTATATGAATTCCCTTCCCCTCCTTCTTCTTTTTAAGTAGATTGTAAACTCCATGTGAGCCAATACAGTGACATAATAGATGAGCTAAAATGATCATTGGGTAAATTAAAAGACCACCACCACCACCACCACTAAATCAATGTTTCTTATCAATGAGCACTGCTGTATTCTACCTTAGACTGCATATGGCTTGTTGTATTCAGTTTTGGGTACCACATTTTAGAAAGAAGGTTTGCAGACTGGAATATATCCAGAGAATGGTGACCTGTAATTAATGAATTGACTCAATCATATGAGGGTTGCTAGAAGGAATGGGAGATATTTAACATGGAGAAAAGTTAGTGATGGAAAGGCTGTGTTCAAATATTTGAAAGGATTTCACATAGAAAGATTAGATTTGTTTTGCCTTGCCCTGTGGTGGTGGTGAGGAAGGGGTGCACAATTAGGAGGAATGGGTAGAATTCGCATTGTGGAGACTAGAACTCTTCAAAGGTAGAATAAGTTGCCTTATATGGTTGTAGAAATATATATATATATATATGTATGTATATATGTAACTAAAGGTTTTCAAGTGGATGCTAGGTGTCCTCTGAGATTCTTTCTCACTAGGAACTTCTCTGATTTTGAGTATTAGTTATTGATGCCTTCCTGTGAATTAGTTCAATTAGTTGCTTTCCTTTTGGAACTTAGCTAACTAACGTCAGGAGTGGGTAGGAGCTTTGTTTGGCCCCAGAAGAAACTAAGAAAATTTGGGTCATGAAGCATTGTGAGAGCAGATATCTCACTTCCTCCAGTGGGAAGTAGGGTATTATAAGGGCACTTTAATCCCTGGGTACTTTCTCACTGGCTACCTTGCCATCTGGAACAGAGCTCACACCGTGAAGGACTTACCTCTTTCATCTCTGGAACTTTACCCCTTTTAGGTCTGGGATCCTGAAGTCATAATCTGAGATTACCTCTCACGTGGCTACTGTCTCAGGCCAGGCACTCCAGCTCCCTTGATACCTTGTTCCTGCCCTTCCACTCCCTAACACCTCCTACCCCTTTGTAGTTCAATACATAATTAAGTCAGAAACATACTACTAATACTAGTACTATAGTTCAATCACATTATGAGACTTTGATGGGCTCTCTGAGAGTTCTAAACACAATTTATATTATTATTTCTAAGGGAATATGCATTCTGAGTTCCTATTTATAGCACTGAGACAGTATAACTTAATTATTGGATTTTTGAACATGGAAATCTCTTAGGTCAAAGTAGGTAAGCTAGTTATTACAGGTTCATAAAATTTAGAGCTGGAACTTCTCTGATTTTGAGTATGGCAGTCATTCACACCTGGAGCCGGCCTTAGAGATCATTTAATTTAAGGAACCTAAGTCACATAAAGGTGGTACAACTTTCCCAAGATCACAGAGATAGTAGTTTTCTGTGGAACCAACCAGTGCAGGTGGTCAGGAATGAATAATGTACTAGAGGGTAGGGCCTAAGACCATAGTTTATTGAGATTTTCTCTGACATAGATACCTTGGGAATAGGGTGATTATCATTCCATGACAGCAGAAAGGTCAAAGGACATAAAGACAGAAAAAACACCATTTGACTTAACAATTATGCCCATCAAGAGACCAGATCAGTACAGTGATAAGAATATAAGTTAGAATATAAGAACTGAGGATGAACAGTAATTCAGCAAGAGACAAATTTGGCAGTGAAAGAAAGAAGAGGGAGATGGAATAGTACGAAGCTCAAGGGTGTTGAAGAATCAGGGAAAGGTTGTAATTTAGGAGAGTGTAGGCAGATGAGAAGGAGCTCGAAAGTTACTGAAATGCAAAGGAGAAGGAATGATGGGTGTAACAAGGTCATGGAGGAGATAGAAAGGAATGAGGGATCAAGGATGCAGATAGAAAGGCTAGGCTTGGAAATGATGGACACATTTCTTTGAGATGGGAAAGAAATAGCAGCTAGAGGAATATACAGAGAAATTCTGAAGTAGAGAACAGGGAAGTTAAGAGAATTTACTTTCAATCTGCTTGAAATAGGAAGGGGGCAGGGGTGTAGTTGGGGGATTAAGTTTGGATAAGTACCATCAGGAACACAATAGGGAGGGAGTAAACATGAGATGAATAAATGAACTGCTGAGTAACACCTGAGATTAGGTAATGTGAATTTGCTGTGGAACACATGAGCAAAAACTTCATGCCTTTCTTTAACAATGTTTAGCGGCCCTATAGTGGCAACTGAGAAACTTTTACATGGGGCATAGCTAAGAATTTATTTTTATTTTTTTGTCCAAGACCTTTGATTTCATGAATGTAGGAAAGATTGGATAGGAAATTCCCTCTGCTAATGCAGATCTATGTTCCTGACAACTCTTTAAGATGATTATAAATAAATTAAAGAACATTTGCTATTTTCCACACCAAAAGATCTTTTTCTTTAAGTCAAATATCGCTAGATCTTTCAGCTCATTCTTGCACAGAATTATTTTTAATCTTTTCATCAAAAAATGTGCTGCAAAGACATAGAAAAAATATAGCTGACTAGGTTTCTTTGCATGTCTGTACCACTTTCTTGCTATATTTCTCCCATTCTATACTTGTGTAATTAGTTTTTTAAAAAATCTGTCAGACTTTACATTTGTTCTCATGACAATTCAACTTACAGCTTCAACATATCTGTGAAGATGCTTGTGGATTTCAGTTTCACCATAAGATCACTAGCTATCCCTCTGAATTTTATTTTAACCACAGATTCAGTAGGCATGGTATCTATTTCTTCATTCATGAGGAAAATGTCGCGCAGAACTAGGCCAAGGTCAGAGCTCTGGGACATTCTTCTTGAGTGCTTTCAGCTTGACATTGACCCATGAACTCTTTGGATGTAGATACTCAAAGATTTCAGTATGCACATATCTTTATTCTTATATAGTCCATCTATCCATCACACCTTCTATGAAATGGTAAAGGACTTTGTCAGATGTCTTGCCGAAATCCAGTATGACATGTCTTTTGGCACATCCCTCTCAGAAAATATACATGTATATATACATATATATGTATATGTGTGTATGTGTGTATGAAGGGATGTTACTCTGGCACAAGTTACTCTTTATTTTTACAATCCCATTTTCAGACATAAATTCCATAAAAAATATTTTTGCTCTTTTTTGTCTATATATCACTTTCACAAAAAAAAAAAGCGGGGGGGGGGGAAGCACTTAAGCATAACTAGCCATCACAGGGACTGAATATGAGGTTAAAGTGGGTCATTATAAATATTCAGTGGTGGTTTCCTTTTCCCCTTCATTTACATTGTTGCAGTCATTGTATCTACACTTTTATCCCTACTTCTATTTATTTCACTTTGTGTTACTTCCTATGCTTCTCTGAATTCTTTATAGGTATCATTCCTTATGGCACAGTCATGTTCTTTTACAGTGAAATTATTAATATTGCACGAAAGCTACTACAAGAGCTGGTAGACACTGGCCTTTTTCTAGGGCAAACTTTGGTACAAGAGTGGGAAATTTCCTCTGAGGTTGTGTATGGAAAGAGCAATTTAAATTAAAATTTAAAATTAATTAAATTTTAATCTTAAATTGATAGCAAGGAAAAGAAAAAAAGGAAACACCAAGGAAAAAAGTAGGGAGAGGTGGGTTGTTTTGGTGGAAAGGGTGTGCGAAATCTAGTGGTGGGTGGTGCATCTCTCGCTAGAGGAGCAGATTGTCTGAAACAGGTTTCCTTGGGCCAAACTTCATGTTTTAAAAAATTGTAAGTACTTAATGAATACATCTGAAAGAATATTAGGACAGTATATTGAATTATTCAGGGGGTTCACAATACATTTTGTACAATACACTGAAAGGGGTTTGTAGAACCAAACAAGTTGGGAACCACAGCATTATACCATGCTGCCTGAGATATACACTGTTATGCTGTATTAGAATAATTAATTTAAATTAATGAGAGTATTAAGGATGGTTGACAAGGGGAATCCTCTTGATAAGCTCTCTGATTAAACTGGTGTGTTTAGCACAGTGCCTGAGGGCACATAATAAGGGCTTAATAAGTATTTTTTGACTGACTGGCTGATTTATAAGATATGAGCCTTCCTTTTGAGAGGGAAGAAGGTGCATTCTTTTCTTGCCTTTTCCCTCTTCAGACAGAACAGAGAACAGCAGGACAGAATTGTGTTGGGTAGTTGTAGAGGAAAATCTATCCACGTACAGTCTTCTCTCCCCAGGAACTGATAATGGGTGTCATGGGGCAGAAGTTCATGAAAGCTAAATATGTTTACCCACAACTTTCTGAGCACATTTTAGAGGCTGGAGATCTGAAAGTAGACATTCCTAGGCCTAAACATGGCACCAGAGAAGGTATTGATAGAGTTCATGCAGAAGCATATGGCAGAAGCAGACATATGCTTTCTCACTTGGCTCAAGAGAGGACCTCATGGATGGTGTTCTTGTACGCCAATCTCCTGTATAGAGGTGGTCATTTAATTCCCCAGGCAGCATGATACAGCATTGATCTAGCCTTATAGTTAGAGAATTGAGATTTCCTGGGCAATGCCGGTCTTGGGAGTTGCTCAGGTTATAAAAATGAACTGTGTGTAGCCTTAAGTTGAAGAGTTTGGAATTCTGGCTGTTTAGAAAGAAGGAAGGGTATTTCTTGAACACTGTGCTTCATGGAGAAGGGAGAAGATTGCCAGTGTTGCTCCTTTGACTTGGAGAAGTTCAGTGGAAGGAGACCTGGGACTTGGGGATGAGATGAACCTGGGCTTCACCACCCTATTGATATTACAGTTAGTAATTTGTATGAAGGAAAGAGTGTTGCTTGTTGAAAAGCCTCTTTTTGAGCAGAGCTTTTGGGCAATTTAAATGCTTTATATATTTTCTTTATCAGTTTATGGACCCCCATGAGTACTCTGCATCTTCTTTATTATCTGTACAGGGAAATAAAGGCTGTCCTTTAGCAATTACTCATATTGTAACCTTGAGTGCTTATGCTGGAGCTGGGGACCTATTTTATACATATGTATGGAAAGCTAGATATGGGCTATACCTTAGCTGCATTTGGAAATTAACTGTAATAAGCTCCAAGTGAGGGCATAATAAGCCAAAGAGAGAAAATGACCCTCTTGGGTCAGGCCCCAGGCTTTGATCTGATTCATGTAAGCCAGAGTATTAGAGACTCCTAGGCCACTGCTCACAAAAGAAACTCTTTTTTTTTTTTTGAAGACAAGGTTGAGAACAAAACAAAACATATATCCTTAAAAAGTGGTTCAAGTGTGTAAGAAGACACTAGGATTTAGTATTAACTTGTAGTGCTTATGGTTGAAAATAAACTTCATTCTAAATGAAAATATTCAGACATTGAAATAGAGATATGATTTAATAGTTGTGTAGTTCTGTGTTTCATGTCTTCTCATCTTCTTTCTTCTAATTTTATGTTGATTTTGACCTTTTGCTCTAAGGAGTCAATAGTCTGTTCCCACAGATACAGCTCCTATACCAGTAACCAATCATTTCCTGTCTCTTAAGATAGTCAATTTCGTTTTTTGTCATGTTGTTCTCACTTTGTTTTGTTTCTTTTGCCTTTTTCTTGAAGAAAAGGTTTATGGTATATAGGAGTTCCATTTTTGAGTAATCTACAAGTCCTCAAACCCGAACCATATTTCTCTACACACTTTTTACTGCCCTTCTCTTTTCCCCTTCCCCTCCTCACCTCAATTTGAAATCACTGAATATCAATGTCTGTGTTGACTTGGTTTAGAGCATCTTATCAAGGTCATGGCATGTCTTTGTCTTGGGTTGTGTATGTGTGTGTGTGTGTGTGTGTGAGAAAGGATCACAAATTGAGAGTTAGGAGGAAATTTAGAGATACCTTATTTTTCTTATGAGGGATCCAAGACCCAGAGTGCCTAAGTGATTTACCCAAGGTCACACAGCTAGGAAGTGGCAAGACTAGGATTCAAGCCAACGTATTTCATTTCCAAATCCAGTGCTCTCTCTCTGCCCCACCATTCTGTCTTTATTGTCTGTGATGGGTGTCGAGTCTTAAACTGAGATTATTTTCAGGGTAATCCTTTTGCCTATCCTAATCGTGGGTTAAAGATTAGATGACCAAGTATCTTAGGAAGTGGTTTCTTTTTGTCTTTAGGCATACTATGTAACCAACTGAGCTGCTTCATTTGTTAATACCCCTAAGGAGAAGCAGTGACTCATGCATTCCTTTACCTTAAACTTCCTCTGGTTCATTTCTTTGAACAGTATGTCAAGTCATTTGTCATTGGACAAAGAACTCATATTTAAAGTACTAACCATTAGTTATTTGTCCAAAAGCTGTACGGCTTTTAGCATCTTTTGCCACCCCATCACAGTCATTATAGAAGGAGAGGAAGGACTCTCAAGACAATGAGGCCCATTAAATTGTTTTTAAACAGATGTTTCATGGGTTGCTATGACCATAGGATCCATTTCTTTGTAGCCAGACTGTTGGTGAGGCACCTTTTGTTTTTTATACCAAGTATAGACTTGCTGTGTTCAATTCACTTCTTTTGATAATCCTTAGATTAGATTTTGGTTAGAATTTATGGACAGAAGGCCTTGCAATAAAAGGTGCATTTTTAGAATTCACTTCTTATATATCATAAATTTGTTATGTATTAATATATTTAAAATCATATCATAAGATTTTGAATGTCATAATTATAATTTAGAGAACAAATCTGTTTTATAGCACCTACATCCTCAAGCGTGAGAGAAAAGGAAGTGGTGAATTTGTTGTCTTGCTTTCTGGCATTCCATTGACAGCTGAAGAAATTAAGAGTAATTAGAAGGCAGATAGACAGAGAGTGGTTTGTTTTCAATTGGAAATATGGATAAAATGCAGAGCAACGTATTATTTTGTGTCCAAGTTATATTACTAATGTACTATTTGAAAAAGAATCATTCTATACCTAATATGCCTGACACAAAAAATAGTACAGTGAAGTATGACTTGGTTTCAAAGGAATACAGTTTTTTAAAGCTTATCTTAATGTCGTCGAAGATTCTTTTTTAAAAGTTTTTTAAAATTTTATTTTTTATGCAAAACACTACCATAAATAATCATGTCATGAAAGACTAGCCATATTTCCCTCCCTCCTATCCTGTCCCCCTTTATTCAATTTTCTCCCTTGACCCTGTCCCTTTTCAAAAGTGTTTGCTTTTGCTTACTTCTTCCCCCTATCTGCCCTCTCTTTTATTGTCCCCCTTTTTTATCCGCTTGCCCCTACTTTCATGTGGGATAAGATACCCAGTTGAGTGTGTATGGCATTCCCTCCTCAAGTCAGTACGATGAGAGCAAGATTTACTCATGCCCCCTCACCTGCCCCCTCTTCCCTTCCTGCAGAACTGCTTTTTCTTGCCACTTTTGTGTGAGATAATTTACCCCATTCTATCTCCCCCTTTTTCCCTCTCTCAGTATATTCTTCTCTCATCCCTTAAATTGATTTTGTTTTTTTAGATATTTTTAGATATTTTTTAGACATCATCCCTTCATATTCAACTCACCCTGCGCCCTCTGTCTCTCTGTCTCTCTCTCTCTCTGTGTATATATATATATATATATACATATATATATATATATACACATATATATGTATATATATGTGTATGTATGTATGTGTGTATGTATGCATGTATGTATATTTCCTTCAGCTACCCTAATACTGAGGTCTCATGAATTATACACATCATCTTTCCCTGTAGGAATGTAAACAAAACAGTTCAATTTTAGTAAGTCGCTTATGATTTCTCTTCTTCATCTACCTTTTCATGCTTCTCTTGATTCTTGTGTTTGAAAGTCAAATTTTCTATTCAGTTCTGGTCTTTTCACTGAGAAAGGTTGAAAGTCCTCTATTTTATTGAAAATCCATATTTTGCCTTGGAGCATGATACTCAGTTTTTGCTGGGTAGGTGATTCTTGGTTTTAATC
>CM053623.1:146714182-146756273 GCA_028646595.1 Phalanger gymnotis
TCTGGTCTGTTCGCGCCGTGCACGCTGGGCTCAGCTCCGCTCCCCTCAGCTGGGGGCTGTGAGCTCCGTGTGGGACAGACCTTACCCTGAGACCATCCAGGCTGTCCTGGGCTGGAGCCCTGCTTCCCTCTACCACTTTGTGGGTTCTACAGCTCTAGAATTGGCTCAGAGCCATTTTTTTATAGGTTTTTGGAGGGACTTCGTGGGGAGCTCACCTTAGTCACTGCTTCCCAGCCGCCATCTTCCTTTCTTAATCTTTTGATATAAAATTTAGAGTAACATCAGCAATTAGAAAAGACATTGATGATAGAGGTAGTGATGGGAAAAGGGATGGGAAGGATGTTGGCATGGGGACCAACTGTATAAGTGAGCAGTTATTTGAATTTTCCTTTGGAACAATAACTTTTTTTTCCATGTGCAACCTAATAGAGAGACAGCATGATGTACTATATAAAGAGGCAGTCTCTGTGTTGGGAAGACTCAGTTAAGTAGTACTTCTGACATATGCTCACTGTGTCACCTGGACAAGTCACTTAAACCCTCAAGGCCTCAGACAACTCTCAAGACTAAAATTTTCATTATTGTGCTATGAGAAATAACAAGCAGGATAATTTCAGAAAAACCTGGAATGTCTTACATGAACTGATGCAAAGTGAAGTGAGCAGAACCAGGAGAACATTGTACACAGTAAGAGCAATATTGTATGATGAAGGATTGTGAATGACTTAGCTTTTCTCAGCAATACGATACAAGACAATCCCAAAGGACTAGTGTTGAAGCATACTATCTGCCTCCAGAGAAAGAACTTAGACCATATGAATATAGACTGAAGCATGCTTCATTCCTTCCTTCCTGCCTGCCTTCCTGCCTTCCTTTTTGAGTCTTCTTGTACGAAATGACTAATATGGAAATGTTTTCCATGATTGCACATGTATACATTATTTTGGATTATTTACCATGGAGGGGGGAAGGGAGGGAGAGGAGGTTAGAATTTGGAATTCAAAAATTTAAAAAAAAGTTTAAAAATTGTTTTAATGTAATTGGGGAAAAATAAAATATTATATAAAAAAGACTAAAATTTTTCAGAACAGTTGATGAGCTGCATCTCTAGAAGGAGTTTCCTCATTAGGAGTTCCCTATACCAAAGAAATTGCATGTCAGGACAAAAGCAAAATCTGTTCTTGTAACTAGTAACTGTGAGGACACAGATAATGAGGATCCTCTGTGTCAGTATTATTTCCAGTCTACAAACAAGGAAACTAAAGTGCGGGAATTAAGTGAAAATATCTAGTATCACACAGCCAACAAGTGAAGAAGCAAGGAGGCAATCCCAAGTCTTTTTTACTTCATAGGGTTTCTTTTGGTAATGGGTAAGACCAAAGGACCCAATCCACCATGCATTATTTGCAATGTCTTTAAAGAGAGATCAGAGAATTGACTAGGGAGCAAATTGGTGGTACATATGTGAGCATATGTGTCCATATGCTAAAGTTTACAGATTCCTGATTCAAGGCTAATAAACTGATGAGGCAAAGATTTTCATATGGATTTTGCATAGAAGCTATACACACACACATTTACGCACATATATTTATATGCACATATATGTAGATATATATGCATATATACATATATGTGTATATATAACATATATGTCTATGTATATTACATGTATATGTGACTATTTCATTTTGACTCTTCTCTGACCAGCCCTTAGTATGTAGCTCACTCCCTGATATTGTGTTTGCTTACACATAGTTAAGTGTCCTAGTTTCATCACTTTTAGTTA
This sequence comes from Phalanger gymnotis, assembly GCA_028646595.1. Taxonomy (NCBI): domain Eukaryota; kingdom Metazoa; phylum Chordata; class Mammalia; order Diprotodontia; family Phalangeridae; genus Phalanger; species Phalanger gymnotis. The sequence continues at coordinate 146,715,972 of CM053623.1, forward strand.
GCCAACAGTTAAAAACCTTTCTCCACTCCCTGGCTGACAAATGATTTTTTCACTGGTTATTTCCAATGCCATGGTTTTCATTATGTTGGGATCAGTGGAGGTGGTAATACTCATGTACACTTAATGTGTAATGATGCATATGTTCCTTTGTTGCCTGGCTCTGCAGTCCTCATCCTAGAAATGGGAAGTTGATGAGCTGTCTGTTAAGATCATTATAAGGACACACATATAGAGAGAGTTTCAGAGTTCACAAAGCACTTTATTCATAGCACTTCTGTGATCTGGTTAGTGTGTCATCGTTATCATTATCATCTCTATTTTGTAGGTGAGGAAACAGACTCTAAGGGTAAATGGCACACAGTAAATGGTGACTAATCTGGGATTTGAGTCTAACTGATTTTGACTCCTTAGATGTGGGTTCTTTCCATTACTCCATGGTTCCTCTCAGTGTCTCAGGCCATTTTCTCCTTTCCCCTACTTCATTTAAACAATGCCAACTAGAATTTTTGAAGGAGGAGGGAAGGAATAATGGATGAATTTTAGAGAGAGGGAGAGAGAGAGAGAGAGAGAGAGAGAGAGAGAGAGAGAGAGAGAGAGAGAGAGTGTGTGTGTGTGTGTGTGTGTGTGTGTAGGGGTGAGAGTACCAAAAAGGGCTACGAAGATAGTATTTGCTTTGCAATACCATTATGTGTTGTGTTTTCTTGACATCTCTTGATAGGTTATTGCTGTTGTCATTGAATGAAAAGAACAATTTCCCTCGGTCTTATAGCTCTATTACTTAGGTTTATACTGTTCCATACTTTTAGTTGGGGAGTTTCAGGTTGAATTTGGAATTAAGACTTGATTATGCTTTCTCTTGGCCCAATGTGACTTCCTGTTTTATAGAAAATAACTTCTAAGAACTCTGAAAGGAATCTCTTGCATGTCTGGAAGCTCTTACAAAACCACATTTTAGTAAACCAATGTGAATGCATCAGACCTGATGTCTAAAAATCAAGGAAGAACCATAGTGCTGGACTAAATAAGCATTTATTTTTGAGGAACTTAGATCATGTAGATGTGGTAAAACTTAGGAAATGGCTGCCCAAGAAGACCAAATCAATCTGAAGCCACTATTTTCATTCAATTTTAGTCAATTATACTAGTTTTCAAAGGGCTATTTTAGTATAAATTGGAGTTTACTCAGTGACACATTGATATCTGTGCTTTCCAAATTCTGTTTCAGAGCAAAAGTTTTAATTTGGGTATATATCTAGTGTTGCCACTCTCTCCACACCTCTGCCTCTTACAGTTACCTGGTTTTCTTCAAAGCTTAGCTCAAGGGACTACTTGTACATGAGGCTTCTTCTAATGTGTACAGCTGCTAATTCCTTCTCAGTACATATTTTGTGGGGCAGCCAAGTGACACAGGGTTTGCTACCTGGTGCTTTGGACAGAACACTGGTCTGGAGTAGGAAGACTGAGTTCAAATCTGGCCTCAGACACTTTTTAGCTCTGTGACCCAACCCTGTTTGCCTCAATTTCTTCATCTGTAAAATGAGCCGGAGAAGGAAATGGCAAACCATTCCAATATCTTTGCCAAGAAAACCCTAAGTGGGGTCACAGAGAGTCAGACACAATTGAATAGCAACAAATATGTTTTGTACATACTTATATAAAATCTTGGGAGCTAAGGTGGCGCAGTGAATAGACTGTAAGGCCTGTAGTCAGGAAAACATATCTTCCTGAGTTCAAGTCTGGCCTCAGACATTTACTAGCTGTGTGACTTAACTCTGTTTGCCTCAGTTTCCTTATCTGTAAAATAAGCTGGAGAAGGAAATGGTGAACCATTATAGTATCTTTGCCAGGAAAACCCCAAATAGATTCATAAAGAGTTGGACATGATTGAAAAATGACTGAATAACAATAACAAATATAAAATCTCTCTTGAGTCTTAGTTTCCTCACGTAAAATGAGGGATTTGGACTCGATGGCCTCCGAGGTCCCTTTCAGCTCTAAATCGGTAATTCTGTGAGCATGTCATCTCCCTTGAAGTTCTAGACATTATTATTATTATAGGCCTAGTGGATTAAAAGGCACGCAGTTTATTAACTTTTGGAGCATAGCTTCAAATTCCTTCCAGGAATAGCTGGACCAATTCAGAGCTCCACCAATGGAGCATAAATAGGTCCATTTTCCTGTAGCCCCTACAGAATCTGTCATTTTCCTTTTAACCTCAATGTATTTCTAGTTTGTAGCCACAACATACTAATAGTGTAAATATGCTTCTTTTGGTAGGCTAGTGGATGATAGATGTGTGGTGCATCCAGAAGCCGGTGACCTTGCCAACCCTCCCAAGAAATTCAGAGGTAAGTAATGCATATCTTTGTGTTTATATAGACTTATCCAAAATGGATTGTTTCATTGTGTTAAAATTTTAGAAGTTCTTCTTTCTTGTGCCTCAAAATCTGTAAAATCTCTAGAATGGTCAAAATATCCCTATTGTATACTGAAAGGTTCTTAGATATACAGTATGAAGGAATTGATAAATCAAATAAATTAAAGTACTTTCTAAAGGTTTTATTAAAAAATATGGACTCTCCCGATCCATTTTTTTAGGGGGGTTGGGGCCGGATCTGTGATTTCATTGGTATAGGGACCACATAGATAAAACGGTCTCTTCCAGTATAAATCATAAACTGTTCTGCACCTTTTCTAGTTGTATATAGTTGGTTGGAGCACTGAGATCTCATGTCAGTGTGGAAATCCAAGGTTCTTTCCACTACTTCATACTGCAGTTTGTGCGACACAAATTTGGAAACATTTTGTTTTGGTGTAAGGAAGGATGGCATAGTTAACAGAGGGCTGGCCTTTGAGGTAGGAAGATCTGGGTTCAAGTCTTGCCTCTGACACATACTAGTTATGATTCTGGATGAGATGTTTAGCCTTTCTTAGCCTCATTTTCATCTTTTATGGATGGTCAATACTCACACTTCTAGAGTTGATGAAGAAAGTACTTTGTAAACTTTAAGGTACTTTTAAATATGGTGTCATTCATAAAAAAATGCACTCTACTTATTAATTACCTCTGATATTTCTCCCTTCACTATCTCTCCTCCATTGTAAGTTTTTGTTTTTCTTTGCATTTTATTTCCATTTGAAATTAACATCCGTTTTTTTCCCTTTGGATTTCTTTTAACTCTGACTTTTTTCTTCAGTCTTTTTTCCTTCTCTTGGCCTGTATCTTCACTTTCAGTTTCTTCTAAAAATTCAAACATAATAGGCTAGAAATGATACATTTTTTATTTAATAAATCACAATATGAATAGGAGAAAACCTTACCCCCAGAATATTTTTGGGGGAAAATATCCTCAGCTAACAAGAATAATTTTACTTGCCTACATCCCAGCAGAAGAGATTTTTGCTGTCTTCTCAACCATCACAGATGAAACACTGAAATAGATTCCCAAATGAGTTTCCTTCCTAATAAATCTTTGAGAAAAGTCTGTGATGGTTCAGACTGGGAATTTCAAGCCTTTGTCGAACCTGACTTGCAGTCCCTCAACTCACATTGTCTAGCCTTCCCCTTGTTCTGTGGAATATATGAAGAAAGAAAAAATTGGAATATATGGCTGTGGAATATATGATGAAATAAAAAATTTAAATAGTATTTATGAGAAGATTTCACTGATACGAACTTCATATTAAATATATGTATTTTGACTTTGAATTACTGGTATAAGCGCTGTTCAAATATTATCTGATTTGATCCTTGCAACAACCCTGTCAGGTAGGTGCTATTATTATCCCCATTTTTTAGCTGAGGCAACTGAGGCTGAAAGGGGTTAAGTGACTTGGTCAGGGTCACACAGCTAACAAGTATCTGAGGCTGGATTTGAACTCAGATCTTTGTGACTCCAGACCCAGTGCTTTATGCATAGAACTATCTAGTTCATAACTGTTCTCTCCCACATTAACTTTAAAAACTTCATGCTAAATTTCTTAAGTATTTGGTGTAAATTTTTGTTGTTGAAATCTGAAACTCCTCTAGGCAAGATGGTTATAGCTTTGAATGTGGAAAAGTAAAGGGAAGATCTTTGAAAACATTTCAGATTCTTAGTCATTTTGGTTTAAATGGCCTAAAAATAGAGTTTAAAATTAGGCTGACTGGGAAAAAAACTTCTTATGAGACTTTTAGAGAAAATGTTCTTAGCTGGAAAAAAAAGATTTATAGTATAAAACCCGAAATAATACAACAAATCCCAAACCTGCAGTACTTTTCATGTACAACTATAGAAGTATTATTAAGAGTGTTAAAGTATCGGGGCAGCTAGGGGGCACAGTGAGTAGAGTACTGGCCCTGGAGTCAGGAGGACCTGAGTTCAAATCCTTCCTCAGACACTGACATACTTACTAGCTGTGTGACCTTGGGCAAGTCACTTAACTCCAATTGCCCTGCCTTCCCCCTTCAAAAAACAAAACAAAACAAAAAGAATATTGAAGTATCAATAAGGAAGAACAATGTATAGAAAATATGGCAATAGATTCAACTAAGTCAAATTGTTCTAAGGGTATTCAAGAATGAAACTGGAAAGGCAATGAAAAAATGAAATTTAAAGCAGAAAAGATCTGCACAGATTTCTATAACAAATTATTTTCTTCATGAATCATAGTGGAGCTGCCATATTTAGACCTTAACATCATAGTATCTGATGTGCTTGCATGAGGAAGTAGAGATGTATTAAAAACACCAGCAACAAAGCTGGTGTATACACAGAGTAGGTTAATGTGCTAAGTGACACAACTTTGAATATTCCAGCCTTGATTCTTCAGATATTCGAAAGAAGGAATGATAAGAAAAACATGAAAAACCCCCATTATTATTATTAGTATCAAAGAAAAAGGTTTTTATGAAAATATATAACTACTGATTAAAATATCTACTTGTCCATCTCTAGAAAGTCTTGGAGAGAATAATTTACACATATTTTTAGGACATTCTTGATCAAATTTTGAGAAGAGACGAGACAGGCTTTTGAAAATTATATTCTCTAGCATATTGCATCTTTACATCACACAGTTATAGTAGGATATAGAAAGGTAGAAAGAATATAAGGTCCCATTGCATTATTCTTTGTTGATAGTTTCTTTAAAAAGCATTTGCTTTGTTCAAGCAAAATACCGCCTTAAAGGCTCTCTTCTAAAAATAATGGTCCATGCATATTTTAAAGTCATACAAAGTCCTCTTTTTAAAAATATGGACATTTGACTATCTGATACTTCAAATGTGTGTGTATGCATATGGGTATGTGTATGTTTATGTATATGTTTATTTTTAAATAATTCCCAAATTATTGGTGGTGCAGTAGATAGAGCACTGGGCCTGGAATCAGGAATACATGAGTTCAAATCTGGCCTCAGACAGTTAACTAGCTGTAACCTTAAACAAATCACTCAACCTGTGTTTGCCTCAGTTGCCTCAGCTGTAAGATGGGGATAACAGCACCTACTTCATAGGGTTGTTGTAAGGATCAAATGAGATAATATTTGTAAAAATTGCATAACCCAATGCTTGGCACATAGGAAATGCTGTATAAATGCTTATGCCTTTTTCTCTCCCTTCCCAAAGAATTTCAATGGTAGTTTTGCAGTTTCATTTTCAAGTTCTCTTAATTCCTTGTGACATAATTTATCTCTGACAGGAGGCTTGAAATCATGCAGAATAGCTAGGTTTTTTTTTGACATCTCTTCCTATCTTGGGTTTCAACTTCTTCTTAATCACGTTTATTTTTACACTTGCATTTCAAAATTTATTCTCCTTCACAGAGAAGAGAGAAACAAAATAGGATCCAAGTATTGTTTTTTCTCTGTCATCTGTGAACATTCTACATCCTGAGCATGTTCAGACCTGTTGAAATATGTTTCTGATGCCAAATACATTTGCATTTAGAGCTGTTGGTCCTGAGAATATGATAAGTTAAAGACATAAAAGTCAAGCTGGGAATAACAGAAGATGAAAAGTTCTTGTATTTTTTAAAGGAATGTTTTCAGATCATAGCATTTTGGGGTTTGCTGCTACCCACAGACAGCTTAGGAAATTGCACTGAATTTTCTTTTCAGTTTGCAATTATACCATTTATTCACCATTACATTATATCTAGCTCATGTTTCTTGAGCTTTTCCACACACATATGTATGTATGTGTCTGTCTGCCTGTCTATCTATCTATCTATCTATCTATCTATCTATCTATCTATCTATCTATCTAATCTATCTATCTTTATTGGTGCAGCTAGGTGGCACAGTGGATAGAATGCTGAGTCTTAGAGTCAAGAAGACACTTTCTGAGTTCAAATCTGGATTCAGAAACTTACTAGCTGTGTGACCCTGGACAAATCCCTTAACCCTGTTTGCCTCACTTTCCTAATCTATAAAGTTGGTTGGAGAAGAAAATGGCAAATTGCTCCAGTATCTTTGCTAAGAAAACCCTGAATAGGGTCATGAAGAGTCAGACATGAATGAAAAAATGACTGGACAACAGATCTATTTATGTATCTCTCTGTCTGTCATTGTCCTGATCTATCAGACTAGTGATCTTATCAAAAAAGAATGCTTTTTTTCCTGACCTTTACTTGATGAAGCCATGCTAGCATTTTTGTGATTACTTCTTCCTTTCCTAGATGCCCAATAGCCCTCCTTTTATTAATACATTCTAGAATTTTTCTAGGAATCAGAATTAAGGTCATTGACCTATTATACTTTGTAGATTGCATTCTCTTCCTTTTTTAAAAAAATTGAAAATCAAGCCAATACTTGTTCTACTCTAGTATCGTGGGATCCTTTCATTTGCCAAAATATTTCAGCTGACTCAGCATCACCTCCTTCAGGACCTTCAATACTCTGGGATCTATAGTACACTTGAGTCTGGTCACTTGAATTCATCAAACTCAGCCAGCAGCAGTCTTGATAACTCTCTACTTAGCTCGAATTTTAATTCCTTATTATTGTGTTCTGTGCTTTTCTTTCCAATGATCTTCTCCTTGGCAAAGAAAGCAGAAGCGTAGAGTTGAGCAGCTTTTCCTTTTTTTTTTTTTTTTGTTATTTATCATCTCATCCATGGTGAACAGCAATTTAATGTAATTTTGGTTATTCCTCTTTTCTCAGTTTAGCTTAAAAAAAAAAGAAAAAAACAAAACAACGACAAAAAAAAAGGTGAATGTTTTCCATTATTTTCTCATCAACCTCCACTCCTTCTGAGTTTTAGCTCTCATGACAATCACTATTTCAGACAACTGGACCATACTTTTACATCCATTCTGGTGTAGTGGAAATTACAATGGAATTGGAGGTAAGAGGACTTGGATTCCAATTCCATCTCCAGTACTCAAGAGCTGTGTTTTAAGTCACTTAACCTCGATGAGCATCAGTTTTTTTAATCTATAAAATGGGAATAATATTAGCTGTGGTATTTGTAGGGTTTCTGTAAGGATTGAAATTGGAAACCATAAAGGTATTGTAAAATGATCAGTTATTATTAATCTTAGCCTCTGTCAGCTGCCTTTGTCTCCATTTTTTTGCACATATCTTTTAAAAATCTAAGTCAGTTAATAAATTCCTTGTGAAACCACAGGCAGTTTCCATTTTTTCCTGTTGGGCAACTTGAGCTGGATGTTCAGGAGACATCTTCAACTTAACATGCCCAAAACTGAACTCATTCTCTTTCCGTCCAAATGCTACCCTCTTCCCAACTTCCCCTCTCACTGTTGAGGGCACCTCCACCCCCCACCTCAGTTCCCCTGGTCATGTGTTTAATTTTGGTTCCTTTATAATTTTATCTCCTGTGAATTTCTGAATGTTATTAAGGCTTTTCTTCTTCCAATGCCATAACTATTTGATATGGTATCTAGCTTGATGGATTTAGGTGGTAGCATTTTTTTCTTTCCTTGATATATCTAAAATCCATGATTTTAGAAGCTTTTATCTGTTTCCTTGAATCTGCTATACAAAGATCTTTCTAGTGCAGTTTTCAGGAATATACTTTAGGGAAAGCAGAGACTACCTGTTTATAGAATCAGACTCAAATACCAGAACCACATGGAATTCAATAGGAGTTGTTCAATGATGAACCACTTCCAGATGGCTCTAATCTTTTTCAGAATAAAACTTATTGATGTCTTTGGTTTTTACATCACCTACATTTCCCAGTGTAGTCCTCATACTACTCTCATAGAATAATCCCTTATAGGTAAAAAAATTAAAAAGAGGAAAAAAATTCAGCAAAACTAACCAACATATAGAAAAAGTCTAATATTATATAGAATGTTCCACACCCATAATCCCTCACCTCTGCAAAGAAAGTGGGGAGATAACAGCATGGCTATTTTGGATATGTTTTGCATGATTACACATGTATAGTCTGTATCTAATAGCTTGCCTTCTCAATGGCAGTGGGGGTGGGGAAGGAGGAAGGGAGAGAATTTTGAACTCAAAGTTTTAAAAACAAATGTTAAAAATTGTTTTTGCATGTAAATGGGGAAAAATAAAATTCTAAATACAAAAAAGATAAAAAAAAAAAAGAAAGTAGGAAGATGAGATAGCTCCAATAGTGCAATGTAATATGTTATTTCTTAGGATGATAGAAACAATAAAAAGGCCAACTGATTTTTTTCAATGCTTAAAAATATTAAGTAAAATATTTTAGGATTAAATGAGTACCTAGATATAGTGCTTTTTGGTTTTTATATCTTTTGGCTTGCAGCTTTCATTTCCTTTACTCTTTCCTAAGAAACCAGTTAGCAAAAGCTTTAGTATTCTATACAAAATTAATTTTGAATGTCTGTGTTCTGAAGACCTAGCTTGCTTATTCAAGTTTATTTAACACCTGTGCTTTTAGAATTAAGGCTTATTTGTGCAAATGTTCTATTTGTAAATGCAGACAAACTGCCGTTGCTTTTCAGGTGTTGATTCAGTGGTTTAGCATTGTCAAAAGACCTTCAAACAGTCATCATGTGCCTTAGTTAATAGTATGTGGTTCTTTGGGTAAATATTCCAACTTCTAACTACAAACATTGCTAGAGATTGGCAGAGTTTGCTTTACAAATACTTTGAAACTATGTCTTATAAAGAATACTCGTCAGGAGGTATGAAATGTAGCAGAAAAGTCAATGTCAACTCAGCCTGAGCCCTGAAAGAACTTCTACTTCCATTTGCACCTATTATCCAGAGAACTATGTCTTGCCATGAAATGGAGGTGATAGATCCCCATTCCTCTTTGTAGTTTTGTCCAGAAGGGCTTTGGGGAGGTATGGGTGTGGGTGAGGGCATGTTGTTAGAAGATCCTCTATAGAGCACTCAAGTTTAACACTAATCTATGGATGCATTGTGGGGTGGGAATAACATTAACTAGTGTCCCAGGAATATGAAGGACTGGGGGAGAATGAGATTGTCCTCACGATGGTCCTTGGAAGGAGGGGAGAATATGATCAACAGAGTGTAAATGTTCAGCACCACCCAGGGTGGGATATTTCAGAAGACAGAAGTCATGGCAGGACTGGTCTCAGGAAGGATTGTACCCTTCATGCTATAATTTATGATTCATGTTCTGATTCTTTTCCTAGTATCACATGGTGCCGCATGAAGATAGAGGAGGGTATTGATAAGCCTTTTGATCAAAAAGCTCAAGCATTCTATATAGAGATCTCTTGGTGAATACAGGGATAATTGGATTGTAGGGAGAGCAAAGGGGTTGGAAGCTGATGTTTACCCATTAGCATAGTCCTTCTTTTTAAAGATGCCATGTCCATTCATTCTTATAAAGTCATTTTTATGACTTTTCCTCTTATATGGCCATAGTTAGTTGTATTTCATTCTAGTAGCTATACTTTTTCATTTTGAATTATTTCAAAAAGTCTGAATTTTTCTATTTTTCATTCTTATCTATCTTATTTGTATTATAATATTTCATTATATGAACACTACAGTTTATTTAGCCACATCCATCTTGTTGAACATTGCTTCCAGTTTTTCCCTCTCGTAATGTTATATGATCCTATTGTGAAAGTCATTGAACAGATCGTTTGGAGTTTTTTTGGTAACATTCTAGAGATATAGTCCAACTTTCGAATTATTGGGCCAAAGAGTATGATTACGTAAGTAAATTTTACTATGTACTGCTAGATTCTTCCCCAAAAAGATTTCCCAAATTTGCACTTTTGCTAGCAATAAGTGAATATGCTTATTTCTTCACAACCTTGCCACCATGGAGTTTTATTGCTTTTAAGTTATTTTGATAATTTGATGAGTATGAGATGGTACCTCGAATACGTTTTAATTTGCATTTCTTTGCTTATTAGTAAGGTCGAGAATTTTTCCAAGTGATTATCAACAATTCGTGTTTCCTTTTTTAAAAATTATTCATTCTCATTTCCTTTCATTTCTTTTTTGATATGGTTATTAGACTAATAGGTCAGGGAAATGTGGTAGACACATTATCAGAAGAGCATTCGATAAAGCCTTCCTTATCCTTATGGATAAAATGGAGAGATATGGGAGAGGATAGTCTAGTAAGGTGGCCTAGGATGCTTCTTGAATGATTGGGTCTAACAGTGTTGATTAATGGATTGATGTCAATCTGAGGTACATCTTTAGTAATGCAGATCATAGATTAAGAGCTGGAAAAAAAACATCAGGTCTTGTACAATCCCAATATTTTAGAGATGAGGAAATTGAAGCCCAGAGAGTTGAAGCCACTTGTCCAATGTCACATAAAAAGTAAATGGTAGATCTGAGGTGCAGGGAAAGAGTGGAGGGAAAATTTAAGGCTCTAACTCCCCACCTAGGAATCTTTCCACTGTACTACACTGCCTGTAGGCAGTACCCTACTGCTGTAGGGTTCTGTGCTTGGTTGGCACTGTTCTGTTAGCATTTTTATCTGACTTGGATGAGGAAATGGTTTGCATGCTTATCACACTTTAGGATGGCATGAAGCTGGAAAGGTAGCTGTTGTGTTTAATGGTAGAATCAGGATGCAAAAAGATCTCAACTGGCTAGAATGATGAGCGAGTTCTAGCAAAATCTAGGGAGATAGCATGGTAGTTACAGTAGAAAAGAGCACAGTATCTGGGGTTAGAGGATGAAGGTATAAGTCCCAGCTTTGTTACTACCTGTCTGACCTTGGGTAAATCACTTAACTTCTTTGGGACTCAGTTTCCTCTTCTGTAAAATGAAGGTCTTGGGCTGGATGACCTTTAAGGTGTTTTCAAATCTTCAGCACAATGAAGCTATGAGGAACCATTTAATAAGGATAAATTCAAACTCTTGAACTTACAGTAATAAAGAAAAAAAAAACACCTATAAAGAATAGAGAAGATGTGGCCTGGTAACAGTGGGAAAATTCTGAGGAAATTTTAGATCAAAATCAAATATGCCAATCTACCAAATGTTTCACTGGGCTATTTTGAGGGTCAAAATGAGATAATGTATTAAAAGTGCTTTGTAAATCCTGTAACCTATTATTTTGCTATTCAAGTTATACATTTTCTTTAAAATTTAAATTTTTAAAAAAATGAAAAACTTTTTAAAAATCAAAATTTTCTTTAAAGATTTTAGAAATTACTTGAAACGAGCCAAATAAACACTCATTTATAACTATTTGCACTTAAGAATGAATGTCTAGCTACAACATGTACGTAATAACACAATTATTTCTTTGTATCTTCTATCTGTCTCTGTCATTATCTATATTTGTAGGTTAGGAATTTTCAGTGTGGAATTTTTTAGTGTGGAATTCATTTTTATCATTTTTGTTCTTAAAGACAGGGATCTGGTGGAGCTTGTGTCATGCAAATGCTATTCATTTAAGCAGGGTGTGGGTAACAGACTCATGCTTTGGATCAGCCTGTGATACTCCCTTTTATTCATTAGGTCTAAAGTCTTGTATGATGATTTTTGAGAGAAGTGTGATTTAGAGATACTGTGATATGTGAGACAAGCTCATCACAGCTTTCCCAACTAGCAGTCATACTGTGTGCAGAGAGGGCAGAGGGCAGTAGAACCCTCTCCTCCTTCTTGCCCTAAGGCATCCATGCTTGGAGTATTCTTTGTCCATTTTTGTTCTGTCATTCATCATCTCACTCCATCTCTGTCTACCAGATGCTGGACACACTCAATGTTTAATTCATTCCTTACTATTCATTTTTTTAAAGATCCCATTATCAAATCTCTTCCATGCTGTGCACCCCCACAAGCACCAAATCATACCTTTCATCCTCTTTTAACTCATTAATCTCCAAGCACTCAGCACGAATGGTCACTTTCAATTTGTTCGCTAGACCAAGGCCAATTTTTAGGCTCTATGAGAAACAACACTATCCGAGGTTTCTTTCTGACACCTTGAATTCATCTTGGGGAAGAGTTGGCAGTACACCTGTAGCCTCAGGACCGTAAAACTCTTTCTACATCTCAAGGCCTTCAAGGTTCCCCCTTTACAACATTCTCCAACTAAATTTCTTGGTAACGACTGCTCTGATAAGGAAGGACTTCAGCTTTGGAAATTGGGTTGTAGAAGAATAATTCTGTACCATTTTCCATGTTGTCAAATTATGGATGAATTTATGCCCCAAATTAACTTCTTTGCCTGTAATGGAAAGAAATTGCTTTGTATCTTTTAGATGAATTCAACAAACAAAATAGAAATGATGCAATATAATGATTGGAAAAGAGGTTAAATCTGTATATCGGGGAGACCAATGGAGATTAGTGGTATCTCACATTCTTTCTGTTTTCTATTTTTGTCCAAGAAAAAAAGAAAAGAAAGCATCGATGTCCAGTATCATTTGGTATATTCATCTTTGCAGGAGAATGAACATAATGTCTCCTTTCTCATCCCTGGATATAATCAAAGAATGTTCTATAAGAGCAGTGACTAATCTTTTGGTAGAAGAGGCCACCATATCTCCAAGGCTTGTAACTTGACATATTTCCTTATTTTCACAAAGTATTTAAGTTGTAGCAAATACCACCCCTCATCACCAGCCAACACAACATGGAAGATTTCTTCAAAAATAGATTTTCACCAACATATATTTTTTAATTTATGAAATTCTATTTTTATCTACCACAATTTTTCACTTTTTTATTTTTGAAGCCTACAGTTAGTCTTTATACTTTAATGAAGAAAAGATCGAAGGATAGTAATCGAATTATTTTTATGTGTGTGAGTTTCATTGTAAATGGCATACCATTGAATTGTATGTTCCTTGAGGACAAAGGTTGTGTTCTATTTTTGTGTCCCCAGCACATATCACAGTGTTTTGCACATAATAGGTACATAATTCTTGTTGAAGGAATGAATCGAAGTCTTCAAATTTTTGCTCTATGACATGTCACTAACTATCTCTGAGCCTATGAATTTAACTGTAATCTCTATGCATATTACTCCAAAAATCTACATTTTCATTTTCCTGAGTTTCAGTCTCATATCTCCAAATGCCTGTTGGATGTCACCTTCTGGATAGTTCATAGGTATCTCAAACTCAGTATATCCAAAACCAAATTTATTCTCTTTCCCCCTAAACCAACTCTTCGTCCTAACTTCCCATATATTTATGAAGAGCTCCACCACTCTTCCTGTCACCTAGCTTTACAATCTAAACTAACAAACTAACAAACTAACCTCTCACTCACCCCTCTTCTCTGTATTCAATCAGTTGCCAAGTCTCGGTGATTCAATCTCCATAACATCTACTACATACAACACCTTCTTTCTCTTTTCACTTTTGTTTTTGTTCAGTCTTTCAGGCACGTCTGACTCTGAGTAACCCCATAGACCATAGCACACCAGGCCCTTCTGTCCACCACTATCTCCCAAAGTCTGTCCAAGTTCATATTCATTGCTTCCATGACAATATCTATCCATCTCACCGTTTGCCATCCTTTTCTCCTTTTGCCTTTAATCTTTCCCAACATCCGACTCTTTTTTCAAGGAATCCTGTCTTCTCGCGATGTGGCCAAAATATTTAAGCTTCAGCTTTAGTACTTGACCTTCCAATGAATAGTCAGAGTTAATTTCTTTAAGTAATGACTGATTTGATCTCCTTGTCCGAGAGAATCTCAAAAGCTTTCTCCAGCACCACAATTCAAAAACATTGATTCTGCGGCACTCACAGCCATATGTTACTTCTGGAAAAAACATAGTTTTGACTATATGGATCTTTATCGGCAAAGTGAGGTCTCTCCTTTTTAGTATGTTATCTGGATTTGCCATAGTTTTCCTTCCAAGGAGCAAGCATCTTTTAATTTCATGTCTGCAGTTGCTGTATGCAATGATCTTTGAGCCCAAGAATATAAAATCTGACAGTGCTTTCACTTCTTCTTCTACTTGTTAGGAAGTAATGGGATCAGATGCCATGATCTTAGTTATTTTTAATGTTAAGCTTTAAGCCAGCTTTTACACTCTCTTCTTTTACCCTCATCAAGAAGCTTCTTAATTCTTCTTTCTGTCTGCATAGCTGAGATTGTTGATATTTCTCCCAGCAACCTTAATTCTGGCTTTTGATTTGTCCAGCCTGGAATTTTGCATGATGCACTCTGCATGTAAATTAAATAAATAAGGTGGCAATATATAGCTCGGTCATACTCCTTTCCCAATCTTGAACTAGTCAGTTGTTCCATGTTTGATTCTAACTATTGCTTCTTGACTTGCATACCAGTTTTACAGGAGACAAGTAAGATGATCTGGTACTCCCATCTCTTTGAGTGCTTGTCACAGATTGCTGTGATCCACAGTCAGAGGTTTTATTATAGTCAATGAAGAACAAGTAGATGTTTTTCTAAAACTCCTTTGCTTTCTCCATAATCCAGCTAATACTGGCAATTTGATCTCTAGTTCCTCTAGCTCTTAGAAAACCAGCCTGCACTTCTAGTTGGTTCACATATTGCTGAAGCCTAGTAGGCAGAATCTTAAATCTAACCTTGCTGGCATGTGAAATGAGTGCAGTTGTTCAGTAGTTTAAACATTCTTTGGCATTGCCATTCTTTAGCATTGGAATGTAAACTGACTTTTTCCAATCCAGTGGCTACTGTTAAGTTTTCCAAATTTGATGGCACATTGAATGCAATACTTTAACAGCATCATTTTTTTAGGATTTTAAATAGCTCAGCTGGAATTCCATCACCTCCACTAATCTTATTGTTAGCAGTGCTTCCTAAAGCCTACTTGACTTCATTCTCCAGGATGTCTGGCTTTAGATCAGTAACCACATCATTGTGGTCATTGGTGACATTAAGATGTTTCTTATATAGTTGTTTTGTGTATTCTTTTCTTAATGTCGTCTACTTCTGTGAAGTCTCTACTGGGTTTTTTTTTTTGTTTTCACTACAACTATCCTAATTCAGGCTCTCATCATCTCTTACACAGACTATGTTTGATAGCTTCCTAATTGGTCTTCCTGCATCCAATTTCTCTCCTCTACTTCTACAGATGCCAAACTGATATTTCTAAAGCTCATGTCTGATGAGGAAAGCTTTAGTAGATCTTCATTGCCTCGAGGATAAGATATAAACTCTTCTGTCGTTTAAAGCCCTGACTCCAGCCTAATTTTCTAGGCTGTTTTTTTTATTATTCCCTCTCTCACACTCTGTATGCTCCAGACAAACTGACTGGTTGTGGTTTCCCATACAAAAAATTCTATCTCTTACTTCGTGTCTATACACAAGTTATTGAGAGTGCTTGACACATAATAGTGCCTGACACATAATAGACAGTGCCTGACACGTAATAGACACTTAATTAATGTTTATTGACTTTGGCTTATGCTTGATGTGCTTTCTCTCCCCACCTGTACCTCTTAGAAACTTGAGCTCCCCTTATGGTTAGGTCAAGTGCCACCTCTAGGATTCCTTTCTTGATTAATTCCATTGCTTGTCTGCTCGGCCCCCCACTAGCCTCTAGAAAAATCATTTTATATTTATTTTGTATATATCCCTTAACAATTTTTCTATGAACATGTTGTATACCCCTAGTAGAATGGAAACTCTCTGAAGGCAGGGACTATCTAATTTTTCTTTTTGTACATAGATTCTAGTACCCAGCATAGTGCTTGGCACATGTTAGATGATTAATAATTGTTCATCGATTGATTGATCTGTGATTGATGTGAGTCTTCTCTCCAACAATGCAGATTGGAACCCCTTTATGCCTTTCCATCTTGTGTGACTCTCTTCACCCTCTGATGAGGTGATCTGGTGATAATTACCACCTTCAGCATACTTGGCACCTCCCTCTTGTTCTTTTGATTGCATGGTTACTTGTGGAGAGCTCAGGCTAGCCATGGTATTTATCACTATGTGACCTTTTTTTCCCCCTAATCATACATTTCTCTAATGACTTATTTTATGCCATGAACAATGAATAGTGACATTATTATGAAAACTTAGCAGCTGATGCTTGGCAAGTCCTTTTGCAAAGGTATTTTCATAGAGAGTAGACAAGAGTCCAAGGGCCTGAGGGGTCAGAATGGAATATGGTATTATCTTCTGAAGAGTTTGGCTTAAATAACTTGAATTAATTATTGAATTAATTAAGGATGTCACATTTCCCTAGAAGGCAGATTGAGGTATGCTACAAATTAAATATGTGGGTTTTAAAAGTATGCTTAAATATTGATATCTTCCTGGAGCCTCTAAAGAACTTCCATTCTTAGTTTTCTGTGACAATACAACCTTCTTTAATGGTCCTTTCCTGATTTTCCCACTTGTTAGACCAGACATGTGGAGAGCACATTATACAGGACTGTGTGAAATTGGTCAGTACTTAATACTTGGGTCAATTTGTGTAAAAGAGTTCAGGAGTATTAAGCCTCAAAAAAGTCAACAACAAGCATTTGTTAAATGCTTGCTATGTGCTAGGTACTGTGCTAAGTGCTAGAAAATGGTTGTGGATTCTTCATGCTCCCTTTGGCTCTGCCCACATTTCAAAACTTCTCTAATTATACCACTATCCCTGCTGTTAAATTGCTCAACTAAATATTAAAAAAAAAATTCTACTAGGCTTGAGTTGGAACATTCCAGTAGGAGTAGAAGATACCACCTTAGCCCCAGGGACAGCCAAGTATGATATATGATGTACTGTTCTGTAGCTGCCTATTTCTCATGAGAAGGCTTTCTTCTTCTGGGAATTTTCCCTCGTATTTTTTGTAGTGGTAATTTGGTGCCATTTTCTAGAGCCAACTAATTGAATAGTGCATGTTTGGACTGGAAGAATGAAGCTAGTTATTAAGCAGGCCTTCTCTAAATCTAATATTTACAATTTTTTAATGTTGGTGATAATGGTAGGGACAGTCACTATGGATACCATTCTTTATTTGAGTCCAGTATTAAAATCTGAAATGGCAGAATGATTAATCATTGTAGTAAATTCTTGTATTAATGCTGCTGGAAGAGGGGGAAACCACCCCCGCTTGTTGGTGCCCCAAGTGTATTGGGATCAGTAGTGCTGGGATATTTTGGTTTTCAACTTAGTATATCCTCAAAGTTGAATCCCACAAAATAACTATACAGTTTTATTCCAGAGTAAGAGATATTTAATGTCTATTATCAACAAAGTTTAGGCAACAGTCAAGGAAGCAAACCTGACCTTAATGGTATCACTGAGGCTCAGTTGGATGGAACCTGTCACTGGGTTGTGGTTATAGAAGAGTACAACTTAGTTTAAAAAAACAGGATGCACAATAAGGTAGTGGGGTGGGTAGCATGTTAAGAATGTATACTCATGTGAAGAAATCCAGGAACTAATGGAGACAGCAATTGGTTGAAGATCAATGGAGGGTTTTAACAGTGTCACAGCATAGCTGTTTCTTCCTTTCCTTGTCTGATTAACCAACCTGATTACAGCAATGTGCCTAGTATCTGCTTTTCCTTTTCTGGGAGTGTTATCTCATCAATGATGCTGTTTGGGGAGGAAATTTTGGTAGTTTCCTTTTACCACTGAAAAACAGATAAACAGTAGAATTGCATTTTAAAAAATCTGTTGAGTGTTTGGAACAGCTGACTGATCAGCATTTTTTGAAGCCAGGGGACAATGATAAAGCAAAAGAAAGCTCTCTACCTTCATATACTAGTCTAGATATAAAGCCCAATTAAAACATTGTTGGGTAAATACAGCTCAGGAAAGTTTGAATTCTTTTTCATCTTGCATTAAATAACTGGAGGGTCATGAACTCTGTTCCCCCCCCTTTTTTTTGCCTTGTCCTCTCTGCCAAGATTTTTTTTACGGTCAGTCAGAGGGTAAAGCCCTAGAATCTTTGAGTGGAAAGGAAATTTAGAGGTCACCAATTTCAACCCCCCCCCCACTTCTCAAATATATATTTTTAAACAAAATTCCTGAATCATCAATTTTAACATTCTCATATTAAATTAAACTTACAAAGGTTTCTTGGAGAGACAAAGAAAGGAAATTGGTGGTTGACTTTATCATGCATCCAAGGGAATAAAGCAACATCATGGGATAATTATGATAATAATAGATTATTCTTATACGATGCTATAGGGTTTTCAGAGTACTTTATATGTTATATCATTTGATCTTCAAAATAACCCTAGGAGATAGGTGCTATTATTTTCTGCATTTTACATATGAGGAAATTGAAGCTACAAGAAATGAAATGTCTTACTTAAGATTATATAATTAATAGGTTTTTGAGGCAGGATTTGAATGAAGATCTTCCTAAGATCTTCCACTATACCACTTAACTGCTTACCACTTGGTCATGTAATAATCATTTGCAAAACGAACACTGAAGATAATTGCACCCTGTGCATAAAATCTCACGATATAAAAAAAAAATTCTAGAAAAAACTGATCAAAATTCTAAATTAAATCAACATATAACTTAAGACTGATGAAAATGTGGTCATAAGGCAAGATGTTGAAAAATAGGGTGGGAAGCATTAGTTAGGAGTAAGACAGTATAGGAAAGGCTTGTAGACAATACAGAAACCTTATGCCTGTCTATCATGAACTCTTCAGGAAAAGAGCTGAAAGGTGCTGGTCATTATATGTATTGAAAATATCACAAAAATCATGTAAATAGTAGAACCAAGGTAAAAGATCAGAGTAGACCATCATTAAGTCAGCCTTGAAGATGAGCTTCAGAACCATTGGAGTCTCATGTTTCTCCTGTTGTGGGATTAGATTGACCCAAAGTGTGTGAAGGTGGTTGTTAAGTAGCAACAGCTGCTGAGATGGAATGACAAAGGCAAAGGGCCATACCAGGCAGGTTTTACACCTTGGTTTTTTCATGCGAACAAAATCTAGCGATTTTGGTTGACCACAGTATGATATGACTGCTAAAAACAAAAACCAAATGGATCTGTGACAACAATACAGATCATAACCCGTTCATGTCTGCTCATCCTGTTTAATTACATTCTAATAGTGCATGACTAGTTACTAGCATGGAAGTAATTTCTGAATTAGATGCTTGTTTACAGTCGATTGTAGCTTCCTAACTCTTAATGCTAGGCTCAGTAATGAACTTTAGATACTTTGATCAAAATTTTGAGAATACCTTTCCCATTTGCACCCAAAATTCCTCTTCTAATTGCTAGCATTGGGTGAATTTCTTCATCTTAAGATACACTGAGCTACATTTAAGCTAAAGTATAGCCAAAGCATGGAGCCTGGCACATCATAGGCACTTAATAAATGCTTATTAATTGAAATCAGGAAATATAAGAAAAAAGCTGTAATTATCATTTAGCATATGATATATAAAAGGTTAAAAAAAAAGTATTGCTTAGATTTGAACCCAAGTATTTTAATAATAAGGCAGCCAGATGGCACAGTGGATAGAGCACCACCAGACTTGGAATTAGGAAGACCATCCTCAGACATTTACTAGCTGTATGCCCCATGCAAGGCACTTAACCCTATTTACCTCAGTTTCCTCATTTGCAAAATGAGCTGGAGAAAGAAATGGCAAACCACTCCAGTATCTTTGCCAAGAAAACCCCAAATGGGGTCAATCAGACAATTCTAATAAAGTCTCTGTGTTATGCTCTACTTCCAGGTATTGACTCCTTTTCCTGACCGTTTAATGTTTGAGTCCTTGTTTTGGTTCTTTGCGCTGTACTGTTCTGCATTTGGGCTCCTGCCTTGATTAGTTCTTGCCTCTACACCCCAATCATTGGTGCTGGGTTCCCATGACCTGCTGCCAAACTTTGCAGATGATGTCTTACCTGGCTGGACCTCTGCCTAGAGAAAGGATTTTTAATTCCTAGAGAAAGAAGTGTCTTAATAGAGAAAGGAGTCTGTCTTCTACATTAATTATCTCCCTAGGTATTGCTATTTCTCATTCAGGTGTGTTTGGCAATGGGACAGTGATGGACAGGAGGGGTCAGAGTACAGAGTCTAGCTAAACAGGAAGGATCTGGCAAATATCAAAGATGAGAAGCAATGAGTGAAGTCCAGGGATGTCAGCTAAGGCAAGGACTACAGGGTAGTTACCCTAGGTTTAGGTAGGTGGTCAATGCCCGAAGTCCTTATGGTCAAAGTCAAAAAGAACGTTACTAGCAGTCCCAGTTTATGGGATCTGATCCTGTTTGCTCCCTGTCCTATTTAATAGTACCTTTGGGGCGTGGGTTATCCAGAGTCTGTAGGTATTGACTATATTCAGGAGGTTAGGCCTCTAGGTGAATTCTGCCCTTCTTTGAGGTAGGAAGAGACTAGCATTATATCACAATTTTTTTTTCCCTCTGAACTTTCAGAACAAAAAAGGCAAGAAAAATAAAGGAACAAATCTAGCAAAAGAATATCTGTTAAGTGATGAGGAAACTTTTATAAATCAATTCCAAATCAATAATTTGTTTACTTTTAAGACCCTCCAAGTGAATGTAAACTGGGATTTATTCTAGGAATTAACTTGAAGTTCCTGTATTTCTGTCAGAAAAAAACATGATTTTCTTTTTTTCTTTTAAATTAATTTATTTTTAGTTTACAACGTTCAGTTCCACAAGCTTTTGAGTTCCAGATGTTTTCCCCTTCCCTCTCTTCCCTCCCCCTCCCCAAGACAGCATGCAATCTGATATAGGCTCTACATATACATTCTCATTAAACATATTTTCACACTAGCCACGTTGCAAAGAAGAATTGTAAACAAAGGAATGAACCATGAGAAAGAAGAATCAAAACAAAAAAGGGAGAGCAAATAGAAAAACCATTATTTTCCAATAGTTAATACTACTTCATAATAAATAATACATATTTCAGGAATCACAATTATACATTGTATTTTTTTTTGCTGTTACTTTCCATAACTTTAATTCATAAAGTGAATAGTGAATACTGTCTTTTGTATCTTAGCCCTAAATGTTGCAGCCCTTGGGTGAAAAGAAAAAGAAAGTAGTTGAAAGAGAAATGTTAATATTTGTTGCAAGGTGCATGCAAAGTTTAAACTAGGATTTTAGAATCACTTATTAATATTGGTATAACATAACCTCTTGAGTGTAATGGTTTGGGAAGGGGTCTGGCTTCACGTTGGGGCAATTTTTATGTACCGATTCTCTTTTTGCTAGGCCTCGCATTTTGGAAATCTTGTCTGTTCATCAAGAGCTGTGGGTCCCAAGATTTTTACTGTCTTACATTGTACCCAAATTGTCCCTTAATTAAAAAAAATCTGGATAATTTGATGTCACTATATCAATGAAATGACAGAGTGAAATGAGGGAAAATTCTTTTATTTTGTTTTCTCAACAACTGTGTAGTTGTATGTGGAAGCTTACATGTTTTTCATTATTTCAACAGACCAAATGTCACAATTTTTCATGTTGGAAATGTTCTCTCTTTTTTTTTTTTGCAGGACAGAAATATAACTTGCCCCTCTAGGTACAATCAGACTTTAGTGTTAGTAGCTAACTAACAGATCTGTCCCTCCTATGATTACTAGTCAGTTCAGATCCCTCATCCCTCCCCTCCATGCACTTAAAAAAAAAAGTTATTTAAAAAGCGTGTAATTTCCCCTAAATATAGTATATTTTCATTGTTCTTGATAGCCAGTATTTTTCATCTGATTATTCTCCTTCCTTTCCTAACCTCTGATGAAGGTGTTAATGAGCAGTAAAATAGTCCAAAGTCAAGGCCACTTCTAGGAAAAGGAGGAAGGCTCTGCTAAAATCACCAAACTTGAGGAACAGCTTTTAGATAATTGAGAACTGCTGTGTAATTCTCAAAGCTGTTAAATTTTCAGGAATGTGGATGAGATAAACTAATCTTTAATAAAACAAAACAAAACTCCAACAACCGCTCAAAGGGCAGGGCATTTGCATGGCAATAACATCAGAATGGAAGTCAGAAGACATGTTCTTCTCCAGTTTCTGCCACTTGAATCGCAGTATGACCTTGATTAAAAACCCTTCACTTCCCTAGGCTTCATCTTTAAAATGAAGAGGGTTATGGACAGATGATCTCCAAGGTTCCTTTCCGTTTTAAATATCCATAGTTCTCTGATAGTTAATTAATGCTCTTTTGAATGAATGGTCTTTGGTATAGGGAAGAGCCTGAGGTTTGTGGGAAGGAAGACACATAACATTTACACAAGTCTCGCTGTGCAAAAACATGTTCCTTGGGGGAAGGGACTGTGATTTCCTAAACCTGGTACAGAAACAGGCAAGCTGTGGCTGATAAATTATCATCGTTCCCTTTTAACCATCAGACTTTTAAAAAAAATTTAATGATTAGATTGCTTTAAATGAACAATGTTTCGTTTAAGAGAGTGAATTTTAATTCATCAAATGTTTATTGAAGACCTACTAAATGCATCCTACTATGCTAAGTGCTTCAGGGGGATACAAAGGTGAATAAATTCCCTGCTTTCAAGGTTAGAATTTAGTTACAAAGTAGAGTGTAAAAATTGGAAAGGAAAAAGTGTGTGTGGGGGCGGGGTTGGGGGAGCGACAAAGGCATTTTTAAGGATACCTAGAAGAAAAAAAACTGAGAGTGTCAGGGAAAGCTTTAAGAGGTGGCATTTGATCTGGGTCATAGGAGGGTTAGGTAGGATTTCATCTGGCAGAGGTTTGGGGGAGGGATATTTCAAGTTTAGGAAACATACTTTGGATAGAGTAAATAGTTCTATTTGGTTTTAGCACAGCGGACATGAAAATGGCCAAAGAGTTAAGTCTGGAAAGGAAGGCTGGAACCAGATTGTTGCGATCCTTGAATACCAAATCAACTAACAAGTTTAGACTTTAACTGGTAGGCAGCAGAAAACTATTGAAAATTTGTGAGCAAGATAGTGAAGTAATTAGACCCTTGGTAAGATTAATCTGGCAGTGTGTCTCTGATTATTTTCGGTCTTGGCTATCCCTTCATGGGTAAGAAAGGGATATTTAACCTGGAGAAGAAGACTTGGGAGGTGAGGCTAATAGTTGTCTTCAAATATCTGAAGGACTTTCAAGTGAAAGGATTAGACTAGCTCTGTATGGCCTTAGAACCAAAAGCAATGGAGAAAAGTTTCAAAGGGGGCAACTTTGCTTCGATGTCATGAAAAACTTCCTAATGATTAGAGCTATCCGAAAGTGGAACAGGCTGCCTCTGGAAATACTGAGTGTCTCCTCCTTAGAGGAAATCCTTCCTATGTGGGCTAGACCAGGTGGCAAATGAGGTCACCACCAACTCACAAATTCTGTGATTCTGTGACTGAACAGCCAACCCCCAGGAAAGAGCCATGTTGCCATTGCCCCCAGTCCTCTTGAACCTTGAACTCCACACAGCCACCTCTGCCACGTTTGTGTCTCTTCTCACTCTGTCTTGTCACCCCCCAATAAAATTTGCCTTGCAGGTTGAGTGAGAGGGTTGTTATATCCTAAAGGTTTAGTATAGAGGAAACCTGAGTATGTTAACAGGCAGAAGGTAAGGAGCCAGTGAAGGGGGGCAGACTGAATACGCAGAGGGATGGGGGTGCTGGATTCTAGAGGAGGTTCTAAGTAAAAGGAGCACAAAATTTTACAATTGGAGGAGACTTTTAGATGTCAATTGATTCAACCCATTCCAAAAAAAAAAAATCCCTCTACAGCATACTGAATAAGTATTCATCTTATGCAAATAAGACTTCCAAGGAAGGGGAACCCATTATACTATTAGATAGTCTATTCTTCATTTGAATAGCTCTAATTTTTAGGAAGTTTTTCTTTATATAAATCCTAAATTTTTATCTGTGTAATTTATACCATTGATCCTAGTTCTTCCTTCTGGAGCCAAACAGTACAAATAATTCTTCCTCCGTGTGACAGCCTTCAAGCAGTTGAAGAGAAAAGGAAGGACAAAAGCAATTATGTAGTGTCTGTTATGGACTAGGCACTGTGCCAAGAGCTTTTTTTTTTTAAACACAAGTATTATCTCATTGATCCTCACAGCAACTCTGTGAGGTGGGTATTGTTACTGCTCCTGTTTTATAGTTGAGGAACTGGAAGCAACCAGAGGTTAAATGACTTGCTCAGGGTCACACAGTAAGAAGCATTTGAGGCCGTATTTGAACTCAGGTATTACAGATTAGAGCTCAGTGTTCTATGCATTGCACTACCAGGTGCTTCTAGAAAGTTCTACTGAATCTTTTTCTTCTTGGATAAACATATACAATTTTTTTCAACCATTCCTGTTTTCTCACGATCTAAAAGGCCCTTCGCTACACTGTTTACCATGGTTTGAATGCTCTTCCATCTATCAATATTCTTTTTAAAAATGTAATACACAGAACTGAGCGCAGTAATCCAGATGTGGTTGGACAGGGCACCGTAGCAATGAGACCACCATCTCCTTAGATTCTTGAACTCTGTGTTTCTCCTAATAGCTTTGTTGGTGCTGAATTGTGCTGTTTGCTTACGTAGCAGGGTTATGGGGTCTAGAGTCAACAAGACTCATTTGTAGTTCAGCTACTTTACTTGTTCCTATATTTAATCTCCTTAGCCCAAGCCTTAGGGTAATCCAGGGCTATGTTTGGATATTTCCTCATTAGTTAGTAAAATTTCCATAACTTTCTCAATCAACTTAGAGCCGCCACCCCAGTTAATCAAATATTATTTCCTTAATAAACCTCTATGAACCTCCCTTTTGGTATCTCTCTATAGCTATCCTTATTTCTCTCTATCAAATCCCTAATCTCCTAGGATCAATAGATATCAAAGATATTAAATACTTAATACATTGATAATAAAATAAATAATAACAAAGATAAAATTACTCATAGTATTTTAGCTCTGAGAAAGCTAATAGAGTCATCCTAAACTCTCACTGTATCTACAGAGAATGCAGTCCCATTTGGGATGACAAATAGAGTCTCTTTTCAAGAATCTTCATCCTCTTTACAAGGTGAAGGTTATAATTCTTTCATGACGAAAGAGAGAGAAATTCTTTCTATCTTTTCTAGTTTCTCTCGCCCCATAACATGAAAACAATCTCTTTGGCTTCTTTTCAGCCATCATGCTGAGTCTCTTTCTTCCTTTCCTTTTGCTTCTCATAAAATTCTCTTCATAGTATTTCTTCATAAAAGAATAGTTAAATTTGGCTCACTCTCCCAACTCTGCCTTCTGGGATGGTAACTGCTTCTAATCTCTCCGAAGGAGACACTTTTGAAGTGCCTACTATGTGCCAAACACTGTGCTGAGCCCTGAATGTGCTCACTGTGATTCAATTTCATCTTATTAGACTTGGTACTGTGTTCTAGTCTGCTCAAAATCTTTTTAAATCTTTACTCTACCATCCAGTGTGTCAACTACTCCTTCCCACTTGGCATGATTTGCAAATTTGATTAAAAAATGTCATCTATGCCTTTATCTGTCATTGATGAAAATATTAAACAACAAAGGACCAAATGTTGATTCTTAGGGAATTGTACTCAGTTGATATCCATCAATATTAACATGAAATCATGAATAGCTATTCTTTGAGTTCAGCTATTCAATTAATTCTAGTCTATTTTCACAGTCATCTAGTCTACACCCTTCCATCATGTCCATAAGAATAACATGAGTCAACAACAATAACATTGTTAAATGCTTTGCTAAAATCTAGGTAATCTATGTCTACAGAATTGTCCTTGGTCTATTAATTTAGAAAAGGAAATGAGGATAGTTTGGCATAACTTGTTCTTGATGAAGCCATGAGGGCTCTTTGTGATCCCTTTTCCTGGATGTTTACTTACCCTCCTTTTTAGGAATGCATGTTTAATATGGAATCTAATTTAGACCTATACAGAGGCTTTTGTTAAAGAATGACTTTCTTAGACTTATCTGTTAATTTGAACTATTAATCAAGAGAACAAAGTTTTATTTCCTTTCTCAATCTGTTTACTGTATTTCACCAAATGAATATTATAATTTGTGAAAGGGAAAATTAAGTGGAAAATTCTAATATAACAATATTTTTTTGTGGCAAATTCCATGTTTTCTCAATGTGGCTTTTAAAAAACATTAAAGTAAAAAAATTCAGCATATGTATGACTGACGACATTGAAGTTGAATATTATTAGCAATGATTTATTTATAAATTCTACAAGTCACATAAATTTTCATATTCACCTTTAGCTTCCCCATTTTATATCCAATAAATGATGGAGATTTGTCATAGTCTTCAATTCACATATACATATACTTAAAATGTGAATCAAGTAATTAATGTAGTTAATTATTCTTGTAATTTTTGTTGAATTTTATAATATCAAGGCTATGTTTTAGCAGTTGTTTAGTTATTAGTATTCATGATTAATTTTTTCCCCATGAAAAAATTATATCACTTTTTTCTTGAAGGGCTTGAGGCGTTTAACTTATCTAGCAATATCATTTTGTCTTCGTAGTGTTCCTAGAAGTCAGGTGATCTGCCCAATATTACAGAGCAAATTTAGGGCTGAATTGGGAATAAGATACAAATACCATAATATCCAGTATTCTTTCCTCTAGGTAGTACTGGTCTTGGGGACAGGAAGACCTGAGTTCAATTCCAGCCTCAGATACTTGCTAGCTGTGTGACCTTGGGCATATTACTTAAACCTCTACCTTAGTTTCCTCAATTGTGAAATGAGGCTAATAATAGAATCTACCTCCTAGAGAAGTTGTGAGGATCAAATGAGATAATATTTGTAAAGCACTTATTACAGTGCTTGCCACATAATTGCTAGCCATTTTTATTATTATTAATAATATAATTAATGCAAAAATATTATACATAAGCAATGCAAAACATAATGCAAAAATATGGTCATTTCCGCCCTTAAGAAACTTACATTTGAATAGGGGAATATAACACATATGGGGGAGTGGTAGTCAGGGAAGAGAGTATTTGTTTAGGCAGCTACAAAGATTGTGAGTGGAGCCATAAGGAAGTAGATTGTCATGCCCTTTTCAGTAGCAATGGCAATATTGTTTGATTATTGTTCTTAGAGCAAACACAAGAAGTGTGAGTGTGTGTGTAGGTGTGTGCCTGTGTGTGTGTAGGAGTATTTGGGCAATTTATATAGTGACAAGATGCCCACACTGCGTATGCCATTGTGCCTTGTTGGATGGGAGAATGAGATGGATTTATCTAGCCCATTAATATGTCATAAAAAGTGTAAAGGAATTTATTAATAGACTGAAACTATTGTTTTATAATCAAGAAGGAAGTATTCTGAAAGTTTGGTAGATTTTCCAGTGATTGGATCAAAGAATATCTAACTAGAAATTTCCTTCAGCTGTTTGTTGGAGGAGGGAAGCTATTTCTTACTTCCAAGTTTGAATTACTTCTGTCTCCATGGCACCAAAGCCTACATGCCATGATTTGATTTAATATTTGGTTCCATATGCTTGGGAAACCACATGACCATTGAGATGACAGTGACTGACAGGGTCATAGTGGAACAACAGAGGGGTTTCTAGACAAGTGGAGTTCTGGAACAAAGCAGGAACATGAACCATAGCTGAGGAGCAGCAAGGGGCAGAACCATAGCATGAAGGCAAAAACCTGGACCTTGACCTCCACTGGTATTATGAGTTAGGACAACATGCAGCTTTAGGATGGGAAGGGATTGGTTCTCTAATGACCTTTACTTCTTTCTCTTGTAAGGAAGAGAACTCACTTTCAAGGTAAAACTGCAGGTCAGGAAGACCATATAGGATCCTGGGAGTAGAAGGGCTTACCATCAAGGTAGATTTCTTACCTCATCAACAATCCTGAATGCTCTCCTCTAAGGTGGATCCTCAGCCCCAGGGTAGTCCCTGAGACAGTTGGTTGCCCAGCAGAAAGGGAAGGAGAGTAGTCTTGACTATCCCTGGGCTTAGCTGAGAGTTCTTTTTATTTGAATTTTTAGTCAAAGCCTATCCTGTATTTAATGAATTGTTAACCCTAAAGCTTGTGTGGGAGCAAAGGACCCTTTGGCCCTTTTTTTTTTAAAAAAAAAATAGAGACCTGTACATGAGTTATATTCTGATGGTCCCTAGGAAAATCCTGAGTTGGGACATGAGGCAAAAAAAAAAAAGAATAATTTATGAGATAGCTACAGATTGAATCTAACCTGTGTAAATCTAGAGATCCCATTTTTTCCCCTTATCAACTTTGAATCCAAGTTTATAGCCTAAAAGCACTTATTTTTGGTTAGCCAATAACTTTTGGGCTTTTGGTGTCAAGATGCTTTTAAAGTTGATTATCTCTAAGTGTCTTGCTCAAGTTCTCTGATTATTTCCAAGTCAACCAAAGAAAAGGCCTCAGTTTTCTCTATTAATATTTGGGAGCAACTAGAAAACTCCTAGACCATTCCTTCTGATGTCCTTGTATCTTCCTTACAGTACCACATGTTCACCATGGTGGTGGTATTTGCTAGTCACATACATATAACCTGAAATTTACTTACAATAACAGTTCTTTTAGTTTCTCTAAGTAATATCCTAGCAATACTTGAATTCTCAAAATTCATTAATTACCTAGTTTTTCAGAAACTGTTCCCCGCCCCCCCCCAAAAAAAGCAGTCAGTCAATTAACTAGCATTTATTAAACAACTACTACTACGTGCCATACACTGCGCTAGGCATGGAGGATACAAAGAAGGACAAAAGACAACCTCTCTTCTTAAGAAGCTCACAGTCTAACAGTAGAGACAACATGCAAGCAACTATATATAAACCAGAAATAAATAGGATAAATTGGAGATAACAGAAGCAAGGTACTACAGTAAGGGGGATCAGGAAAGGACTTACCCAGATTTTGTCCAGATTAAATATTTACAACCAAGTTAAACATTCTTATTAGAGTTTTAAACTAATTCTTAACTGTTACAAATTGAGTTGCGTATGCATAAAAACCATTGATTTGATCTGTGGCTAGCAGTTTTACATGGGATAAAATGTGCTATACCTTCAAACTCCTGTATTTATTCTACCCAAGAGTGTTTGTAATTGGCTAAAAATGTCAGCAATTCTTTCTTTCTAAATAAGCTTTTGGGAGGCTTAATTTCCTTCTCTAGCTGTGAAAAACAAATGGACTGATTCTAAACCATTGTTCTTGTAATATTGCCTGATTGGTCATTTCATGCAGCGTCTAATATCCAAGCTTCTCTACATTTGTGTCACTTTGTGCAAGTGGTGTGCCCAGAGTAATATTCGATGTCAGTTTGTGTGTGTGTGTGTGTGTGTGTGTGTGTGTGTGTGTGTGCAGGAGTGTGTGCATGTGCATGTCTATGTGCCACCACCAACTGTCACTTTTTATTGGGAGTTTTGGTGTTACATGCAACCAATCTTTCTTCATATGTGTGTGTTGTTAAAAAAAAAATTCCTCTCCCCCAAAAAAGAAAAAAAATTCCCATGAATCTTGAAATGCCAAGTGAATTATAGTTATAAACTATCTAGGCCTGGGGCAGCTAGATGACACAGTGAATAGAGCACCAGCCATGGAGTAAGGAGGACCTGAGTTCAAATCCAGCCTCAGACACTTGACACGCTTACTAGCTGTATGACCTTGGGCAAGTCACTTAACCCCAATTTCCCTGCTTTCCCCCTCCAAAAAAACAAAACAAAACAAAAAACCTATCTAGGCCTTTATATACATACATACATACACATTTATATATGTGTGTGTATATATCATATATATACATACAATTACTTGGGGGGCATCAAAGCAACTTCTAATTGAACAACCACTTAACTACTTCCCTTGGCAACATGCACAAGTCTAACTTTAGAGGTTGAGAACATATAAGAATAAATTGCTATGTCTTTTCGTGGTGGCAAAGAATTGGAAATCCAGGGGATGCCCATCAATTGGGAAATGGCTAAACAAATTGTGGTATATGAATGTAATGAAATACAATTGTGCTGTTAAGAAATGAGGAACAGATGGACTTCATTACAGCCTGGAAAGACTTATATGGACTGATGCTGAGTGAGGGGAGCAGAACCAGGAGATCATTATACAGGGTTACAGACACACAGTATCTGTAAGGACTAACTTTGATAGACTTGACTTCTCTCAGCGATACAAGGTTCAAAGACAGCTCCAAAAGACTCATGATGGAAAAAGCCATGCACATCCAGAGAAAGAGTCATGGAGTCTGAATGCAGATTGAGGCAAACTATTTGCTTTCTTTTTTCCCTTCTTTTTTGTTTTCGTTTCTTCTTTCTCATGATTCATTCCATTGGTTATAATTCTTCTTTACAACTGGACTATTATGTAAATAAGTTCAATGTGAAGGTATATGTAGAACCTACATTTGATTACATGCCTTGTTGGGGAAGAGAGGGAGGGAGAGAAATTTTGGAACCCAAAAACTTGTGGAACTGCATGTTGTAAACTAAAAATAAAAAATAAATTTATAAAAAAAGAATAAATTGCTATAGAGTCTGTTTGAGACTGTATAAGGTGGGGAGGGAAAGGAGGATTGAAAAAATTGGATTCTTATCTGCCAAAAAGTAGGAGTCAAGTTTCTGCCTACAGTGGCACTAGTAACTACACTGAATAGGGTTTTTTTTTTTAATGATTTGTAAGCTCATGTAACTGAAATTTTTGTCTTGGAAAAAGTTATTTGAGGCCAAATTTCTGAATTTAAAAACCCCAAAGCAAACATTTTTGTAGTCTGCAGAGCATTTTATGAAGTTTATGTTCAAACCACTCTAGAGGTCATGTTTGTAGACTCAGTTTCCCAAAGTATTTGTGGCCAATCAGCCTTGCTCATTAGGGGAGCTCCTTTGGCTTACATTTTACTGAAGGCTGTGCTTGAACCCACAACATGGTGATTGGGTAAAAAGGCTCTATAGTACAAGGTTTGAAAGATATGGCTGAGAGAATCCTAGGTTTGTTAGAAGAGAAATGTGGTTGGGAAGATGGTAACTCTAGAGATGGCAACCATAAAATCATGAATCTCACATTGGGACTATAAGGATGATAACCGAAACAAGAAAAGGACTGTTAGCTAATCTTCAATTTGACCCAAGAAAAAAAGTTCAGGAAACAGACCACTGCACACACTACACATCCATCCCTCTGACTGTTCTTTCTCTATGCTGGAGAGTTGCAGGGATTGAAAGGGAACTAGATTCTAATTCCCTTGGAGGTGTAGGAGGTCACATATAGATATGGAGAATGTTCAACTACTTTGTGCCCTCCTTTATTTGGCTTAATGTTTTAAAGAAGCATTTTTCCCTATTTATGTGCATGCTTACTAAGAGACCAGGCTTGGGTGTAGGCTATGTTTTGAGCACTTACTTCCTGCTGATCTTGGGTGTAGCATCAGACCTAAGTAAAATGTTACATATCCAGAGAATGCAGTGCCATTGCCCCTTGCTGCTGGAAGCTGTAAGTGAACCCCAGGGAGCTCAGTGTGCTAGTCATCTCTTTGCCCAGTATAAAGCTGTTGCTGAAGGACCGAGATCAAAGTGGGTTATACGGACAGTGTACTAGATATGCTTTGAAGGGAAGAGGCGAAGAGGGATTTATTGATTGTTTTACTGTCGACAATAGCAAAAACAGTTTATGGAGCAGGGCCATTTGTGAACATGTTTTGAATTTTTCTCCCCACCAGCTCTGCTGCCAGCAAGAGCAAGGCACGCTGAGGAAGGTAGACAGAAATATTTGCTTCCTAAAGTAGATGGAAATGGAACAATGTTGCTGTTGTCTGTTGGAACTACAAAGTCAAATACACAGGCCCTGGGTGGTTCATGAGTTGGGAATGGATAAAGCTATAAGTTATAAGATTACAGGGAGCATAGATTCAGAGCTGGCAGAGTCCTCAGATATCCAGTGTATCCAATCTCTTCCTTTTACAAATGAAGAAACTGAAGTCAAGTGACTTCCTCAAAGTCACCCTCATTGTAAGTAGCACACGTGGGATGTGAACTCCATTGATTACCCAACCAGCACCATTTCTGCTACACCGTGATACCTGTAGGTTTGTGGCAGTGGAACTGAATGGTCTCATTTTGCCTTTTTTTCAGGTGTAGCAGATTAGCATTACATAGTGATCATAATGGCTCCATTTTATCTGAAATTGTTCTTTGGGGCACTGAATTGTTCCAGAAGCAGAGTTTGACAACTGTTGTTTGATGCAGCACAGACAAAGCAGGAAGTTGGTTAGTGGCACTTTAAATCTTCTTGGACTTTGGAAAAGTTGGAATTGTCTCTTTCCCAGCTGTTGTTATGTAGCAAATAAGAGCTAGGTTTTGAAGTTAATTTGCCAAGTACAGATGGATCTCCAGTTTAATTCTCCTATACATTGCCAGGTAACGAAGCAGGGAGCGTATCCCTTGTTCACATGCATGTAGTACATGTGACTTTCCAAGGAGGCTTTTATCAAGTAACAACTTGAACCTAGAAATGGGAGAGTGGGTGTTTACTGTTATTTATACGACATTTCCTCATCCACGTTAGTAATTTAAAAATCAGTAATCGATAAGGTAATGATAGCTTTCATAGGCACTTAGGAGACGGATAAATATTTACTGTGTTTGTGGTTGCAAACCATAAAAGAAGTCATGTTAATTATTGTTCTTTAAAAAGAATTCATTAATATCTTAAAGATATGTACAACTAACTTTTTTCATCAGTTCTTTAAAATGTGGAGATTGCTATTTACCATAGTGAGCTTTGAAAAATATCCATTTCTGGTTCCTTTTTCATAGGGTGATGATACTCAAATATGTTATATAATTTTCAGGCATAGAGGTGAAATGAATATTTGAATTGAATACACTTTAAAAATCAGAATTTGAAAAATCCTTTCCACGGGCATGAATATAAAGTGTGCTCGGGCAAACCCCAATGCCTTTCTAAAATAATTGTGCGTTTTTTGGTTTGTCTTTTAAAATAAATTTTAGTTTATAATGTTAAAAATAAATTTGGTCAAGTTTTAGGTTCTTTAGATTGTTGAATGAAAACATGCCCTTTTATGATCAAGTATCTTGCTGCACTCCCTAAGGAAATATGATGTACCCTCCTATGCCCTTTTCTTCTCTCTTCAGTTTGTTTTCATTCACCTTTTGTATTTATTTAAGAAAGGCCATTGAATGCAGGAGACAGAAAAAAGCACCAGCCAATAAGCCTAAACCTAAAGAAATTGTGGGCGAAATGTGGATGGGAAGAAAAAAAAATAGTTTGTACTGTTAGGTTATGCTGTTTATGCTGTTGATTTTACTTTTTAATGGTTCTTGTATCTCTCTCCCTCTTCTTCATTCCCATCACCACTAACTACCTCGGGTACAACCCTTCTAGAGAGTCGCTATAACCTCTTGAGCTTAGGATTTCCTGTTTCTACTCTTTTTCTCCCCTCTCCATTTAAAAATTCTCATCCAGGTGAACTTGGACCGACTTCAAAAAATAGTGGAGGTTAGAAGGGTGATGTGCTGTGGTCTGTGGATCATGAAGAGTAGGCCATGAATGAATGACTGAACAACAAAAGATTAATCTTACTCATGCCTAGATCTGGTCATGTTGCTGGTCTGCTCAAAACCCTTCAATAACTTCCTTTTTCTTACTAAGTAAAGCTGAAACTCTTGGCATTTGAGACAGTTCACAATCTGGTGCCACCTCACTTTTCAACCTTATTTAAATTGCTCACTTCCATGTACTTGGTACTTGTATAGAGGGAGGATTTTGTTATCCTTTTAGAGTTTAGTTCTCAGGATCCATGTCCATGGGAATGTCTAGTTTCCAGGAGTTAGATAATAACTCCCAGAATAGTTTCAAGGATCCTAGATAGTAATTCTTAGAATCATAATGACAGGCAGTCCTACTGAGGCTGCGCTGTGAGACACAGGAGTGACATAACTGATATATACCATGCTTGCACAGAATGACGATATTGCTAAAGTTAACTTGTGAGCTTAATGTTGGCAAGATGCCTTCTTTGTCTGTTGCCCTATAAAGCAAAAGGCCACTAGTCAGTGAGTGGGGAATCCACAGGCAATGCATAGAGGAATGCATGTACCTACCTCAACTGGCCCCCATTGAGGCTTGAAGGGATTTAGGGGAGTGCACAAGCTGTACTTGTCTCGATTGACCCCATCGAGACATAGGGGTAGTTGCCCCCCCACTTCTCACCGGCCCCAGTGAGAAGGGTGATTAGGGAATGCTGTAGGAGTTGATTCTCAGCAACCTTCTGAGAACACTAGACTAGAATAAAGCTTATTATTAACCCCTCTGAAGCTGTTTTCCTGTCTGACCAGATCAAGAATGAACCAGTTAGAGGCTGGAGTCCAGAACTCCAGTGCCTTCTGTGTGTTATCTATGAAACAGTATTCTAGAGAAACTGGACTACGCACACTCTCTTCATATATGCCCTTTGTTCCTTATCCCAAGAATGCTGCCCCTTCCCCTGTCTCTCCTCTTGTTGAAATTCTTTTCATTCTGGAATGCTTAGTTTAGATGGGGCTTCTTTCATGAAGGAAGCCTTACCCTTAAATCCTTCCAGTCATTAATCACCTCCTCTCCTTCATCTCATGTGTCATCATTATCATATTAATAACAACCATAATAACTACAACTTACCATAAAGATATGATGACATATATTGAGGGTAAGGGACAACAAGATAGCTCATGTTAAAGGATGTAAAGGAGGCATTCTTTACCTGGAGTCCATGAATTTGTTTAAAAAAATCTTTTGATAAGGAGACATTATTTTGAGACAGGGTCCATGTCACAAAGAAGGTTCAGAATCCTTGACCTAGAGGTTCATTGGCTAGCACCTCTCAGGAAGGTCTTTGGGAAAATATGAACATGAATCACAAAGGATGAAAAGGCATGGAAGAATTGGTTTTCCTTGTAGGAAGGAATACTCACTTTAATGAGATCACTAATTTGTTGAAGTATTTAGGGTTTACCAAGCAGTTCCAGTAGCTAGGTGGTACAGTAGATAGAGTGCCTGCCTGGAGTCCAGAAGGCTCATCTTCCTGAGTTCAAGTCTGGCCTCAGACCTTACTAGCTTTGTGACCCAGGGCAAGCCACTTAATCTTGTTTGCCTTAGTTTCCTCATATATCAAATAAGCTAGAGAAGGAAATGGCAAACCACTCCAATATCTTTACCAAGAAAACTCTACATGGAATTGTGAAGAGTCAGACATAACTGAATAACGATGATAAACATTTTGGAAATATAATCTCATTTAGTAATAATCATGATAGCTAGCCTTTATTTAGTATTTTAAGGTTTGCAAAGCACTTTGCTAGTATTATCTCATTTTATCCTCATGATAATTTGGAAAGTAGGTACAATTATTATCCACATTTTACAGATGAGGAAACTGAGCCAGCCAAAGGTTAAGTGACTTTCCCATGGTCCCACAGCTAGTAAGCAATAGAAAGCACCTGAACCTACGCCTCTCTCATCAACAGTGCCTGGCACAAGCCAGGCCCTTCGCTGTGCTACACCGTCTCAGAGATAGCATCTTGTTTGTAACTTGCTTATCATAGTAATACTTAGATTTGACAAACATTTATTAAGTGTCTATTATGTTCAGAGCAAGGCACTCTGCTAAGTGTTAGAGATACAAAAATGAAAACACACTGATGATTGGATCTCTATATGGCAGGTTTTTCTCTTAACTGGTTTCTGTTTGTAGATTAAGTTTTTCTTTTTTTTTGTCAGATACAATATAAAACAATTCAGTGCAACACAATACAACATGATACAATATACACTTTTTAAGTGCCTACTATGTTCCAGGCACTGGGGATAAAAATAAGAAAAAGAAAGTTCTGCCCTCAAAAATCTTCCAATCTAATGAGGGAAGATAATATACAAAAGGAAGCTTAAAAGTAGGGAAATGGAGGTTGCTGCATCCAGAAGGCAGCGGGAGAAAATTGTGTTATCCTACTAATGCAAAAGGTAGGAAACCAACCATAAATAAAACAAGTCTGGTTCTTGAGTTCCCGGTGATAGAGCATTCAAAATGATGAGCAGGTATGGCAAACAGGCAGTTTGCTAGGGCATTTGCCACAAACGTAGCCAAGAGAGGTACCAAAAAAAGTCAAAGGATCTTTACCCTTTTTTCAACCATTGATAGAGACCAAGACAAAATTTTCTGTGGAGCTGCTTAGAATTGTTTCTGTTTCTGTCTGTAACTAGCTACACCCAAGCGTTGCTAAAGGTCTCTGTCCTGGGGGAGGAAAGTGAAAGTGACGATGGTAGAATACACTTCTGTTCCCTAAGGGTTACAAGGGAAGGGAAGTGTTCTTTGAAACAAAAGGAAAAGTATTTTCAGGAGGAATTAAAAAAAAAAAACAAGCTAATTCTTACTTGGATGGGGAGGTTAGAGGGAGGGCAGAAGAGAAAGTAAGACAAAGAGAAAGTAAGGAAGGACACTCAACTATGGATCTAAGTACTGTAATCAGTATGAGACTTTGCCTGTAGAGTAAGGAGCTAAGTCATCTCTGGAGGAAGCAGGTTTTTTTTTTTTAATTCAGTGGATATGTGGTACATTCACAAATGCTGTTTGATAATGGTAAAAATCAGAGGAAGAAGAGATGTAGTGGAATGGTTGGTACATTATTACTGAGAAATATCTTGGGTACACAGGCGGCATTTAAAAAAATCACTGCTGCTTGATTAAAAGTAGGAAGTTCAGAAGAGAGTTTTGGGAAGTGAACAGCTGGCTAAGAAAGTAGCATCTGATTTGATTTTTTTGGGCCACAGGTTGAAATATAAAAGTGATAAGCTATTGTCCAGGGATTAAGTATAGCTCACAGGAACTAGTGAAACATTTTTCAATGACTGCTGATACGACTTGGCCAAAGCTGGAGAAGAAATGTGTCAAACATGAGGCCCGCAACATTCCTGAGTATGGCCCGAACAGGATTAAAATGTAGTTCTGATATGATTTTAATGTGTTGATGTATTATTACTAATAAAAAAGAAGCATATAAACTGTGGTTTTTCTAAATACTGGAATCTTTCTGTATGGTTTAGTGGCTTTGATTCTATTTGAGTTTGACACACGCTGTTCTAGAGAAGTACATACAGGAAGAATAGTGATGGAGAGGATGGGGCCAGGGCTTGGACCTCCGAGTTCACTGGTACAGGGAACTCTAAGGTGATGTAGGTTGGAGACTTCATTGCAGCTTATAGAATTAGAGGGTTTCCTAGGGCACTGAGAAGTTAAGTAACTTGCACACCATCACACAGCCAGTAATTTCCAGAGGCAGGACTGAACCAAGCTCTTCTTGAATTTGAAGCTCTCTATCCGCTATATAACCATTCCATTTAACAGAAAGGAACAGCAATTAATTAATTTGTGGGAGACAGCATTCAAGAACACAGCCAGCAACAAAACCCATAGCTTCAAATGTCTTACTTGTCAACTACCATTTATTAAGTGCCTTACTATGTGCCAGGCAAAATGCCAAGTGTTGGTGATATGAAGAAAGGCAGAAAAAAAGGTCCCTGCTCTTACAGAACTCAGTCTAACTATCAGGGTGGGGAGAAATGATATACAACCCATCATGTACAAACAAGATACATACTTGACAAATTAGGGATAATGTCAGGGGGAAGGTGCTAAGGTTATAGAAGACTGGGAAAAGCTTCTAGTAGAAAGTGGGTCTTTAGAGAGACTTGAGGAAAGTCAGGGAAATTAGAAGGTAGAGATGAGGAGACAGAGAATTCCAGGCATGGGAGACAGCCATTGAGAATGCTGTCAGTATATGGAGTATCCTGTGTGAGGAATAACACGGAGACCAATGTCACTGGATTATAGAGTCTATGGAAGGGAGTAATGTGTAAGAAGACTGGAAATATAGTAAGGGGCTAAATTATGAAGGGCTTTGAAAGCCAAACTGAGTATTTTATATTTGATCCTGGGAGGATAAAATAGAGAATCATTGGAATTGTTGAGGAGGTGCTGGCCTGGATTAGTAGAGGGAATTTCCTCATTTTGTAGGTTCCTATATTACCGCATCCTTATAGCAGAGACCTACCATGTCTTATCCTTCCTTCTTCTAAGGAAAATAATCTTTAGATTGGTTCTCGTCAGATGAACTTCATCCCCTCCCCCGACTCTTTTATAGGACCATTAGACTGATAAATCAAAGAAATACGCCAATCAAGGATTACACCAAAGCATTTGATAAGTACTCTCATGATATCCCTGTAGAAAAGGTAGGAGATGTGAACTAGTCAGTCAATCTATAAACATTTATTAAGCACTGTATATAAGGCACTGTGCTAAGTGATGGGGATACAAATACAAATAAAAAGAAAACTAGTCCCTGCCCTCTAGGAGCTTACAACCCAAGGGGGAAGACAACAGATAAAAAGAAGCTGCAAAATGTAGTGAAAGGAGGAAAAAAGTATATGGTGTATGTGGCATGATGGAGAAGTCCAAAGAAGACCAAAAGCAGTAAGGCTGGTAGAAAATGGGGAGAGATGACTATGTTGGACCCTCTCCTTAAAGGAGGTTTTGGGGCTCATGGTTCTCTTATCCAGAGGATCCAATGAGAGGAGCAATGGGTATTGGTGAGATGTTACTACCAAGGCTGTTTCAGTCAGGACAATGAGGTTTCCCTATGATGAATTCCCTGAAGGAAGAAGACATAAGGGAGAAGTCTAAAAAAAAATTCAAAAGCAGTGTAACTGGTGGGAAATGGAATCACATGATATTACAGTTGTTTGAGTAACTGGATCAAAAAATCATCATTAATAGATCAAAGTCAGCTTGGAGGGAGTTCTCTAGTGGAGTTTTCTGGGAAACAGTCTTCTTTTTTTTGTTACTGTTCAAAATATTCACAAATGACTTGAAGAGATATAAGAAGTATGAATGTCAACTTGGCCAATGGCATTAATCTCACATGTCTAGGTAATACTTTGAACGATTAAACGAAAAAAGACATCAATAAGTTAGCATAATGAGCCAGAATCAGTAAGTACTAGTCACACTGAAAATTTGACTAGACAAAAATTCATGCAAAAATGATTTTTACCTTTTTTATATATCATGGATTCCTTTGGCAGTCTGATGAAGTCTATAGATCCCTTCTCTGAATACTTTTTAAAAATGCATAAAATAAAATACACACCATTATGAAGAACACTAATTACATTGAAATACAGTTACCGAAATATATATATATATATATTTAAAGTTCAGGGACCCCATATTAAGAACCCATGGGTTTTAATTGACCAGAGTTTCAATATGAGTAAAAAAAATGTGATGTGGCAGTAAAATACCTATTCATCCCATAGGCTGCATTAAGAATGTTTGGGAATTCCACAGCCTAGAGGACCGAAGATCCTCCCAGAGAGTAATTCCTCTCACCTTGGCACTTTTTACTAGAGGTTAATAAATTAAGAGGCAAGGCTAGAAGAGAAAAAGTCTAACGGGCATCAGATGATGGGCAATTGCCAGGTGATTATCAACTCACCAGAACAAGGGGAGATATGTACATTATTGGTGGCTGGGGGAGCCTGTCAGATGAAGCTACTCAGTCACCTTCCTTATTTGGGAGATTGAATAATAGGGACAGTAATGTATGGTTTATTCAAATTGAATCTCATTTAAACCCATTGTATTTAAATGATATCTCACCATTGTTCATATCTCAGTATTGAAACTTCCTTCTTCTGTGAGGAAGGGCAAGTGGCTGACTTCGCTAAGTCACGGTGACCGCATCCATAAAATGAAGATAATAATAACAGGACCTTTGTCATCTACCTCAGAATGATTTTTTATTTTTATTTCACTTTCATAGGGAGGAGTTTATTTAATATCCTCATCCACTTTTCCTTCTTTTTTTTTTAAATTTATTTTTAATATGTTTAGTTTTCAGCATTGATTTTCACATGCGTTTGAATTACAGATTTTCTCCCCATTTCCACCCCCCCCC
>CM053623.1:146756773-146775452 GCA_028646595.1 Phalanger gymnotis
GTCTTTTGCCGTTGGAATTAGTCTATTTTTTAAGGTGTTACTTTCTTCAGTATTTTTTTGGGTCTCCTTTAGCCAGTCATTGACTTGTTTTTCATGGCTTTCTCTCATCCTTCTTATTTCTCTTCCCAATTTTTCCTCTACTTCTTTAACTTGCTTTTCCAAATGCCTCTTAAGCTCTTCCATGGCCTGAGACCAGTTCATGTTTTTCTTGGAGGCTTTTAATGTAGGCTCTTTGACTTTGTTGACTTCTTCTGGCTGTATGTTTTGTTCTTCTTTGTCACCAAAGAAAGATTGCAAAGTCTGAGTCTGAATCTGAGTCCATTTTCACTGCCTGGCCATGTTCCCAGCCAACTACCTGACCCTTGAGCTTTTTGTTGGGGTATAATTGCTTGTAGACTAGAGAGTACTTTGTTGCAGGCTTGAGGGGATGTGCTGTTGTTTTCAGAGCTATTTCTATACAGCCAACTCTGCCACACTAGCACTCTTCCTCCCCCAAGAACTGTCAACCCCTACCGAGACACAGATCTTAAGCAGGCTCTGCACTCCTGCTCTGATCTGCCACTTAATTCCTCCCACCAGGTGGGCCTGGGGCTGGAAGGAACTGCAGCTGTAGTTCTGTAGCTGCACCACTCCTGCTGCCTCTGGGGCAGTGGCTGAACCTCAAATTCCTTTCACTCTGTCCCCTGCTAACTTTCTCTGTTGTCTTTGGTGTTTGTGGGTTGAGAAGTCTGGTAACTGCCACAGCTCACTGATTTAGGGCGCTAGGGCCTGTTCCACTAGGCTCCTGGTCTGGTTGGTCCAGGCGTGCTGAGTTCTCCTCCACTCTTCTCCCAGTTCCATGAGATAGACCTTACCCAGTGACCATCTAGGCTGTCCTGAGCTGGAGCCCTGCTTCCCTCTGCTATTTTGTGGGTTCTGCAGTTCTAGAATTTGTTTAGTGCCATTTTCTGTAGGTTTTTGGAGGGACCTGGTGGGGAGCTCATGCAAATCCCTGCTTTCAAGCTGCCATCTTGGCTCCGCCTCTCCCTCAGAATGATTTTATGAGGCTCAAATGAGAAATGAGATTTTGTGTGTGTGTGTGTGTGTGTGTGTGTGTGTGTGTGTGTGTGTGTGAACTTTGAAGAGCTACATGTCAGCCATTACTATTATAGCTATCCATTATTGCTATCTTGACTGGGTTTTTTTTTGGGGGGGGTGTTTAACAATATAAAGCTGTAGAGTCAAACTCAAATAGAAAGGGGACCACTAAACCATATGTAAGGATCCCCAAAGGCAGCATTTTGAAATAGAACATCACATATTAACATTATCTATTTTATTAGGTTTGTATTAATTTTGTTAAATAGTTCCCAATTACATTTCTGATATAAAGAAATAGAGACAGCTTAGAGTAGTGGATATAAGGCTGGCCTAAGAGTCTGGAAAACCAAGATTTAAGCCTGCCTCTGACACATATTGCCTTTGTCACTTTGGGCAAATCCCTTACACTCCAAATGCCCCGTTTAACTCTCCAAGACTTTAAATTGCAGAATAATTGTTGTTCTTCATTGGTAAAGGGAATATCCTCACTGGGAACGTCTTACATTGAGGAAATCATAGGTATCTACCAGTGCATACACACACACACACACACACACACACACACACACACACACATATAATATATATACTTATACATACATACATATACATAGTCATGTAAATATATATATGCATGCATTGTTCCAAACTTGTGGTTTACTTGGTGAAGGTAGCTCTCATATATAATCACCAGGATATACACAGCATGTGTATATCTTGGTCACTTTTTTCTTGGATATTATAGTTTGTGTCTTACTACTCTGCTGAAGTTATTTATTATCTCGATTTTTTGCTGATTCTTTAGTATCTTGTATGTAAATTGTCATATGATCTACAAATAGAGCTATATTTGTCCTCAACATATATTCTCTCCTTTAAAAATTTTTTCCTTTTTGCTACAGCTACCTTTTCTAGTGTCATATTACATAATAATGATGATAATGGGCATCCTTGTTCTATTCTTGATCTTATTAGGAAAGTTTCTAGTATTTCTTCACTATAGAGATGCGAACTTTTAGTTTTAAATAGATCTTCAAAATTGTAGGAAGGGTCAGTTAATTCCTGTGATTTTTAGTGTTTTTAACACACAAATGAGTATTATATTTGAGAGGAAACATAGCATAATGGATAGAACACTGGACTTGGAGTCAGGAAGATGTTTTAATCCTGTCACAAATATTTACTAGCTGTGTGACCCTGGCCAAAGCCATTTAACTTCTGTGGTCTTCAGTTTCCTCACCTATAAATTGAGAGAGTTAGACTTAATGGCCTTTGAATTGTCCTCCCGCTCTAAATCTATGATTGTATACTTTTGTCACGAATATTATTGAATGTGAGATCTGTTATCCAGTATGTTAGTCATTTCTGCCATCTTTATATTGTTTTCCAATCTCATAATTGCCATCTATATCTTTTCATTTGGAGACATTGATAAGAATGGCACAAGGGCAAGCACTCCACTGGAAATATCTTGCCAAGTAGACTTTGAACTGTTAGTGACCACTCTTTGAATATCAGGGCAGTGAGGCTGGCTATCTCATCTAATTCCTTCATTTTATAGATGAGGAACTTAAACCTAGCAATGGAACTATAAGGTTAATGGGGAATAAGATCTTCCCTGCCCATCAATAGGCCTCACGTGGAGCTGTTTAAGGGAAGCTTGCTTTCTTGCTTGTAGGAAGGCTTACACACTTTTTGCTAATTTCTAATTAGGCACTGAGTCAGGCGGGTTGTGACGCCTTCTGGCTCTGAGCCTATTAGGTGAAAGAGTATATATTCTGAGAGGTGAGCTTTTGTTTTGGGGGCTCGCTTACAAAAAGGATCTTGTGATTCCCTCGTTGAGATTCTGAGTAGCTGTACGTTCAGACCCCTGACTGCTCAGATGTAAAGGCTCTCTCGATTCAGTGGTGAATGTAAAGTATATATATAGCAGTATTCTTTTGATTCAGGCAGTAGAGCCCTGTCTGTTGGCCTTTATTTCTCTACTCTGTATTTTCTCTGTTCATATTTTATGCAATTAAAGAAGATTATTGACCCCTGAAACAGCTGTCTTTCCTACTAAAGCAGATAAATGAAACTGTACTAGCAGACATCCTGGGTATGCCAGTGTGGTTGCCATTACAGAAACCTACATCTCCTGACTCCTAGTCTAAGGTGCTTTCTCTTATGCTACATTACTGCTCATTCCCTCAGCATATTTTTTTCTGTGATTTATTATGGAACATAGATGGGTATGTAATGGAGCAAGGGACAACCTTGATTACCTTTGTGATGCAACTTCACCTTGGCTGTGGAAGATGGACCCAAGGCATGGGCAGTTGTGAGTGAACAGACCAAGGTCAAAGAAGTCACCTTTAGGAAACCAGTCAGTTTTGAAATTAGGTAGCCATGTGCCGATTAAAAAG
The DNA here is from genome assembly GCA_028646595.1 of Phalanger gymnotis. Classification (NCBI taxonomy): domain Eukaryota; kingdom Metazoa; phylum Chordata; class Mammalia; order Diprotodontia; family Phalangeridae; genus Phalanger; species Phalanger gymnotis. The sequence continues at coordinate 146,760,259 of CM053623.1, forward strand.
TGATTTCTCCCAATAACTAATTGGGTTTCTTTTTGAAAATTATTTTTCCCAGTTATCAAGCATTTGTCCTTTTTTCCCTTTGGCATTCTTCATAGGTCATTGTTGGAGCAGGTGTCAGGGGAGCAGGGCTCTGCTCCTTCCTTCTAAGCCGCTATGTTGGCTTGGTCTCTCAAGTTCATTTTCTTTTAAAATAACATTGAGTAATGAGGAAGTTGGGCAAGGTGATCTCTAAGCTGAGTGCTGTGGATGAATTGTATTTCTAAAAATTGTAACAGCATAGCATGAAAGCTTTTAGCTATGATAGGAATTTGAGAAAATTGTTTGGCATTGATCATTCTTATTTTAAAAAAAATTTGTTACAGATTGCCTTTTTAAAGTATGCCCTATGAACCGATATTCTGCACAAAAACAATACTGGAAGGCCAAGCAAGCTAAACAAGGAAACCACACAGAAGCAGCATTGCTTAAGAAATTACAGGTAAGGCCCATTATAGGTTATTATTTGTGAGTCCTTAGGTTAGAGTTAGTTTAAAAATAGAAATCTTTTCTCTTGGTTTCTATAACTCTGAACTTTTAGTCAGCTCAGAAATGTCTAAAATAACAAAAAAAAAATTGAAACTGGATGAGATTTTAAAGTCATAGGGTGTGCCCATTTAACATTTCCTGGCATGTAAGGAGTTGAGAAGAAAGCTCCACCAAAAACCCACTAAAGAGAGTCTCAGTGATCTTAACTGGAGGAACATTTGGGAGCCGGAGTAAGGAACGGCCAATCTAACCTTAGCTGGAGCATGTCCCTATTGCCTCTGGGATAAAATAAAGGATCTGTAGCCTGGCATTTAAAACCCTCTGCAGTCTTGTCCCGATCTACCTTTCTAATTTTACTTCATATTACTTCCCTTCCCATACTCTATTCTAACTATGACCTGCTAGCTGTTTCCTGTGCTTGTTATTCTATTGCTCTGAATACGTGCCTTTGAATATGTGGTTCCTCATGTCAGAACCAGTCGACAGGCTTACCCAGCTTTTCTACTTACAACACAGGTGCCTCTATTTCCTTTCTTTTCACTCTCTTAACTCTTTATAGTTCAGCTTCCAACCTCAATATTCAATGGAAATTGCTCTCTCCATGGCTATTTGTGATCTCTTTTTTGGGGGGAAATCTTAAAATTTATTTTAAAGCTAAATAGAAAAATGAGAAAAGAAAGAAAATTGCCACATACACAGCAGAACATAAGAGAAGATTCAATATAAACAATAAATTCCCATTTCAAGAAAGCCTATGTAATCAATACTACACATTGTTTTCAAAGCTGCCCAGCTTTTCTTTGCTTCCTTGTAGGTTTTCTTTTGTTCTCTGCCGTGTACTTTTTACTTTATTTCTATCCCTCTGCCCCCTCCCCCAAGCCGCCCTAAAGGAGAGAGGCTACAATTAAACATATATATGTGTATATACATGTATTTATATACACACACATATATAAATATGCATAGATGTCTATAAACATACACACACATATATATATGTACATACTCATGCACATATAAGTAAGACTGTAGTATACTTATTTCCACTTGTCATTTGTTTCTCTGAAGGTCGATAGCATCTTCCTTCATAAGGCCAAGTCTTTTTCTAAATTAACCAGCTCATCATTTCCTACTCCACAGCAATATTCCAACCCAATCGCATCCTGTCTGAGAGACTGTCTAGGAAAGTTTTCCCCAGTTTTCTGCATTCCTTCTATTATTGGCTGCATGGATTTTATTTATACAAGAACATTTTCCCCCAATTGACAAATGGTCAAAGAATGTGAGCAGGCAGTTTTCAGATGAACAAATTAAAAATTTCTAGTCATCTGAAAAAATTCTCTAAATCACTATTGATTAGAGGAATACAAATTAAAACAACTCAGGTATCGCCTCATACCTATCAGATTGTCTAATAAGACAGAAAGGGAAAATGATAAATGTTGGAGAGGATTTGGGAAAACTAGGACACTAATGCCCTTCCTTACTTCTGCCTCTCAGAATCTCTACTTTTCTTTAAGGCTAAGCTTTAGCACTACCTTCTATTTGAGATTTTTCTTGTTCTCTCGGGCAACTCGCCTCATTCCCCTCACCTCAATATATAGAAATTTTGTTTCTATTTTTATATAGTTTGCACATACCTGTTTATGTGCATGTCATTTTTCCTGACTAGATTATAAGCTCCTTGAATGCAGGTACTGTTTTTCCTTTTGTCTTTTTATCCCTAAGATAGTGCCTGACACACAGTAGGCATTTTAAAAAAATTTGCTTATTGATTGGTTATCTGCTTCTGAGTTGGTTGTGAGACTCAAATGAAATAATTTATGTGAAGTACTTTGTAACCCTTAACATGTATGTAAGTATCAGAAATTAAGATCATTATAGGGCCTGGAGTGGTACATTTTTTTTCATTTTTTTTTCAGTGAACCCAAATCTGTCTTCTGTCCTTCCCTCTTCTCCCACTGAATAAAAGGAAAGAAAAACAAAGTCAAGCTAAACAAATTTCCACAACCATATCTAAAAAATATATGTTTCAATCTACCGTCTGAGTCCATCCCCTTTCTTTAAGGAAATATGTAGCATGTTTCACCTTGAATACTCTGGAACTGTAGTTGGTCATTGCATTGATTGGAGTTTAAGTCTTTCAAAATCTTTGGTTTGTGAGATATTGTAAAATTTTTCCAAACCTGAGACTTCTATGCCAACACATACATCTTAGTCCCATAGAACAATAGACATTTTTCTAAGTTCTCAGTTACTCATTCAAACCACTTTTTTTATGTGATGGTGCTAAATCCTGGCTCATGCTCAGATCCCTCCCCCATTTACATGGATTCCGTAATATCAGTCATTTAGATCTGTAGGGAATGTGGAGACCTTTGTTATAGGTTTGCCAGAAATAGGTATTTAGAGGAATTACAAGAAAAAAAATTTCCTTCCTAGTACTGTTCAACCATCATAGATTCATTTCAGTCAAAGCCCTAAACTAATAGGTGAAATAACTCTTATAGTATTACATTAACCCTTAACTTTGCCCAAGCTGCCATATGGACCCTTTAGAAAGTTCCTTTCATTAGATATCCTTGAATTAGGGGTGTGCCAGACCCAGCTTATATGGGCTTGAGAAAGCCATTACATTTTCAGTGTGAGCATTTATACCTCGGAAACTGGCAAATGCTACAAATCAAAGCTTGATTTATTGTTTTGTTGATTATCTAGACTTAAGAAAGTGGTGGAGAAAGCGTTAATAATGTAGATTAAACTCACATGTGCTGCATTTTTGGAAAGCTGATTGTTAAGCATTTATCAGCATAACCCAGCCCTGAACCCTTCCTACAGTAAAGGCATAAAGCATGCATAAGACTCTCAACTGAGATTATTTCACCAACATTCATGGTTGTCCTTTGAACAACTTACCCGGTGAGATAGGATCATGGAAATTGTAGATTTACAAGGAATCTTAAAGCTCATCTATCTCAACCCCCTTATTTAATAGTTGAGAAAATTGAGGTCCAGGTCTAACTTGGACCTCATCCATTGCCTGCTCAAAAGACGTGGTAGACTACTCGTTGTCTCAAGGACGTACAAAATCCACAAAGGATCTTGGAGTTTAACTGCCTAAAAACATTTATTAGGACTTTCAGAGATCATCCAGCCCATACTCTGTCATTTTATGGTTGAGAAAACTGTATCTCAGAGAGATTAAGTAACTTGTTGAGGAAGCAGAGACAGAAATTGTGAGCATTTTTACATTGGGAGTTGGCAAATATTACCATCAAAGCTTGATGATGAGAGCTGCAAATCCAGAGAGTTCATTTTCTGGAGATTTGTGTCCAAAAGCTAGATTTTCTCCCTCCTTCTTTCCCTACCAAGCATGTACTTTTCTGGAAATCTGATAAAGGAAGAATAAGAGACGCCAGGGACTCAGAAGGATGTCTGGGCCTTGGATCTTAGGAACTGGACTTCCTATGGGAAGAGTAAGGTCTGGGGCCTCAAGGTAACATTTCCCTGTGGTAACTGTTAAGTTTTACCCTATAAATCAGCATTTCAACCTTTAAGACACATAGTAGTGTAGTAGTAGTAGTAGTAGTAGTAGTAGTAGTAATAGTAGTAGTAGTAGTAGTAGTAGTAGTAGTACTAGTACTAGTACTAGTACTAGTGGTGGTGGTGGTGGTGGTGGTAGTAGTAGTAGTAATGATAATAACATCCACATAATATTTTAAGGTTTGCATTTTACAAATATTTCATTTAAGCTTCACAATATTCTTGACATATATGTGCTATTATTACCCCCACCCTCATCATTTTCAGATAAGGAAACTGAATATAGGGAAGGCTCAGGATTACTCTTGAATTCACAAATAGGGTTGAAGGTGTCCAGAACTTTCTTGAAAGGATTCCAGGCTCTAGGGGGTTTAGAGGATTACAGGAGCCACGAATGTCATTTCACGTTGCCAATTTTCATGTCAAATAGCTTTCTTGTCAGGTACTGTACCCTTGATACTGTGTTTTCTTATTGATGATCTGATAACTGTTTTGCAGCATGCTGCAGAGCTGGAACAAAAACAGAATGAGTCGGAGAATAGGAAGCTGTTGGGAGAAATTGTTAAATATAGTAATGTGATACAAGTAAGTCTCTATTTTATTTATTTTTTCCCCTAAAAAAAGTTTAGGGGGCAGAGGTAGGTGGTGTAGTGAGTAGAGCACCTGCGCTGGAGTCAGGAGGATCTGAGTTCAAGTCTGGCCTCAGACACTTACTAGCTGTGTGACCTTGGGCAAGTCACTTAACCCCAATTGCCCTGCCTTCCCCCCTCCAAAAAAAATAAAATAAAAAAAGTTTAAAATTTTTGTGGTAATTTGGGGAGGGAAGGGATAAGTTTTCCTTACATATAAATCTTTGCTCTTGTTCAGTAGGTTTTCGGTTATGTCCAACTCTTTGTAACCCCATTGGGGGTTTTCTTGGCAGAGATACTGGAGTGCTTTACCATTTCCTTCTCTAGAACATGAGGAAACTGAGGCAAATAGGGTTAAGTGACTTGCCCAAGGTCACACAGCTAGTAAATGTCTAAGGTTAGATTTGAACTCTAGAAGATGTCTTCCAGGCCTAGCACTCTATCCACTGCCCCACCTAGCTGTCCTAAATATAAATTATAACAGAACATTAATATTTTGAAGCATTTACATTGATGTCCTCAGGTATAAATTATTGTGGCAGTGTTTTGATGTTTTTAATTAATATGTATCATAATTTTATTCATTTGAAGGTGTGCCTATATCAATTAATTTTGTGCAGGTGTGTGTAGATGGATCCAGCTATTATGTAATTTTAGAGTACATAGTGAAACAACTTGATTGAAAAGTTGAAAAAAGCCTCGCCTCTATCTTACGCAAAATATGTGAAAATAGTAGTCCTTCCTCATTTCTAGTTTGAAGATTAAATCCATTCCATCTTTTTATAAAGTGTTAGATGACAATTTTCAAATAAGTTAGATGGTGCTCTTTTCTTAATTTCCATAGCAGGCCTATTTTAATTATTAGTTGACCTGTGTACACACTGTATGACTGAGCCAACTGTTATTTTTTCACATTTTATTTATAACTTTTAACATGTTCCTTGGTTTATGATAAAAAAAAGTAGGACAATATCATTATTTAGATTTTTTTAAGTTCTATTTTTCTTTTATGTGCAGGGCTTGAGGAGGGATGAAAGAATTTAATTCCAATTTCATGGGCTTTATTTAATTTTGCTACTTTGCCAGGGTAAAAATATTTCTGAAGTTTTCCTTTTTTTAAAAAAATACAGTTCCCATTTTAGTTGTGGGGTCCTTTTGAGAGAGGTGCGATTGGGAAAAATAGATCAACTGAGGTTAAGGAGAACACAAACAAAAATTGTATTTTATCTTTGTGTCTAAAGGACAAACATAGCACAGTGTCTTAGCAGAGGACAAAGCACAGTAGCTGTTTAAAAATGTTTTTTGAATTAAACTAAGTGTGGGCATGAAAATGTTTCTTCCTTCCATACTAACCTCAGGGACTTGTGGATATCTGTATGATGCTAGTGTAAAACATTATCAAATGGATATGCAAAAAACTGAGATTATTTGTTTTCTTGACAGCTACTGCACATAAAAAGCAACAAATACCTAACAGTCAACAAGCGCTTGCCTGCCTTACTGGAGAAGAATGCCATGCGGGTGTCTTTGGATGCTGCAGGAAATGAAGGGTCTTGGTTTTATATTCATCCCTTTTGGAAACTGAGGAGCGAAGGTGACAATGTATGTAAATGTAACCTAAAAATGAAAAAGATTTGTTTGCAAAGAGAATTACAGTTCTTTATAATCAGTAGAAGGGAAAATGTAATGCTAGGAATAGATAACTTGGGGGCTTCAAACTATTTTCCTTGCATGCATTAAAATGACTTATTTATAATAAATATGAGTCAAGCATAACAAAAGAATCAGATTACTCCTTAAGCCAACTTTCAGCTAGGTTTGGTAAGATTAGCCGCATTTAACACCTACTAAGGTTGATGCTCAGAAAAGATTTTAGATTTCTAAATCATTACAGATTTAAGCGAGAACAATGTCAAGAGCAGGAAGTTATGCTTTGAAAAATGTTTACTTCCTCTCTTCCTGAATTAATAGGGAGAGTTCAGAGAATTATCAATTTATTATTCTAAATAAGTATATCTCCTGAAGTTTGAGGAGAATACCTATATCAGATTGCTTATGGTCTCAGAGAAGGAGGAGGGGAGGGAAGAAAGAATAGAATTTGGGACTTGAAACTTAAAAAAAACCCTGAATGTTAAAAATTATTTTCACATGTAATTGGGGAAAAAATATTATTTAAAAAAAGATATGAAGTATGAGAAAATGTAGATGAGTATCTTCTCATAGACGGCAACTACATCTAAAATAGTTGTTTAGATACATTTGTTTTATATATTTTGTATGAAAATAAGTCACTATGAAGTTTTTAAAAGCTTTTTAGATTACATGACTAAATAGATAACATGAATGATTTAATACACAGTCATGATACTTCATCACTTTGTTAAGGAGTGATTTAAAAATAGTGGGTTACTTTCAGGCTAGGTTATACAAGCTGAGCATATTTGCCTTTGAATCAATGAAATTGAGGGAATATCATTGCTTTTAGAATTGTTTCATTCTTTGATGAATGCTTTTCATATATTATGTAAAGGCTTGGGTAATTTACATTTTTTTCCATTTGAATTGTACTTTCAGTGAATTTTGAAGTATTAATTTAATCCCACAGGATACAAGCTTGATGGTTTAATTTGGTTAACCAATAGGTAAGGCTGAGTGAAGCATGGCATGAAGGAATGTAATGCACTTTAAATTTTATTTTATTGAGTTCTTAAAAAAAAAATCTTAAAGCCCCCTTTATTTATTTATTTTTTGCACCCAGTAGGTATTATATGTGTGCTTTGAGCATGGTACTGTGTTGTTGATTACAATCAACTCTCAAATATTCAGGGACTGATTATTTAGGTTGTGGGCAATCTATGTCCTTGGCTAATTTCTTTTGTCCATTTAACTGCTAAATAGGACTTCTATCTGCAGCTCAACAAAACATAAAGAACTAAAGCTCTGAAGATTTTGGGAGAATAGTTTAAAATCTTTGGCTAAAATGGAGATTTGGGTTTTTTTATTTTTGTTTTTTTTACAAGTTTCATTTACCCATTTTGTTCCTCCTCCTTCTTATTGCCCCCAAACACCTAGAGAGTTATTAGAGAGTTGAATGTAATGAACTATTTGAAATAAATATATGTATTTTTATTGAAAGAGATAAGCAAAGAGTTAAACATATGGTAATATGTGAGATGCAGTAATTATATATAGCAAAGAAGTCATCTTCATATAGATGTACTCCAAAAGGCATGGCTTGAGACAACCTTCCACACTGCTTATAGCTTAAAAAAAAAATCACTTTTTTTTTTTTTTTGCTAGTCACAGAGTGTGTTAACTTTTGTATGTGTAACTATGTGTGATTAAGGTTGCTGTGAAAATATAAAGCACATCCTAGTCATTATATATGTCATATTACTAATCACAGTTGTTACGTTTGTTTCTCTCTAGGGATGTTTCCCATTCTTTTAAAATAAAAACATTTTACAATTTATTTGAAGATATTTTTAATAAATGGTATTTCATAATTGGTGGTTCAAGAACTGCTCAATTTGTGCTAATGTCAAGAAAAAAAAGAATAAATGAGAACAGGAATGTAAGGGTTAAAACACTTGTAAATGTTGGCAGCGTGGGTTACTTTTTCAGTCATTATTTCAAGTGGCATTCAGGTTGATGACCATCATCCAATAGGTTCATCATGACCCAAATAAAGTGAATGGGTGAATTTGACCAATCCTTATAAAATTAGCAGGAACTCTTGGCAGTTATTAACAGTAACTGTTAACAATAGCAGGGGTCGAATGTGTCATGGAGATTTATAGGATGGTGATATCCACGTGAAAAGGCAGCCTTATGGGTCAGAAAACCATTATTTTTCAATTTTTAACATGTTAGGAAACTTTAACTATAATTATTGTATAAGCTATTGAGGGAATCATATGAAAAATTATAGCACTTGCCATACTTAATTTTGACAAATAAAGCAAAATTATTCATCTGGAATAATTTATTTTTGTTATCATATCATTTTTTACCCTGAACTGATCCCCAAAGACACACATTTATTTCCTTCATGGTGGGTTACAAATAGTGAGTTTTGATTCTCATTGAATGGAAGCAACAAGAACAGAAATCCTGAACTATTAGGGGAAAGCTTCTATGTTGTGGCATGGTGTAAAGAATGTAGGCTTCATTGTAAGAGCATGTGGGTGCAAATTCCACCTCTGATATTTGCTCTCTGTGTAACCTTGATCAAATCACTTTCACTTTCCTGTGCCTCCCTTTCCTAATCTTTCAACTGGGAGTGGGGGGTATGGACTCAGATGTCTTCTGAAGCCACTCCCATCTCTATATCTTTGATCCTATGGGCCTTTTCATTTGGGGAAATTGACTGGTATTCCAGTGGGAACCAAGGAAACATTATCAGATGGCTCACCACTGTAATTTCCAATTTAGAATTATGAAATTTTAGAGCTGGGTTGCACTTTAGCAATCCCTATCATTTTACAAATGAGGAAACAGCCGTTGAGAAAATAATTACTTTGCCCGATGTCCTAAAGTTAGTGACAGCGCCAGGACTCCTCACTCATAGCCCAGATCTATTTCCACAATATCATGCCAGAACTTCAAGAAGAAAGGCAAGAAATAGGAGTGTGGTGACCTTTCTTTGCCAACTAGACATAACCTAGAGCCTTCAGATCACAGTATCATCTAAAGTGCATTTCTAGACTCTCCATAGTTGTTTTAGATTCAGAAAAGAGTGTAATTTTTTCCTGGTGGAGCTTTGAATGCAGAGAATATACTAAGGTCTCTATAATTTTTTTTTGAAATAGCACCTGATACTTTCAGTAGGCCAACCTCTGGCAGCTAATAAGCAAATTAGATTTTTCAGTGAAGTCTGTCCAATTAATATGGTTCTCTAAATAGATTTTGTTGTTGTTCAGTCACTTTTCAGTTGCATCTGACTCTTTGTGACCCCTTTTGGGGTTTTCTCAGCAAAGATACTAGAGTGGTTTGCCGTTTCCTTCTCCAGTTCATTTTGCAGATAAGGAAACCGAGTTAAATGACTTGTCCAGCGTCACACAGCTAGTAAGTGTCTGAGGCCAGATTTGAACTCAGGAAGAGGAGTCTTCCTGACTCTGAGCCCAACACTCTGTCCAGCATACCAGCTAACTGCCCCCTTAATAAATTTGCAAGCTCTTTAATGTCATGGATTGAACTTCATATTTATCTTCTCCAACCCTCTCAGCATCTGGCATCTTGTGTGCAGTAAGGGCTCAACATATATCTATTGATATATCTTATTTGTTTGTCAGCATTTTGTCCAACTCATTCCTTATCTTTTCAATGTCGGATCCAGTTGTAAGCAGTATATTGAGTTCATCCAGCTGTGGTTGATGACATGACAGATTCAGTTTAATTCAGAAGATTTTTTTTAAATGTCAGCTACATTCTGGGCATTGTGCTTAGGCTTAGGCACTGAAGACACAAAAGTAGGAATATTTCAATTCCTGCACTTGAGGAGCTTATAATCTAATGATAAATGCAACATGTACAACTATAAGTCAATACAAGGCAATTTGAGGAGTGAGATAGCACTGATAACAGGAGGAAAGGCTTCATAGAGGATGATCCCTGAAGGAATGTAATGAGTCTGAAGGGTGGAATTGATCAGGGGAATGTATTCTAGGTCTGGAGGGGTGAGAGGAGAGGTTCATCATGGGAATAAAGGGTGGTGGGGTGGGAGATGGAACTTTGAGTCTGAGGAACAAGACTAGAAGAGGATGAGTTTTTCTGCAACATGGAACGCTAGAGGGGGAGCAGTGTGAAATGAGGCTGCATTTCCAAGATGCCTCTTAGGATCATCCCTCTCATTAGAATCCTTTTAAGGATCAGTTCAAGAAGCCTCCAGCTGTTACTGCTTCTCTCATTCACGAATTTTTTGATATATAACCTGAATTGATTTGTAAAATACGTAGAACATTAGCCTCCAAAGGACAGGAATTCTCTTACTTTTGTATTCCTATCCCTAGTGCCCAGCACAGTGCCTGCTGCACAATATATTAGGTGCTTAAATGCTGGTTGAATTATGAAATTCTGGGAAGTTACAAATTCAATGAATTTGGTTGCCAGAAGTCCTTGTAGCAATTATCAAAGAGCTTTCATAGGTGATTCTTGAAGATACGCAATACCGAGTTGGATGGCTTTACCAAGTAAGCGCAGCATTATGAAGTGATGGTGAGCTTGAAGACGTTCCACTTTCAGGTATCATAACTTTTGTGTAAAAGCCCATTAGTCAATAAACATTTATTCAGTGCCTACTAATTAACCAGGTCCTGCACTAAGCCCTTGCGAACAAATCCCTGCTCAGAAGGAGCTCACAGTCTACCGAAGAGACAGTATGTAAACCATTATGTACAGACAAGCTGTATACAAATTAGAAATTGTCAGTAGAAGAAAGGCATGAGAATTAAGGGCTTCCTGAAGAAGGTAGGATTTTAGGTGAGACTTGAAGGAAACCAGAGAAGCCGGGAGGTAGAGATGAAGAAGGAGAGCATTTCCAGACGCGGGGGACAGCCAGTGAAAATGGCCAGAGTCAGGAGATGGAGCCTCTCTTTTGAGGAAGAGCGATCGAGGCCAGGATCAGTGGATCACTGAGTATGTGGAGGGAAAAATGTAAGGTGTAAGAAGACTGGAAAAGTAGGGAGAGGCCTAGTTATGAAGGATTTTGAATTGCAAAAAAAGAATTTTCTATTTGATCCTAAAAGTGACAGCAAGCCGCTGGAATTGACTGAGCAGGGAGATGAGATGGTCAGAGAACTATGCTTTAGGAAGATCACTTTGGCTGCTAAGTGGACGCTGAACTGGAGCGGGGAGAGGCTTGTGGCAGAGAGACCAACAAGCAGACTATTGCAGTAGTCTGGGATTGGGGGAATGGGGTCCTGTACCAGGATGGTGACGGTGTCAGAGGAGAGAAAGGGACATATATTAGAGATGTTATGTCCAGGCAGCTTAGGATTTCCAATGGCCACACATAACTCCAAGTTATCAGTCAGCTGCTGCTGTGGGGGTGCAAGGCCAATAACACCAACACACCCGAGGGCTGCTAGCACAGGTCCTTTGATCTGCTTTTCTAAAGGAAAGCAACTTAAAAGGGGTCAACAATCTTACTTTAATTAAACACACATATATGTATAAATTTGTATATGTGTGCGTGTGTGTATACATACATATATATATACACACACACACACACACACACACACACACACGTATGTATGTATCTCCTTCACTTAGTTCAGGGGAAAAGTCAGCACCCTGAACTTCAGAGAAAATACAAACAGAAATTACAAGCAGAAATTATATAAATGGAGCAAATACAAACAGCAAACAAAGACCAACAGACAGGGCTTCCAACTGTCTGACCAAAAACAATACACACATAGTTACCAGAGAGAGAAGCACCAACACCTGGGTTTTTCAGAGCCGGGGGGCTCTTTAACGGCTACCCGTTACAGGAACACTCTTCCCATGAGTGAGCCCCAAAGCAAAATACTAACCTCAGAGGATATATACACTTCTTCAGGGTCAGAGGGCATCACAACCCTGGTGACCCAGGCTCATGTGACTGTAACTCATGTGACTTAGGCTTCCATGTGACTTAAGCAGGTCATGTGGGCCTGTTAATGGATGGGAAAGATTTTCCCATTAAGCAAAAATATATTAACAATATACTCAACTACACATCATAAAAGGTTGTCCAGCAATGCTAATAGAAAAGAAAATAGAAAAGTAATTTATGAGGCATCTTATTTGGGATGTTGGCAAATACGGTATATCAAGTTCTCTGGCAAATCAATGATTTATAGAGTGATTGAAGTAATCTGTTTTCTATGTGACTTTGAAACTTACACCTGTCAAATATGTCACTTTGAGATCTTTTGCAATTTTTTATTATCGTTAGTTTCAAGTTAATGGTGAATAGCAAAACCAGAGGTTTCCTGGAATGTAGTTAACATTGAAATGATGCTTTAATCAGATGGTCATATATTGATAGATGCCCAGATAGCAACCATATTTATAGTGAGTTAAAGTGTGTTAATTATAAGTTGGAAGTGTAAAAGAATTGCTTTAAGGATATACTGAAGTAAGATTTTAGCGAAATATAGATATGTACTGTTAGGACTTATAGTAACTAAAAAACCAATCTTGTGTCTACTGGGATAGCTCATTTTGAGTTACAAAATGACTCAATTGCTACTTAGCTGAAAAGATGAGGTGATGAACCCTGAAGATAAGGTGATTAAGTCCTGTAAACTTCAGTTACTGCCCCAAACCATAAAACAATTTTCTCCTTAATCATTGACCTTTATTTGAATGCACAGATAGCAACACAGGCAGCAACAGCTATTAGCAAAAACGTTTATCTATTTGTTCACTTAATGATTTGTTCTTCAAATGTTTACTAAATGCCAGTTATATGCAAGGAAGTATGGTAGTTTGAGTGTAAAGCTTGATTTAGATCTAGGCTATGGAACTCTGATCTGGTAGTGCCTAAATCAGTTTATAAATTCTTGAAAAGAACATCCCATTGCTTTTAGTTAGTAGGATCTCACAAATTTTAAGACTGGCCAAGATTTATCATCCATGGTTGTCTGATTAATGTTTACTCATTGATTCAGAACACATTTATTAAATATCCATTATGTTCATGGCACTATAGACTAGACACTGGGGGAGAGAGGATAAATGAGATATGGTTCCTGTGCTTAAGGAGATTAAAAATATAGTAAGGGATAAAAAAAATTCACTAAAAATGACTAGAATGCAGCAGGATGCAAGTATGTGAGATGTACTATCAAGGTGCTATTTGAATTTTTAAAAAAAATTATTTTACTTTTAATTTATGGAATAAAACAAGCATTACCCTAACGTAGTATAATAATAATGAAAAGATAATTTCACATGAACTAGCAAATCTGTAAACCCTTTTTGAGTTTTTAAGAGGGCTAGACTGCTTTCAGCATGGGAAATCAGGAGAGGTTTCACAGAGAAAGTGATATTTGAACTGAGCCTTGAAGAATGTATAGAATTTCAAAAAATAGAACTCAGGAGGGGGTAGGGCATTTCAGGATAGGGAACAATGTCAGAAAAGGCATGGAAGTGGGATAGCTTAAGCCAAATTTGAGGAGTTAAGTAATAGTACTGTTCGGCTGTACTGTAGAGAATATGAAGGGAAGTATGAGATAAGGCTGGAAAATTAGGCCAGACTCGGATTGTGGAAGACCTTGAATGCCAACCTAAGGATGCTGAACTTCATTAAATAGGCCATGGGGTTTTATCTATGGTTTTAGAGTTGGGGAGGGTGTGAGTATGTGATCCAGTCAGAACTATGAAATCTGGATGTATTGGTGGGGTAGAGACAGAATTTATTTAACATGGGGCTGGTTAAGACTTCACTAAAATATGAAGAGTTGTTATTGCTGTTGAGTCATTTCAGTCATGTCTGACTCTTTTTTTTGTTGTTATTTAATATTTTTAATTTTCAACATTGATTTCCACAGGATTTTGAGTTACAAATTTTCTCCCCATTTCTCCCCTCCATATAAGATGGCATATATTCTGATTGCCCCATTCCCCAGTCTGCCCTTCCTTCTGTCACCCCACTCACCTCCCAGTCCCCTTTTCCCTTACTTTCTTGTAGGGCAAGATAGACTTCTATACCCCATTGCCTATATTTCTTATTTCCCAGTTGTATGCAAAAACTTTTTTTTGAATATTTGTTTTTAGAACTTTGAGTTCCAAATTATCTCCCTTCTTCCCTCCCCACCCACCCTCCTTGAGAAGGCAAGCAATTCAGTATACGCCACACATGTATCATTCTGCAAAACATTTCCATAATAGTCATGTTGCAGAGCACTTATATCTTTAGGACCTTATATGACTTTTCAAGACAAAGTCCTAGGGGCCTTAGAATGTCTAGTACTTAGCGCAGTGCCAGCTATATATTAAGTGCTTACTTAGTAAATTGATTAAATGACTGTCTGAACACTGTTGCATCCACTACTCCTTATGGCTTCCAAGGGCTGTGTTCTGTGTTTCTCACCACTTTGGGGCTTTCTTTTTTTTTCCCAGCATTTTTTTTTATTTTTATTTTTAATATGTTTAGTTTTCAGCATTGATTTTCACAGGCGTTTGAATTACAGATTTTCTCCCCACTTCCACCCCCTCCCCACTCCAAGATGGCATACACTCTGGTTGCCCTGTTCCCCAGTCTGCCCTCCCCTCCGTCACCCCGTTCCCCTCCCAACCCCCTTTCCCTTCCTTTCTTGTAGGGCAAGATAATTCTCTATGCCCCATTGCCTGTGCATATTATTTTCTAGTTGCATAAAAAAAAACTTTTTTACTTTTGAACATCTATTTTTTTTAAAACCTTGAGTTCCAAATTCTCTCCCCTCTTCCCTTCCCATCCACCCTCCCTAAGAAGTCAAGCAATTCAACATGGGCCACAAGCGTATC
>CM053623.1:146775952-146846211 GCA_028646595.1 Phalanger gymnotis
TGCCCCAGGGGCGGTAGCCGAACCGCCAACTTCGTCCTGTCCTGCAGCTTTTCCCACTAACCTTCTGTGTTGTCTTTGCTGTTTGTGGGTTGTGAGGTCTGGTACATGCCACAGCTCAGTGATTCAGCATGCTAGGGCACTCTCCGCTCCACTCCTGGTCTCGTCGGTCCGCGGTCTGCGGTCCATGGTGCCGTGCGCGCGCTGGGCTCTGCTTGGCTCAGCTCTGCTCCCCTCAGCTGGGAGCTGGGAGTTCCGTGAGGGACAGACCTTACCCCGAGATCATCCAGGCTGTCCTGGGCTGGAGCCCTGCTTCCCTCTGCCACTTTGTGGGTTCTGCAGTTCTAGAATTGGTTCAGAGCCATTTTTTTATAGGTTTTTGGAGGGACTTGGTGGGGAGGTCATGCCAGTTACTGCTTTCCAGTCGCCATCTTGGCTCCGCCCCTAGTAAATGGGGAACATAATTTTTGGTTCTCATTGCGGTAACTACTGAAGCTGAGAAAATAAACTTGTAGAAACAACAGGCAACATCAACAAGCTTAACAAGACTGGACCATCTTGGTCCTTCAGTGCAGGCTTCCTACGATCAATTTGAATTCTATGAAGAGGCCCACTGGCATGTTTAGCAACCATTTCTCTGAGGAGAGGAAATGTAAGCACAACACATTTTAAAATCTAATCTATATTAGTAACATTTTCTCCATCACTTTCTTGAGTCTAGACAATCAACAAAACAGTTAACCAAGGCCTGACTTAGAGCATTTGCTGATTCCCGAGCAAGTGTGCTGAAAATTTAACAATTGTCTCGTATGAGTCGATACAAAGCCAGCTCCAGCATATTCCATGAGTCCGTGTATCTTAAAAATGAACATTCTCCTGATAATCAGATCTTCTGGGAGAATATCAGATAAAAGTGAACCCAAATACACAAGGACCGAGCTACAAACATGTTTCTTCATTACAAGGGTCTCCCAAAAAACTTGCCACATTAATAGCTTAAGACTGCATTAAAACCTCTGGAATGCTCTTGTATGCTAAACTAATTTTTTTTTCATAGAGGAGCAGTTTTCAAACTTTTTTGCTCTCAGAACCACATTACACTTTTAAAAAAAAATTGTTGCTGACTCAGAGAGCTTTTTTTGTGAGTTATATCTATTGGTATTAATCATGTTAAAAAAGAAAACATCTTAGTATTCTTATGAAAAGTTTGACTTCATGGACCCCCTAAAAAGGTCTAGCCCCTAGACCACACTTTGAGAACCTTTGACCTAGATCAGGAGTGGGGAACCTGCGACTTTGAAGCCACATGTGGCCGTCTGGGTCCTCGAGTGCGGCCCTTTGACTGAATCCAAACTTCACAGAACAATCCCTTATAAAAGGATTTGTTTTGTAAAACTTGAACTCAGCCAAAATGTATAGTTGCTGTTTCATTCTTAACAATGATATTAACAGAAGTTTCTTAGATCATAAGGAAGAGCTAATTTACTAAATTACTCATTTCATTCATTATGTAATACTTTTAATTTTTTATCTTTTGAGCACATTTAAATATGAAATACTTGTTTCACAATTATTGAAAATTATACTAACGTGACATTTGTCTGACAAATCCACTTAAATTCAAAGTAGTAATTCAGTATCAGACTTAGAATAGAGAGACCGAGAGCTCCTTTTTTACTTTAAATGACAGCATGAAAGAATATTGAACTTGAAGTCAGAAAACCATAGGGTTCAAATCCTGTCTCAGCCATTTACTAGGTATACACGGTCACGTCACTTGGACTCTGACCCTTGCTTTTCTCGTCCGTAACACAAGCATAGTTGTATTTGCAATACTAATAGCTAACATTATATCATGCTTTGAGGTTTGCAAAGCACTTTACATATACTGCATTTTCTTGTTTGATTCTTACAACAGTCCTATGAGCTAGATTCCATTTTTATCCTCATTTTACAGCTAAGTAAACTAAGACTGATAGAAATTGTGATTTGCCCGGGATCACAGAGGTAGCATCAGGGACAGGATTTCTTGACTTAGGTCTTAACTTTATCTACTAAGCCTATTCACCATTACCCAACCTCCTCTACAAGATTGTTGTAAGGATCAAATCGGATAATATACATGGAAGTGCTTTGTATCACATTCAACTGTGATAACGACCATCAGTCAGAAGATGAAAGGTTTTCGTTAGGTATCTGAAATCTAGATGGCTATCCAATATGAAACAGTGATATGACATATATTCAAAGATGTTAAAAAATAGAATGGAGGGGTGGGAACCATATTGAACTAAAAAGTAGCTTGGTGTCTAGTTAATGACCAAGTTTATCTTTGGTGTTGTTTTTAGCTTCTAAACTGAGTCCTAAAGAACCAATGTCACTGTAATCTAGCTTGCTTCAATTTCCATTTATTTTTGATCCCTAGATTGTTGTAGGAGATAAAGTTGTATTGATGCCAGTCAACGCAGGACAGCCACTACATGCGAGCAACATAGAGCTTCTAGACAATCCAGGATGTAAAGAGGTAAGTTCAAGGAAGAGAGACTGAACGTGAATATTTGTATAGTATTTGTTTTTCCACACACATAATTTCTTTAGGTGCCGTCATCGTGAAGAACTAGCTAGTGCCATATATGACTAAACTTTAAAAAAAAATAGACAATAAAGCCAAATCATTACATATTTAACCCTGTTAAATGCTAATGAAAAATCCTATATCTCCTGCCTCCTGATTCTGTTAGCTTGTTATGTAATACAGGACAAGGTATACCAACTGCTTGAGGGGTAGCCTAGTCTCCACTCTAGAGTAGGGGGGATCACTTAGCTATTCTACATGGATAAGAATCATTTGAAATAACTTTCCTAACTACACAAACACCTGCCCTTCCTCTGCTGGCAGTGGTCCTTCTGGGGTCAGTCTATGGTTTAAAATCATTCACATGAAACGTTTCATAAATTTATCAAAATTTGGCTCATTATTTTGTCCCCACCCAACACTCTGGGAAAATCTCCAAAAAATATAACTCATGTCTCATTTCCCATTAAGATTCTCATCTCTGTTTGCACTTAGCATGACCCAAAAGGAAATCTGTAGTCACATTATATATAGATTAGACTATCTTTGCTGCAAAAAAATTAGAATTTAAAGAAACAATAATGAAATGTCAAGAGACTGTGGCTAAGGTAAAAGGTGAGCAATCTCCATTCCTAACAGGAGCAGATATCCCATTAATTAAGAAAAAGTGTTCATGACTTTACTTTTCCCAAGGGAACTGAACCCCTTTCTTTCCTGTACCCTTTATCTTCAATATTTGTAATTGGGGGATACCAAATACTTTTGTTAGAGAACCTTTACCTGCTCCCTGTAGCTAAAGTTTCAAGGAGAAAAGGAAAAATTCATGTCACCGCCATCCACTTCAGCTAAGATCCTGTGAACCCTGGCTGCAAGCATTCAGTCCCTGTTGGATCTGGGGGAGGATAGGGTATATCTTGGCATGGTAGCCTTTCTGTGGCAGTTCCTACATTACTAGCCTGGAGCTCCACAGATATCCATGCAAGTGTGAGAAAGAGGGAATGTGGATAGAATTCCTTTGCCACTGTATCTTCACCCCCTCTCCCCCTTTGCATGACTCCCTGACCCATGTGGTGTTGCTTGTTGTAATGTGATAGAATATTCCCTCAGCAGCTGTTTTTTTTTTTAAAGTCCCGATTTACAGTATTCCCATCAAATCTGTTTCTCTTCTCTGGAATGTACATCTGGGCAGAAACTAGGGGAAAGTGAAAGAGGAGCTTGCAAAACTAGGGCCTAAATTGCAATTTTTGTAATTGCCTGCCTTATGGAATTTAATTCAATAAACATTTTTAAAAAGTGCTTACTATGAGCCAGTCATTGTGCTAGGGGTTGGGGAAAATGGAAAAAGAAAGATAGTCCCTGCCTTCAAGGAACTTGAAATCTAAAGGAGGAAGACAATACACAAAGGAAGCTGAAAAGGGAGGGATACCAGGAGGTGCCCAGCCCAGGGGCATGATGGTTCATAGAGTTGAAACCAAACAGATACATAGTCAGAAAATGGAGAGCCCATGATGGAAGACCATTGGAGTGGGACACAGCTCCATTGATCAAAATGCCTTTTTATTTCCTCGATTACATTAAAATAAAGCTTCATACTATATTATTGAACATGATTAGGTATTTCATAATGGCTATACTTTTTTTTCTTTCATAGGTTAATGCCGTTAATTGCAACACTAGCTGGAAAATCACTTTGTTCATGAAATTCAGTTGCTATCGTGAAGATGTTCTCAAAGGGGTACGTAGTTTGGGAAAACGAAGGTTTTCTTATTGAATTATTTTTATGCACACCTAATCATTGATTAAAGCAATTTAACACACACACACACCCATACACACACCCACACACACACACACACACACACACACACATATATTACTAATCTTCATTTTTGTTCTTTGGCGTAAATGATCTTTACTAGTTGTGGGCTAGTTATAGAACACTTCTAAGCTTCAAGCTCCTCATCTGTAAAGTGGCAATAATGTTTGCAATACCTCCTGAAGGTTGAAATATTTATCGTGTCATACAAATGTGGGGTATAGTAATGACAATGCTTATTATAATCTTTTTATGATGGTGATGATGCTATTAAGTGATTTGAAGTAAAAACACCAGAGACAGCCTGTTTTTTGCCCATTAAGTTTAGTTTTTATGTCTCTAAGTGGCGTGGATGCAACCAGAGCAAAAATCAAGGAAGAAAGTTGATTGACCCAGACACTCTCAAGGAAAAATGGAGGGGGTACCTAAAGGAACAAAAAAGCATCAGTATTTGGTTTCCTCCACTGTCACAGGAAGTAGCTGTACTTCAGATGTATTGGACATTTTATTCTTTCCTGAGATCCTTCTTTGCTTCTGGATGACAAACCACTTATACAACTCCTTGAATCCATTCAAGAACTTTCAATGTGACTTTTGAAGTATAGAATCCATTGCCAAACATTTCAGTTAATACTTACCACAGCCTCTTGAGATGAATAAGAGAGAGTATTGTAGTCTCCACTGTATAGGCATGATAAGTGGTTATTTTTGTCATAATCCCAAATCAAATAGATTTATAAACTTTCCTTTCACAGGCTTTCTTTGTGAGTTGACAGCATCTTCTTAATTGTTTGGAAATAAAGATTTCACTTATTTATTTTTCTAGGGTGATGTTGTTAGACTGTTTCATGCAGAACAAGAGAAGTTTCTGACCTGTGATGAATATGAGAAAATACAGCATATTTTCCTTCGTACAACTTTGCGTCAATCAGCTACATCTGCCACAAGTTCTAAAGCGCTCTGGGAAATTGAGGTATGTAAATTTATTTCCCTTCTAAATAATTTACAAAGAAAAGACAAATACCATAAACCAGATGTTTTGTTAGATCTGTTGTTCATGCATGCTCAATGGAGCATTCAACAGACATTTAAGTATTAAGAATACAAAGAGAAGCAAAAACATTCCCTATGCCCTCAAGGACCTCACATTCTAATTGGGGAGACATATATACAGCTGTGTGTATATAATACAAACCTATTACCTGAAACTAGGTCAGTTAGGTGGCACAGTGGATACGGTGCCAGGCCTCGAGTCAGAAAGACTCATCTTCCTAAGTTTAAATATGGCCTCAGATACTTACTAGTTGTGTGACTCTGGGCAAGTCACTGAACTCTGCCTCAGTTTCTTCATCCATAAAATGAGCTGGAGAAGGAAATGGAAAATCACTCCAGTATCTTTGCTAAGAAAACCCCAAATGGTGAAGAATTGGACACAACTGAAACAACTGAATGAGTCACTGTTATAGTAATGTTTCTGGTTTGGGAAATATTCAGCACATTGTTCTATCAACTCAAAGTGTGATATGCTGGGTATCACTAAACTAAGGTTCTATTTCTGTTCTGAGCAAGACTGGAAAGAAAAAAAGGCCCAGAAACTAAGTTGGGAGTCTGGACAAGTTCTGAAGGGTATAGCAATTGGGAAGATGGTACACCATGTTTCCAGGAGTAAATTTTTGACCCTGAGAAATTCATCTTTAGGTAAAAGGTCATGTACTAGTAAATAACTGACTCTCCAAAAGAAAAATGTATCCATGTCACATTTTAAAATTCAATCAGCATTATTAACATTTATTCCATCATTTTCTCAAGTCTGGACAATCAGCAAAACAATAAATCAAGCCTTGATTTGTAGCATTTACTGATTCTAAGGTATAAATGCTCATACTAGAAATTTAACAATTGGCTCTCATAAAGTGGTTCCAGTCTGTAAGGCCTTATTTTCAAATATAAATTATGAATGTAGTATGATACATGGTTGGTCAGGTGTTTTTTATGACCTGCCTCTCAATTAGAGAGCATTTTTTGCAATTCATTAATTTTCTATTTTCTTATTAGGAATTTGTGGTTGTCTAGTCATGTCCAACTCTTCATGACCTCATTTGGGGTTTTCTTTGGTGCACGTACTGAAGTGGTTTGCCATTTCCTTCTCCAACTCATTTTAGAGATGAGGAAACTGAGGCAAACAGGGTTAAGTGACTTGCCCATGGTTACACAGCTACTAAGTATCTGAGACTGGATTTGAACTCAAGTCTCTATCCTCTACACTATCTAGCTGTCCTTATCAGGAATAGATAGCTTTAAGTGTATTAGAACAGGCAATTTAATCTCCCTATCATCAGTAATTCACCAGGAATATTAACGTCATTTAGCTGTAGCTGTCTTTGTCTTGGTCTGTAGGTGGTACACCATGATCCATGCCGTGGGGGAGCAGGACAGTGGAACAGTTTATTCAGATTCAAACATCTGGCAACTGGAAATTATTTAGCTGCAGAGGTAAGAATATTTGCTTCACTAATACTTAGGTTGTTTCTACATGTTCAAAGTAGAACAGAGAATCCAATTCGAAATTGAACTGCATTCTCTGCATCATTTTGCATGTCAGTAGACAGTCATTAGTTGAATATAATAGTTTCTTATAGAGGCAGTAAAATTGTTGTTAAAAAAGGAATTCTGAACATAGAGGTTTTTGATATAGTTAAAAAAAGAAGAATCTTTTTACTTCACTTTTTCACAAAGGAAAACTCCTAACTCCCACCATAAGACTGCTTCATAAGGCTTAATTTTTCTCTCAATGCAAATGGAATTGGGTAATTAATTTGATTATGATGTACTCTATAAAATCTGACTTAATACCACTGATTTTTAAAATTCTATCTTTTGTTTTTTTATCATTTCATTTCCCAACATAACTATCCTTATCCCCTACCCAAAGAATAAAAACATAGAGAAAAAAAAGGCAGTTCAGTGAAACCGACCAATACTTTAAACAAGTTCAACAATATTTGTAACATTTTATATCCATAGTCCCCCACCTTTACAAAGAAAGAATTCTCATAGCTCTTCTTTAGAGACAAGCTTGCATATTATCATTACATACTGTTAAATTTTGATTTTTTATTGTTTTCTCTATTTACATTATTGTTATGCATATTATTTTCTTGCTTAGTTATCTAGCATTTGTTAATCATCTACTATGTGCTAGGTATTGGACTGAGCATTGGGAATATAAAAAAAGTAGAATTCACAATCTAATGGAGGAGACAACATGCAAACAATTATGTACATATGGGTTCTGCTGAATTCACTTTGCATCAGTTCATGGTAGTCTTTCCATGCCTCCCTGAGTTCTTCATTTTCTCTGTTGAAGAGCAGTAACTTTCTCTTTCATTCATATATCATGATTGCTAAGCCATTCTCCGGTTGAACAACATCTACATTGCTTTCAGTTCTTTGATATCACAAAAAAAGCACCCTCGTTTTTATAACACCTTCTGACTTGGGACACATTTAACTCATTGTTTAATGTAGCACGCCCCAGATCACTTCAAGTTTATCTTCAGTTGCCAGTCTTGCTCTAAGTGGGTGGTTTTTATTTTCTGAGTCATTGGAGAGGAAAGGGTTTGTTTCCTGAGACACTGAGCTGCCCCCAAACTGTCTATAAAGTGTTAGAATTACAAAGCTCTTTCTTTCCCCTTCCTTTCCATTAAAAGGATATGTAGATGATGTGGGAAAAATAACTCCAAAAAAAGAGTAGAAATGATTAAGTTAAAATTGGTGTTCATTAATAATGGTCAATTTTAAATATGGAGGGATCCCTTTTAGAAGTGGTGCAATATTCTTATACTCCACTCTCCTTTATCCTATCTCTCTGTATACATTTTCTGGTTTATTTTGGGGTTCCAGCCTTGGGCTATGCCAAAATCATTAAGGATTTATGAAGTGTCTACTATATGGCAGGCATTGTTCTGGCTGCTAGGGATATAAAAACAAAAAATGAAATATCCCTGCCCACGAAGAACTTATTTTCTATAGAGGAAATCAACCTATATACATCTAAGTAAATAAAAAATATTTATATAATGTTAAGATAGGGCATTAGCAGTTGAGGAGATTAGTAAAGGGCTGGGAATGGGGTGCAGAGTGCCACCTCTCCTGGACTTTGAAAGGATTTAGGAATTCAGAGAAGTGGAAGTGATGAGGGAAAGCATTCTAAGTATGGCTATGCAAAAGTGGGGAGAAGAGGGATGGAATACTGTGAAAAGAAATAGCAGGGGAGTGTATGAAGCCTGGAATGGTATATATTGGAGCCCCATTGTGAAGGACTTTTAGTGTCAAACAGATGTGTTAGAGTAGGGGTCCTTAACCTGGGGTCTGTGAACTTAAAAAAAAATTTTTTTTTGATGACTGTTTCAACATAATTGGTTTCCTTTGTGATATTATTTTTATTTCATGTATTTAAAAATATTCAGAGAAGGGGGTCTCTTGGTTTCACCAGACCTCCAAAGGGGTCCATAACAGAAAAAAGATTAATCGTCTTCATCCTAGAGGTGATAGGAGGCCATTGGAGCTTTTTGGATAGGAGAGTGACAAAGTCACACCTGTGTTTTGGGAATATCATTTTTTAGTTGTGTGGAGGATGGGTTGGAGGGAAGAGTCTTTAGGCAGGGAGTCCAAGTAGGGTGCTTTTGCAGCTATCCAGGCAAATATTTTTCCCTGAACCATGGTGGTTGTAGAATTGGATGTAGTGTTGTTGTGAACTAGCATCTCACCACTTCAAAACAGAAAATTGCTTTTTCTGTATTTCTTGCCACTTGCTCTCTGTCTGTTGGGCGTGTAGACATGTGTTTTGGTGGGAGTATGAAGGAAAAGTAGAAAGAGCAAGATCTGACTGTGCCATGATCATACATTTGCCCATATATATCTTCAATCTTGGTGTTCTGTGGTTGTCTGATTAGCGGGGTTTCTTCAACATATGATGGACAAGAGGATGTTTCTGGTGCTGTAATAAGCATCTCATTATCAAAATACATGAGTGAATGAAACACATACTTGGACATGTAACAGCTTTTCCTACTCTGAATGATTTGAGATTACCCTCGTTCGGGTCAAGTGTGAAACAAAAAGAAGCAGTGAGGTGGTCAGTTAATCTACATGAATGATCATTGGAAAAATCAGAAACAACTGGGTAATAATAATGATAGCTAATGTTTAGACTGTGCCAGGTACCATGTTAAGAGCTTTTATTATTAAGTGGAATTGTGATCCTCGCAAGAACTCTGGGAGGTAGGTGCTAGTATTTTCCCCATTTTACAGTTGGAGAAACTAAAAATGACTTGCCCGGGGTTACACAGCTAAGAAGTGTCTAAGGCTGGATTTGAACTCCAGACCCAGTGCTCTATTATATACTGTACCACTTGGTTGCTTCAGTTAGATGTCCCCCAAAAGGTGAAAGGGTAAGGACTTAAATCGTTTTAGAATTTTGGGCCTTGTAATTTTTTTTTTGGTGAGTTGTGAATATAAGGAAAGAGGCCTAGCTGAAAGAGTGATGAAGAAGAGAGGTTTTGACAACTTTATTCACTAATAAAACTGTAGAAAACAGTTAATGTAATTTGATGCCATCAGTTACATGGTGTGAAAAAAGAGGTTATCCCCAAACCCTTTCTTAAAGGGATTGTTCAGAATAAAGTGTTATGTTAGTTTTATTTAACGTGAATGACAAACACATTCATGAGCATATTAATAAGTGAGTACTTGTTGATAATATTAATAACTTATGAATAAATAACACAAATACAAAGCCTAAGCAGCAGAGTTCGCAGAAGAGTTTGCAAGAAAAAGAAAGTCCTTAGAAGTCAGTACCACAGGTTTCCTTTTAAATAAAAACATTAGTTCATTGGGGTAGAACTTTGTTAAGAGTTTAGTGGAGGGTGATGATCTCTTTGTACTGACCTATGACATTTTATGTAAAAACATTTTGGGTGTGTGTGTGTGAATGAAATATGATGAGCACTGTGCTCAAATGCAAACTATGAAAGAAACCTAATTGGGATTCTCTTTTCTAGCTTGATCTGATAAAAAGAGTAATTGATTCTTCCATTCTATTAAATTTTGATGTCAGAAACTCTGAAGAATTAATAATTGTTGTCATTGAAATCTTTATGAAAATATGATGTAAAAATTGTTTGGGTCAGACAGGATTAAAAGGTCCTATGGACTGATGGACTGATGCTCTCTCAGGCTCTTGACATTAATGTGACAGTGGAACTCTAAACCAGAAAGCTGGTAGAAACCTGACACAGTTCAACACAATCTCAGAGAAGATAATTGTGTTGCCAGGATTTTGTTCTGAATTGGTTTTCTCCTCTACTTGTGGAAGTTTTTCTCATGTCATAGAGTTTATAGGACAGAGATTTCCAAACTCCCTGGAACTGAGATATCTTAGACCTGTTGGATTCCTTTTCAGAGAATTTCTGTACACTCCCCGAAATAGCTAAAGATGCACAGAGGTGCTGGAAAAAGCAACAACAGAAAACAGCCAAAATACCAAACAAACAAACCAACCCACCCAAATCTAGGATTATGGCAAATATATTGTTATAGGGCTCTTCTTAGTCTTCTTCTCCTTCCTCTCCTCCTCCTCTTCCTCCTCCTCCTCCTCCTCCCCTTCCTCCTCCTCTTCCTTCTCTTCAGTGGCCCTGGCAGATCTAATATTGTATGACCAACTCTGAGGAAGGCAAAGGAAATAGAAAAGTCTCCTAACTTTAAAAGCACACACTCATCCTTTGCTTTAACAAGTAGAAAACTATTAAAGTGTGAATTTTCAGGTAGAATCAGCTGTAAAAATTCTTTCATGCAATTACACTGAATGTTTTTCATCATAGTACATTGTGGGAAATTCATTTATAATTATGATGGGCTTTTGAACGATGTACCAAAACAAAATTTGTCATATGGAAGAACTAGGAACCCACTCCCCACCCTTATACATGCAATCTGTCCAGAGTTATCCTTTAGCATAGAAGACAGTGTAAGAATGTAAGAAACAACTAGGAAAGATCACCAAGTAAAAGGTAATTAGTATAAGCTATGCTTATAATATAATATAAATGTTATAAGTATAAGTTATAAGTATAAGCTATGCTTATAATATAATATAAATGTTGAGGAATGTGATGCTGAGATTAGTCAAGGAAGGCTTTTTGGTTTAGGTAATGGACGTGGATATTCAGAGGAGAGCTGGCAGGGCATTTCAGGCAGAAACAACAGAGCAAAGGTAGAGAAACAAGAGGCTGTGTGATCTTGTGGAAAGACTTTTGGATCTGGAGCCAGAGTACTTGTGTCCAAAACCTGACTTTTCCACTTACTGCCTGTGTGACCTTGGGAAAATCACTTACCTTCTCAAGGCCTCCAGTGGTCACCTATAAAAGGAGAGCATTGGACTAGATCTCTAGGGTCTCTTTCAGCTTTAAATCTATGAATTAAGAAGATTTGTATGTATGTGTGTATATATGCATACATACACACGTAATGTAATGTGTTTATATTTTGTTATCTATCTGTGGAGAGACAAGTAAGGGGAGAGTCTTAACTTGAAGGGAGCTGCTATGGTAACAAGTACTAAGAGCTGAAGTTAGATAAATAGGTGGGGAAGCCATTTGATGAAGGCTTTGAGGGATGGTCTGGGGATTTAGGTTGATCTGAATAGGAGACCACTATGGATATTTTAATGGGAAAGTGACCCTATGAAAGCAGACTTGAATAAGATTAACCTTGTGACTGTGTATAGTGGTAATACTAAAGTATTTCCTCCCTTCCTCTGTAAAACCACAGCCGCACAAATACACTTAAATAAAGTGTCTGGTGTTATTTGAATGTATCCTGGGAATCATCAGTAAATTGGATTATGCTTTGCTTGACACTTACATAGAGTTTCTGGTATGTATATTGGAACTATATTAGTTCATGCTGAAAAATATTCAGAAATGGCATTTCTTTGTTAGCCTTCGAGTATACTGCATGGGGGGAGGAAACTTTGGGGTGAAAAGTTTGTGCTATTTATTATACATGGAAAGTATCAACTACTGTGCTTTGACACATGAATTTTGCATAGTGTTAGTATTAAAGATAACCCTCCCCCCAAACTCCTGAACTGCTTTTGTACAATTCATATTTCAGGCATAACAAGTGACTAGATGTAAGCTTCAGTGATTTATATAATGGACTAGCTAACACCTTTTGTGAGTGAGATAACTCTTAATCAATTGGATAAAGCTTACTGAGTGCTTATCTATAGTCTTTCAGTCCAGAAAGATTATCCATACCCTGGATTATGAAAAAAAAAAACACCATTCTACATACCTTGCTTATCTTTTCTAAGTCCCTTTGATAAAGTTTTCTGGAATAGAAATGTAGAGTTTTTGGATAGCAAAGTAATTTTTTATTGTCTAAAGGTAAATATTGAATTTAACTTAAGCTATTGCTTTGTGCTTTAATGTTATTATTCTTATGTTTTACTATTAACATTTATTTATTGTTTTAGAGCTTTAAATATTGAGCTTGGACACATTAGTTAATCTCCTGACTTCATTTTCCTCATTTGTAAAATCAAAATGTTGGAATGATTTCTAATGTTCAAGCTTTAGGTGTAATTTATAAGCACTTCAGTTAATCTCAAAACTCTAGCCATGCAGGGTAAAGATTTCCTATTTAAGCTGGAGACCGTGACCCCATTTTAAGCCAGTATGAGTTTGGAAATACATGACATCATTCTCAGAAACTACTTTCACTCTGCA
This sequence comes from Phalanger gymnotis, assembly GCA_028646595.1. Lineage (NCBI taxonomy): Eukaryota > Metazoa > Chordata > Mammalia > Diprotodontia > Phalangeridae > Phalanger > Phalanger gymnotis. The sequence goes on from CM053623.1 coordinate 146,789,133, forward strand.
TTATTCTTATGAGAAAACCAGAATAGGCTGTGAATTATGGTTCTCAAGTTTTCTGAGTTGCCTCTAAGCAGACATGTTATAATTACAAATGTTTATGAACACTTTGATAAATCGTACCTTAAATATAAAGAACTGTAACCCCAAAGCTCAACTTAGATGAGAAAAACTAATGAAAAATCATCTAGCTGCTATATTGCTTGGTTTCCTTATATTGTCTTTCAATACATACTTATTGAAGACTTCTGTATTCAATATCCTACAATACTCTGATGGGTTATTTAAGAGGAGATAATGGTCATAATAACAGCTGACCATCATGTGGTCTCTTAAGCTTTACAAAATGCTTTATGTAGGTCGTCTGATTTGATCTTACCTCTTTGGTATCTGATAAGATGCTCTTAAACTTGAGAAGTTTACAATCCAAGTGAGAGGATAAAATATGCATGTATTAAGATACAAGAATAACATCAAACAATGTACTAGTGAGTACAAAATGGTGTTTCTCTCTTGCCCCTATTTTAATCCTTCTTTTTTATTCATTTTGTTGGTTCTTCTATGCTCTAAGGCAGCTAGGAACCACAGGGTCATGAAATGTATTATGTAAGTTAAAAGAAGCATAGCAGTCTCATTGTTGTAGCTCCTCATCCAAACTGTTGAGCAGCATTGGTGACTGAATAAATACCCATGGAGCCCTACACTGGTTAAATGGAATATGCTGGTTAAATGAATAATTACTTTCAAAACTGTCTGGTCTTCTTTGAAGAAAAAGGAATCACAGAGTTGGGAGTGGTGGTGGTGGTGGTGGTGGTGGTGGTGGTGGTGATGGTGATGTGTACTTTAAAGGGCATTCTGACTTGGTCAACTGAAAAGTAGATTCATCGAGGTTGATCAGCTTATCTAAACTCATATAGGTCATTCGTGGCAAAGCTAGGATTAGAACCCCAGGCTCCTGACTCTGATTCTACTACAAAACAACTGAATTTACTCTTACATATGTAACAATTATATGTTTATTATATATATATATATATATGCATGCATATATACACATATAAATTATATTATATTAATATACAATGTTATATAATAATATATATTTATACTGTATTAATTATATTACATATATTATATGCACATGTTACCCAGTTATGTATACTACATTCCTGTCCTTTATATTTACTGATGCTGGCACTTGTCTTATTAGTTTTTACTAGTGTGATTAAGGTGAATTGTGCTTACATCAACACTGATCTAGAGTTTGTTTTAGTGTTTGTGGTCATATCCACTTTTTGAAGTATTGCATTATTATTCACTTGAAACTTTCTTCCCCCCCACCAAAAAAAAAATCTACCTTGTTACAAACTGGGTTATGCTGCTGTTTCCTAGAATTACAACATCCCAGTGTCTTTTGGTGCTCCTTCTTTCATTCACTCCCTCTCTCCTTCCCCTCTCCTCTTTATCAGATACCTATTTCATATCTAGCTCTTCAGAGAATATTTGAAGATCATTTCATGAATTATGAAAAGTGCTCAGGGATATTTTGGGGAGGCACTGATTATAGGATAAAGACACTATTTTGTTAAAATTCTGCCCCCTCATTTCAGAATACCAAAATGAATATATATCTATCTATATCTATCTATCTCTATCTATCTATCTATCTATCTATCTATCTATCTATCTATCTATCTATCTATATAAGATTTCCCCTTCACTCAATTTAAAGAGTTTGATATACTAATGGAAAGGAAGTGTGGTGTAATTGATCAAGTGCTATATTTGTAGTGAGGAAGATGTTGGTTCATAACCCCACCTCTGGCATTACTAGCTGTGTAGCCATGGGCAAGTCACTAAACCCTGTAAAAATTAATGAGCTTAAAAATGTAAAGTCTAGAGAAGCACTGTGGCATAGTGAATAAGGGGCCAGCACTGGAGTCCAGAAGATCTGGGTTTAAATCTAGCCTTTGCCTGTGTGACCCTTGGCAAGTTGCTTAATGGTTCAGAGCCCCAGGTGACTTGATCTAAGACTCTTATTTATCAGGGAAGGTAAAGAGAGGAGATGGAATTCTTCATTGGTAGTTTCTTACAATGTTCATTGTTTGTCCTTCATTCTCGAAGAGGACCGTAACATCAGGAGGGTGATGTCATGACTAGCTTCTTACAATGAAATCACAGATCACAAAAAGAGGAAAATTTTTATTTCTATTAATAATCTGATTTAAGGAAATAAAATATAAACATTTGAAAAGTCATCAATTCTTATACGCTAATAGACAAAATTGTATCAGAATACTGATATGTCAGAATTATTTTCATCCGTGATTTTTTTCCCCAAAATATAATGGAATAGATTATGGAAAATCATTATTTTGTTACTGTACTCTGCTCTCTGTATGTTGCTCTTTAAAACCTTTGTTTATTTGTAAATAGACACAACAACCACCAGATGGCAGTAAACACTCACTTCTTGTTTTTTGGAATAGAATTAATTAATTTCTTTAAAATTGCTCTCTATAGTGGTACTTAAGTACCCTTATGTTAGTTCAAAGCCTCCTAATGGGACAACAGTCTTCAAGAGCCTTGTTAGGAAAGAATATAGTGTTGTGATATGGTCACAGACTTGGAGATGGAAGCCACGGTCGGGATCATCTAAGTCTTTTTAAGTCGTTTCATAGAAATTGGAGTTGAGAGTGGAAGTGATTTGCCTAAGGTAACACAGATGATAACTAAGTGGCAGAGCCAGGATTGAAACCCGGGTTCCTTGGCTCCAAATATCCCTTGGCTCTTTCCGCTGTGGGACTGGCTGTCTTATATTAAGGGACAGAATTATACCTCTAGAGCAAGAAGGAACCTCAGAGGCCATTTATTTCACCTCTTTTCACCTTGTTGTTGTTGGTTCTTGGCCTCATTTTACATTTAAGGAAAATGAAGCCTAGGAGGGTTAAATGTCTTGTAGGTAATTGCCAGAGGTCACATTTGAACCCGGTACTTCTGATTCCAGAGTTAGTGATTTCCATTATTCTTGGCTGCTTTGAAGAACAAAGGAAGTAGGATCTAGATTGTTAGCCCTTTGAGGGGATAAATACATTATATTTAAAAATTCATAAGGCAATTTTGTATGACTAGATGAAGCTGAAAAACAGTTCATCAGGGAAAAGGCAGCATTATTCCCTTAAGGAAAATGGAAAAAAAAGATATGATGAGGTTAAAAGCCCTGATTCTGTTTATTGTGTTTAGCCTTGATTCCATCATGTTAGATGAGATATTGCAGCTATTTTCCATCTAGAGTTGTTTAAAAAAAAAATGCATTGGAAATTACAGGGTTAAATTATGAACTCTGAGGTGATTGGCTACAAAGAAATTTTTGGGGGAATAATAATTTTTAGATTTTTAACACAGGATGTATGCTACTTCAGGAAGATGTTACCTGTGTAGGAGGTTTCCGAAGCTGCATATGCAATAGGGAGAATTGAGCACAAGCTGAAAAAGCCTTAATATGGTCGGCAGCTGACATTCTACTGTGGGAAAAGTACTGGGAGCTGCTGTGGGCCCTGCAAGAGGTGCTGCTGAATCATCAGCATTTGTCAAACTGGAAGTCATCCAAGTGTGGCTTCAGCACTAGCAGAGTTTAAATCACCAAAATTAGGAAGAGATTTCAAACTTTTCCCCCTGCCCCTTTCCTCTCCCTGTCAAAGTTTCAAGTCCTTTCCTATGTTAGCTACCTGAATCTGAGGGCAATTGACTGAATCTTGATGAAGAAAGACCCTCTGGCATCTTGGGCTCTTCTGAACGTGTAGACAAAAAGTTGGAGGTCCATCCGTTCAGTTGGCTGCCTAGAAAGTGATATTGATGGTAAGAAATCCAATACTATGTAATACGCTGTCCAGACAAACCAAAGTTACTTGCAAATGAATGGATTAACTCACTAAATTGACTTGCAATCCTGCCTGCTAAATGGTTTTGATTTTGTTTTTCTCTTTTGGTATACCTTCCTACTCTTGGTTATTGTTCTTTTACCCATCACACAAAGCACAGTTAGAGCTACTAACCCTAGAGAAATCTGTCTGTTATTCCTATGTGAATCCCTCACTTTGCAGCTCTTCTTGTTGAAGACAAAATAAAAATTACGCTCAGGAACCTCAAGTCCAACTTTTTAATGAACAACATTTGTCTTTAGATTTCTTAGTTTGATGTTAAACACAAGTGAAATTCTTTTCGGCTAAACCCAGAAACATCATCCAAAATGTATGACTTGGCCCATGACAGATTCATGCTCTTGTTTCATTTGGGCCCTTACTGCTTCTTGGCCAGGTATTCTACCCCTGTATTCCTTGGCACACACTTCCCCCACAATGATGATTCCAGAACATCTCCCTTCCCTTCCAGCTCTCACTCCTTAATGCTCTCAGCAAATGATGGTGCTTCCTTAGCTAAGAAGAAGATAGAAACCACAAATCCTGAGCTCCCTATCTTCCCTCTTCTCTACCTCCAGAGAAATCCTGAGGGTCTTCCTCTTCTAGATTTATTTATTTATTTATTTATTTATTTTTATTAGGTGAAAGAGCCCCTCCTCCATCTCATTTCTTACCTAGCCTTAATCACCAAATGGGTGTTGCCTCAGTCAAACTAAAGATAACTGTTAAAGACTTTAGCTTAAAAAGGGCAAGGTCCCTGACTGCACCCAGGGCCATCTCTAGTCATCCTGATCTATATCTTGCCACAGGACCCAGATGGCTCTGGAAGAGAGAGTGAAGCTGGTGACTTTGTACAGCCCTCCCTCACTTAAATCCAATTCACTTGCATGTCATGGCATCCCCTCCCTAATGTCATGGTCCTCTTGGAGAACTTTTTCTACTTAATTCACCAAATACTTATTAATAATCTACTTTGCAAATGCCATTATGCTAGGCTATGGGAGATATAAAAACATGCTCCCTGCTCTTAAGAAACTTATAATCTCAGAGAGATAAGACATGTTACCACATCTTTATAAATGCATTCTAGAATATGAAAAGTATACAGAAGAAGTATCCCCAGTGCTTAGCACAGTGCCTTATACACAGTAGGCACTTAATGTTTACTAATTGATTGACTGAGTGATAGATTATTTCTAGCTTGGAGAATCAGGAAAGATTTAAAGGAGGAGGTGAGATTTGAATTAGGCTTTGAAGGATGGGCAGAAAATTTTAATAGATAGGAGGGAGTAGGGAAATGCATTTCAGTAAGAGGGAATAATATGAGAAGAATGGGATAAGTTTGGGTAATAACATACAGGTCCTGTATAGATGAAACAGTAGATGAAATTAGACCTGTGTTTTGTATATACAGCTAGCAATGAAGGAACACCCTCTAATCATGCAGATTGTTGCCTTCTATGAAACTTATGATCTTAGAGATCTGTCACCAGAAACACCGAGAAGTTAAAGCAGTATATGTAAGAGGTGGACCTGAATACAAGTCTTCTTCCTTTTTTTTTTTTGAGGGGGGAAGGCAGGACAATTGGGGTGAAGTGACCTGCCCAAGGTCATACAGAGCTAGTACATGCATCAAGTGTCTGAGGTCACATTTGAACTCAGGTCCTCCTGACTCCAGGGCTGGTGCTCTACTCACTGTGCCACCTAGCTGCCTCGATTACAGGTCTTCTTGACTCAAAATCAGACTATTTGCTTTGACATGCCACCTTGCCACATGCTGCTGGAGTTGATTCTGGTACCTTCCCCTCTGTTGATTATCTCCAAATTAGCCTGTATGTAGCTTGTCTGTATATAGTTCTTTGCTTGTTGCTCCCACATTAGCCTATGAGCTCCTTGAGGGGGGGGACTATCTTTTGCTCTTGTATCTTTTGTGTTTAGCACAGTGCCTGACACATAGTAGGTGCTTAATAAATGTTTATTGACTGACTAGAATATAGAGTGTGTGAAATTGAGTAGTACGGGAAAAAAGGGTAGAAATGTAGGTTGAAGTCAGAATGTGAATGGCTGGAAGAAAAGGTAAGGAATTTTGGGTTTTGTTTGGTAGGCGACAGGATTTATTGAAATGCCTCAAACACTAGAATAACAACTGATCAGAGGTGCGCATTGAGATTGTATAGTATAGGCTGGAATGGGGAGAAATTGAAATAAGGGAGACCAATTAAGAAACTACTTCAGTAGTCAGTCAGGGTATAATGTGGGCCTGAAACAGGGTAATAGCACTATGAATGGAAAAGAAGGGATGGAATGGAGCCCAGAGACATAGTGGACACAGAATCAATGGGACTTGGGAAACGAGTGTATGTGGAGAAAGGACAAAAGATGACTCTTAAGATTTTAGACCTGAGTGACTGGGGGAGCAGTGACGTCATTCCCTGAAAGAAATACGTTTGGAATTTGGGGAGGATGTGGCTCTGGATATGTCAAGCTTGAGGTGTTGGTCTGATACCCAAACAGAGATGTCTAACAAGTGGTTGGATATATGAGGTTGGAATTCAGGGTGGAGATCAAGGCTGGGGCTCAAGTTTCTGGAGTCACCCAGACATAATAACTGAAGCGGTGGGGATAATTGTTGTTTGTCCTTCATTCTTGAAGAGGACTACGACAACAGAAAGGTGATGCCATGACTTGCAAGTGAACTGGATTTAAGTGAGGAAGGACTGTGCAAAGTCACCAGTCTCACTTTCTCCTCCAGAGCTGTCTGAGTCCAGGGGCAAGATATAGATCAGGACCACTGGAGATCATCTCCAGGGATAATTGACATCTCTAGTAGAGAGAATATTAAGAGAAGAGAGAGAAAAGACTAGCTCCTTAGGGAGTTTCTATGTAGGAAGAAGTGACCCTGTTCCCTTTGTAAATTCTAAGCCCTATATCCTGAATTCTATCCTCTACCATCTTTTCTGGGACGTTATTCCCTTAATTTTCCTTTCTCTTTCTTGCATCTTTAATATTGCTGTCTTACCTGATATGTATATCTATCTCTCTCTCTGTATTATTATTATTTATTTTTGTATCTATATTGCTCTCTATCTATTGATAGGTAAAAGATATAAAGGAGAAGTCATCAGGTATATATGTATACATATGTACATATATACACATATACATATATTCAGGTTACATATATGTATTTACATACATAATATATACACTTATTTCTGAAGCACAGATTTAATCATCATAATCCCCTGCTAATAAATTTTCAGTGACTCCTTACTTCATGTAGAATCAAACACAGACTTTTACTTTATCATTTAAAGTTCCTCACAGTTTAGCACTACCTTGTTTCCAAACTTATTTCATCTTATTCCCCTTCACACAACCTACGTTCCAACCAAACTCTCTTCCTGCAATTCTCCAAACTCCAAGTTCCCTGTTGTGCATTTGTGTTTTCATAGTCTCTGTTCCTTGCCTTTATAGTGCATTCTCTCCTCTCCTCTTAAAATCCTTCACTTGTTTCAAGGGATCATTTTGGGAACCGCCTTCTGGAAGACTTTCCTGAAACCTCCTGGTTGTTAGTTTTCCCTGCCTCCTCAAATTGTCTTTTATTAGCTGGTGGTGTAAATGTTGTATCAAGTAGGGTGTAAGCTCCTAAAAGGTGAGAACTTCTTTTCTGTTTGGTTTGGTTTGTCTTTGCATTCCTAGCTGGGTGCCTTCCTCCTAGCAGGCATTTAACTAAATACTTGTTGAATTCAATTGAATTCTTTCAGGACCCTGGGATGCACAGTGACTTAAAATCATCATATGTTGCCAGTAGCTCTCTCATCTTCCTACTTATCTTGGATTTCAACTCCCCATTAGCTATTTCTGTGCTGTCCTTTCCCATCCAAAAAAATATTTTTCTTGGCAGAGAAAAAAGGAGCCGGATAAGAACTGAACAGCTCTAACCTCCCTCTTGTCATTTGTTCGCTCTATCTATCCCACACAGTGGTCTTCCTCTCCAATGTTTGATCTTCCTCTTTCCCTCAATGTGTCTACAAACTGTGCTGTCTTTTTGCTGGCCTTATGTCTCTTCTGGCTAGCCTCAGCCCATCCTGAGCTTTAGTGTTCCTGACACTATTGTTACAGAACCTTATTGTGCTTTTATATTCATTCTCCTTCCTGTTCCTGCTTCATCGTCTTTAGATTTCTTAAAAATCTAATGTCTCATTGATTTTCTAGTACATCTACACCAATTTCTTTAGTCAATTCTCTCTTTGCCCCCAACTAGAATTTTTTAAAGAGACCTAATTTCTCTTGGTCTGACTTTTAGAGATATTTAATGTATCAAATCCTAGCTACAGTTTTTTCCTAAACTCATATGTTCTCCAAAAATTTAGGGTATATATCACATTATAGCTTGCTTTCCTCTCCTTCCTCCTTTATCCTAAACTGAAAGATGAAATGCTTACTTTCCCTTCCTCCCAAGGTTCCTATCATTTTCATTCCATCAATCAATTCCTTCTTATAGGTCAGAATCAAGGCCGTAATAGTAGCTCTTGTTGGGTCCTCTGTCTTTTGGAGGATGCAATTATCATTAAGGGGAGTCAAGAAATTAACTTTTGCTTTACTTTTAGAAGACGTACAGAGAGAACTGCAGCAAATGTGTGGATTTTAACTGAAGCCCCACCTTACTGCAATCACACTTCTCTGCTTAGACTGTGATCTATTTTCTAAACTCCTCATCCATTTCCTGTCTATATTTGAGAAATCTGGAGCATACTCAGATGCCAGTAGTACTTTACTTTCTGTCTTTGTTGTTCGTTATTCAGATGCTCTCTACCATGCTTCGCCCCTCAAGTTTCTGTGTTTCCTTTCATGTTTTATTAATTTTACATGCTAGACAGCTAGGGGCAGACATACTAGGCAGCTAATTTTCATGGTAGATAAAATACAGTGCTGGACCTGGAGTGAGGAAGCCAGAAAGACCTGAACTCCAATCAGGCCTCAGATACTTACCAGCTTTGTGACCCAGGCCAATTCACTTAACCAACACTTGCCTCAGTTTCCTCATCTGTAACATAGGGATAAAAATAACACCTCTGAGATATTTGTAGAGCGCTTTGCAAACCTTGAAGTCCTATATAAATGCAAGCTATTGTTTTGTTTTGTTTTTTCAGAGGGGAGAAGGCAAGGCAATTGGGGTTAGGTGACTTGCCCAAGGTCACACAGCTAGTAAGTGTGTCAGGTGTCTGATGCTGGATTTGAACTCAGGTCCTCCTGACTCCAGGGCTGGTGCTCTATTCACTAGCTATTGTTAATATTATTACAGAGCTGCTCCCTCTTACTTTCCCCTCCAGCTTGTTCCTTTGAAATAAAAAGTAATCTTCCAGAGTCATATTCGAGTCACCAAAGCTTAGTGATGTCTATCAGGTCACATATTCCTCCTTGCCATAGGATCTCCAGTTCATTTTGTGTAATCACTATATTTTGTGCATTTGCTTTTATATATGAGGTGATAGGTTTTATTGAAGCCTTTTTTCTTGGGTATTTTCTCCTCTGAATTATTGGGCATTTTTGTTGCTTCTTCCAAAATGGAGGCTATGCAAAAATGGTTTTCTCTTCCCTTTTACCATTTAAAGCCTTTTTGATTTTACAAGACTGTAGACAAATTTGTTTTTATCAAGGTGTCTAACATTCTTATAATTTAAGCTATGGTCCTGAAATCCATATTGCATTGTTGGACACCATCTTTTCAACCAAATGTTCGCTTCCCAAAAGTGCCTTTCTTTTCTGAATCCTTTAACTTAAATTGTCAGCAACAGCGAAAATACCACCTGTGTTCCCATAGTCTTGACATTATACAAATGAAGTAACAGAGTTAGAAAAGTCAATTGAGTTGCCCATGTTCACATGGCTAACAAGTTTCATAGCCAAGACTTGATCCTAGGTCTCCTAACTTCTGGTATAGCAACCTTTCCTCTATAAGCTGAAATACACGTATTACCCAGATAATGACATGCATTTAGACAAACAGCGCACTGAGTCAGTCTATAGAGGCAGCTAGGTGATGTAGTTGATAGAACACTAGACCTGGAATCAGGAAGAAGAGAGTTCAAATCCAGCCTTTGAAACTTAAGTGTGTGATCCTGGGAAATTCACATAACCTTCTGGTACCTCAGTTTCCTCATCGTAAAATGTGGATTATAATAGCGTCTCCCTCCCAGGATTGTTATGACGACCGAATAAGGCATTTGTAAAGTGCTTAGCACAGTGACAATCACAAAGTTAGCATTTGTTAAATACTCGTTTCTCTCTATTCCTTCCTTCTATAAATGTATGTTTTTATATGTGTATATATCTGTGACTCTGTGTGTATATATGTATATGTGTATATACATACACACACACACACACACATATATATATATACATATATGTTCAAGTATACAAAGAACTATGTCTAGAATTGAGGAGAAGTATGAGATCAGACTGACCACTGCCGCTAAAGTCCATCTCTTTGATAGTAACAGTCCCTCAGTAATGAAATATGGCTATGAATCATGGAATACCATGATCTTAGGAGAGCCAAAATCACAAATAATGCATGGTACAATGAAAAGACATGTTATAGGTGTCAATAACATACAGCATATTACCATTGATGATCTGCATGTGAGGAATGGTATAAAATATATCATTAGAGGCACGTATGACTAGAAAAAGGAAATGGATTTTTCTGGTATAGAAAGACAAAAATAGATGGGCTGTCCATGTATTGCATGATGTTGGCGAAAAAGAGATTGACTTCAGTAGCATTGAGCAGGATTTTTGATAGCCAAAAAATCTAGCAAAATTTTAGGCTGCCTTGATAAGGTGTGGTACCCAGGACCGGGAAGAGGTTAGTCCTCCTGGTCAGATCATATCTTGAGTTGTATTTTATTTCTGGGAGCTCCATTTTAGGAAGGGCATCAGTAAGCTGCAGTGTTCAGAGGGGAACATGGCCAGGATGGTGAATAGCTTTGGATGGGGATGAAGATCATGCCAAGGATGTTTAGCCTTGAGAAGAAAATATTTTGGCAGGGGTTGGGGGAAGTGGGGCATGATGGCTATCTTTCAGCATTTGGATTGAAATGTGGAAAAGGAGTTCAATTGATTCTGCTTGTCCCTAGAAGGGAAAACTGGGAGCAGTAGTAGTAGCAAAAAAATGTCAGATTTAGGTTTTATATAGCAAAACCTTCTAGGAGGCATGGAAGCAAATGGCTGATTTAGGTTTCATGTAAGGATAAACTTCCTAAGAATTAATACCGTACAAAAGTGGGATTGGTTGAAAACTGTAACATCTATGATGAATATAATAACCATACATGATTTCAGAGGAATGATGATGAAATGTTTTGTCTACCTTCTGAAAGAAAAATAATAGATTGATGGATTTAGGGTTCAAAATGAGATATAAATACATATAGACATGCATGAAATAGTAATAACTAGCATTTATATAGTGCTTGCTGTGTGCTGGGCACTGTTCTAAACACTTTGAAAGGATTATCTCATTTGTTCCTCACAACAACCCTGGGAGGTAGGCGCTATTATTGTCCCCATTTTATAGATGAGGAAATTGAGTTAAACAGAGATTGAGTGATTTGTGTGTGAGGCCAAATTCAACCTGGGATTTCATTGATTTCTGACCCAGTGCTCTGTGTACTTCACCGTCTAGGAAGTCCAGATTCTAGTCACAGATCTGCCATTTACCCCTCTGAGCTTCAGTTTCTTCAGTTACAAAATGAGGAAATTAATATCTACTCCACTAACTTCTCAAAGATGTTGTGGAAATCAGGTGAAATGATGCATGTGAAAACTTATGTATGCTTTGAAAACCATAAGGTCCTATACAAGTGTAAGGCGCTATTATTAAATTCAGCAGACATTTATTATAAGCCTGCTGTGTGCAAGGCACTCTGCTAGGCAATGGGGATACAAAGACAAGAACAAAATCATTACTGCCTTCAAACCAAATTCTATTTGGTTAAGTTAAGAGAATAAACATTCATTAGAGGACTAGAATTTGAGTACATCTTGAAGGACCAAGATGACTTAATTACTGAAGAGCTTTTGCATATACTAGAATGAAAATTTTTATTTCAAAGTAAAATCATATCTACTTGTAATTATTTGCATTTAAATTGCATTTTCACAGATAGAAATTATAGTAAATTATAGTAATTAAAAATGCTCGCATCAGTTACTGGAAAGGGTGGACAGGGATACAGTGTCTTTTGGAGAAAGGCATGTTTAATTCAATGCAAGAAGATGAAAAGTATGAAAAGAAGAGGTTGAGGATGTGGAGAAGTAGTTATTTTTTTTTAACTGTTAAGTGGGTGTGGTCCAGGAGAAGAGATGAAGTAATCCATTTCTCTCCATTTTGTTGGAGACCTGGAGGATTGTGGTACTATTATGGATGTTGATGTCTGTTGTGTTTAGTTTGATTTTGCTTATCTTTTTTAGTTTGAAAGGAAGGCTTGGTGGGTAGGGATTGAAGGAGTATGTTTAGAAATTGTGTTGTTAAAACAAAGGACACTTGGGAAAAAGAAAACCCAATTAACAATCCAGAGTGGGCAGCTAGATGGTGCAGTGCATAGAGTGCTGGGTCTGGAGTCAGGAAGAATCATTTTCCTGAGTTCAAATCTGGCCTCAGACACTAACTAGCGGTGTGACCCTGGGCAAGTGACTTGACCTTGTTTACCTCAGTTTCCTCATCTGTAAAATGAGCTGGAGGAGGAAATGGCAAAACCACTCCAGTATCATTGCCAAGAAAACCCTAAATGGGATCAGGAAGGGTCAGACACAACTGAAAAATGACAACAACAATTCAGAGGGAGGCCAAAAATGAAAAGAGGAATCTTAGAAGTATGAAAGTTCTAAGAGAGTACAGAGGATGGAGGTTTTTACTGTAGGAGACAGATTCTCTGAATCTCTAGGATTCTGGGAGCGTGATGTGCAAATTTAATAGCAATAGTTGAGCTCTGTACCTTCTAGGGTCTAGTGGTGATAGAAGCTGGTGAATGAACAAGAGAGTGGAAAAGCATTTACTTATTTACTAAAGAATTGTGCTAATTGCTTTAAGAGAAAAGTATAAACCCCCCCCCCCCCCTTTGGAAGGTAATGAAAACACTATTTATTTTTATGGCCATCTTTTGCCTTCATTGCTGTGCCCCTCCTCCTAGAGCCAGACACAAATTAAGTGCCTAATAAAATGTCTATTGTTGATTCTGTGGCTAGGGAGGGAGCTGGTGATTTGTTTTGAGAAGTCACTGGTATGGAATTTAGGGAATTAGGAGATTTGGTTGCCACACCCTTTCCAGGAGCAATGGAAGTTTTTGATTTCGAGGAAGGGGCTAGGGTAGAATTTGAAGTGTGGCTGAGGCCAGCTAGGTATTGTGAGTCATGTATTTATTTATCTGTAAGGATAATATGCCTCCCGCTCTGCCCCACTGTCTTTCCCTTAGGCCTCCACGCCCAGTGTGTGTTGGTGCAGTGTTCTCTTTCCAGGAGTGGTGGGAGTAGGGGGTAGGGGCGAGGATACTGGTTCAGATCAGAAGTCTGGGCTTCTAAGGACTGGACAGTATTCTCACATGGTAACATTGTAATGTCAGCTGGATGGCAAAGAGTGTTGGGCCTAGAGTCAGAAAGATTCACCTTCCCGAGTTCAAATGTGGCCTCAGATACTAACTAGCGGTGTGACCCTAGGCAAGTCACTTCTTCCTGTTAGCCTCTGTTTCCTCATCTGTAAAATGAGCTGGAGAAGGAAAAGGCAAACCGCTCCAGCATCTCTGCCAAGAAAACCCCGCTGGGGTCACGAAGCGTCAGCAGCTATTGAACAACAGAATCAATGTTTCTGGAAAGCTCCAGAGGCAGTGACTGAGGAGGATAAAAGAAGAAGGAAATTTGGATTGCTGATAGTTACTCCCTTGGATTTAGCAAGAAAAGACTTAAAGTCAGTTAGGGTAGTCAAAGGTTTCATGAGTACTCTCAATTTATAGCTGTTAGCATTAGGATGTGGTACCAGGAGCAACTGGTTTTGATGAGGTTTAGACTGTGGGAGCCCCCTTGAACTCTCCTTGAAACTTCCCACTAGATGAGGCCATAAGCCTGTTATTGCTAGGCCCAGATCTCTAGGCTAGGTCCTAGCCTAGCCTTCCATTGTCTGGCTAGTTTCCACCTTGGATCTTATCAAAGTGTCTGTGCCCAAATATGTTACCCTTAACCTAGCTTAGCCCTACATTGTTATCTCCAGGTAGCCTTCATCTACTTCCCACTCTTAATCCGTTCTCTTGGTTCCTGGAGTCTAACCTCACCTCAGTCCTCCTTAGACTCCTCCTCAAGACCCTCCCTAAACCCCTCCCAATACCCCAGGACCACCCTAGATCCTTCCCACAATCTTCCTGTTTATAAGTTTCGCCTTGCCTCCATGAAGGTGCTCAGATTCCACGATGGAATCTGGCCCACTTGTGAGCCTCACAAAGGGTGAGATTTCTTAAGACAACCCATTATGGCTAATCTGTAATAAACTTTGTCCCTCTGGCTGTGAGAAGGCTTGAGTTGAATTCATTTGAACAGGACCTGGCATGCTGGTATTTTGGGGTCTTGACCACCCCTAAAAGCATATAGTTCTCTGACCTCTTCAGCTTGAGCTTTTAAAAAATGACAGTTGAATTTTCTCTTAAAAGCTAGTTTTTTAAAAAATATCTGAAATGTAAATAAAATTAATATTTCAAAATAACTGCTTGTTAACTATTTTATTTCAGAGCAGTTTTAATATGTAGACCTAGACAGTATCTAGAAGACAGATACAATAAGTCCATTTTCTTAAGAGGTATGTTATATTTATAGGGAGAAGGACTGGAATTTCATTAATATAGGGGACCCCAGGAAGAAGAAACTTTCAGTATCAATGCTGGTCTCCACTTTCTCTATAATTTACAGACTTACAGAATTGCCTGGTCTACTAAGAGGTTAAGTGACATCCCCAGGGTCTAGGAATTGGTAGGTCAGACTTGAACCCAAGTATTCCTGGCTTCAAGCCCAGCTCTCTGTCCACTACATCACATGGTCATTTATATTTTTAAAGGTTGGAAAATACCCTCATCAAGATGGTCTAACTAGTGTTTTGTCTTCAGGAGTCTCCTATCTCTTTATTCAGAATAATGTCCCATTACTTCATTCCCAGATGTAAAGTGGGTTAAGTTTCTATTCTTAACCCCAGATAGAATAAAGATCAGGACTTGTTCAGGACCCAGTATGGTTCCATGCAAAACCGCTGTATTCATTCTTATACCATGAAAATAGGGAGGGGGGTCCGGAAGTATTGAAAAGGATAGAAATTATGTTGATATAAATAACACAGTGCAGTTAAAAATCATCCCTAGCAAGTTAAATTCTGCTCTTGAGACGTGAGATTCACTATATCACTTCCCAAGTCAGAGCCATGTATCAGTGAAGTATTGTACTTTGCTGACATTCCAAGGAAAATACAGCCATCAGATTTCATTTGATCCTCAATAGCATTGCATTTACTTAAAAGAGGGGTAATTAAGAGGTGATTACCTTGTAAAATTGACCTTCCTTTGTCTGATTAAGGGCTCTTGGGCTTATGAGATCATAGACTTTGAGACCTAGAATCCAACCCCCTCATTATACATTCTGCTGTCAAATAATTGAAGAAAAATAAACAATGTCCTCAACTCCAGTGACTAGGGAAATTCATTTGCCCCAGGCAAGTAGATGGACCCTAAGCAGTTGGATGAGTTATTAGTATATTGCCAGTTTCGAGGATATTCAGTGCTGCTATGACTTATATCAATCCTGCGAGACATTTAGGAATTAATATTTCACTATAGATTTTTAAACTAAAATTTCCTGCCAAATAACTTTCCTAGGGTCACTCAACCCGTGCATGTTGGAGTTCTGATACCAGGTCAGAACTCGGACCCAAGTCTTCCTGGTTCTAAGGCCTGCTACACTATGCTATGTTTCTCTCTCTATTTTTGTTTCTCTTATGAGAGTGGTTAGTTGAATCTATTTTGAATTCCTGTGTGTTTTATTTGAGGACTTTTGTTTTGGTATGTTCTACAGTTTTTTGAGATTAGCATAGTTTTATCAGCAAATAGAAGCATTTGGAGACCTTCCTATCAATAGAAAAACCATTGTTTGGACTCTAGGCAGAATAATTCTGAGGAATGATTTTAAAATTAATTTAAAATTTGAATAAAGGTTTTTTTGGTCTTTTTTTTCCCTTGCAGCTCAATCCTGATTATCGAGATGCCAGCAATGAAGGAAAAGTGGTGGTAAGTGGGCTTAAAAAAAAAAAAAAGAAAGCATGTAGTTTAGTTTTTTTTTTTTTACATTTGCAAATATTAGTCTTTAAACATTAAGCAGAAAAGCTGAAGCCTGTCTACTTGGCAGAATAGGACTAAGGTATGTTTCTGTGGTTGGAAAAGATTAGGATGTGACGCAGGTCTGTGGGAAGATTTTCAGTAACTGAGAAGATTCTGGCAGTTAGGAGCTCATTTTGGTTTATGAACAGATATAACAGAGAGCTGGAGGCAACTGAAGTTGGCTTGATTCAAGGCGCTTTCCCCCATGGGTATATAGGGATTGGGAGAGAGAAGAAAGGGATCAAGGTCATGTGACATGACCTGTTTTTAGTAGAAAGCTAGATGTTTGGGTAGTCACTTGGCTTCCTTAGTCTTCCCTGTGGTGGGAAACTGAGGCATTGACAGTTATTGATGGCCCTGATTTTCCACAACTTTGAAATTTTTCAGTGGCTTAAAGGATGACTGTGAATAATTTCTGATTTTGAAGACATTCATTGAGTAGTCGACATCCAAGAAATGTTAAGTGACTCATATATGCAAGGTAAAATAATTGTCCTACTCTGAAACCTCAACATAGTATAGAGGGGATTCTGGGTTTCAAAGATTATGCCAGGAGAAGCCAACCTTTGGCAGATTCTGCCATGCTGGAGAGGTTTCAGATACAGTCCTGGCAGCAAACCTCATTGCCTGTGAGCCAACCTTGCTAAATACAGAGAGGCTCATCACCAGAAATATGGTCACCACAGAATGAATTCTTTGGCCATGGAAATGCAACCATGAAGGAAAAAAGGGACAAAATTGCTGCAATAACAATGGAAGTACAGAAGAAAATGGAAGCAAAGGGTACTAAGAACCACAAATTTAGACCATTCGTTCATGCTAAATTAACTTGGTACTCTAAAGATGAAATCCTTGTCCAGTGAGTGATTAGTGAATGGGAATATTACTGCAACTAAATCATGCCAGTATTAACATTCTTGCTATAAATTAAACCAGAAGGTAAATGGAAGTATCAGTTAATTATTTAACAAGCATTTTTTAAGCATCTACTATGTGACAGGCTCACTGTGTTAGCCCCAGGGATAGAAGTACAAAATATGAAACAATTCCTAGCCTCATTACATTTCCCCCCATTATGCACTCCTTTGAGACTTCTCTGACTCACCCCAGGCCTCAGGAATCTCATCATTGGACTTTAATCATCCTTCAATATTGAGTCACTCTTGGTCCTCACTCCTCATCTACTCTCTGATTGGTTCCCCGGCCATGAACCTCCATGGTAGAAGGGGACTCAGGAGACACCCCTCCTCATTTCCCACCTGCCCATGCTACTTGGGGACTTTGATGATTTCTCCACCATTTCATTGGGTACCTGACCTTCTGCCTTTTACCTTGCTTTTGTGTAGTGTCTTCCCTTTGTTTGCTCCTTGAGGGCAGGGATTTTTCTTTTTGTCAGTATTGCTACCCCAGTGCTTAGCACAGTGCTTCAGGCATAGTAGGCAGTTAATAAATGTTTATTGACTGACATTTTAATTGAGCAGACAACAAGTACATATAAGATATACAAAGAGTATGTTTATATATGTGTGTTTGTGCATGTATATATAAATGTATACACACAAACATATACATGTAGTTCAATACAAGATAGTTTACAAGACAAGACACTGTTTGGGGAGAGCAGGAAAGATTTCTTGCAGAAGCTTGTGCTTCAAGAAACAAAAGTAATTGACAGAGTTGGTCTTACATACTTCCAAAGGCAACAAGAAAGACATTCTGTGGGATTCACAGGTACCTCATATTTTAGGGCTCATACTTGATATATCCTTTTTTAAAAAAAGTTTTATTGCTTTTAACTAAATTTGATTTTCAAACAAGGATCAGCCTTCTCTCTCCCACTCCTCCCTACCCCATTGTGAAAGCAAGAAAAACAAAATTCCTCTTATAAGCATTTATAGATAAGCAAAACAAAATTTCTCATTGGCCATGTCTTAAAAAATATGCCTCAGTCTGTGCTCCGAGTGTACCATTTCTCTCATAGGGTGGGCAGCATTTAATCAAAAGTCCTCAGGAATTTGTGGCTGGTTGTTGTATTTGAGTATAGTTCCAAGTTTATACACACACACACACACACACACATAACACACATAATATACACACATATACATACATACACATATATATGCATATAAACATAAATTTTGTTTTATCAGCCAACATCTATCTACCTTTTCACTCTCCTACCCCTCTGATAAATACAATGACCCACTACAATTCCAAAAGACTCATGATGAAATATGCTAACTCCAGAAAGAAAGTTGATAGGGGAGTGCAGACTGAAGTTTATTTTCTTTTTTTCCTTCCTTTTTTTGTGGAAGGAGGGAGACATGGTTAATATAGGAATTTGTTTTGCATGACTGTACATATTTGTAATGGATTTTGTTTTTCTTATTTTTTTTTGCCTTGTCATTGGGTAGGGGAGAGGGAAGAGTAAGAGAGAGAATTCAGAACTGAAAATAAAATAAAATCGAATTTAAAAATATCAATGAGGTGGGAGGACATAGAACAATATTGAGGAAAAGTGAGTCCTGTCTTTCTGGGATGTACAGTTTATGAAGGGGAGAAATGTGAAAGAAATCAAATCAACAACAAAAAAGACCACAATGAAAATAATTGCAGCAGAAAAATGCTATGAAGAAATTAGATAGAAAAGATTCTATGAAGAAGTTAATGACACTCATATTGAATGAACTTTTGTCAAGTCAATAAGTCAAAAAGCATTTCTCAAGTGTCTATTATATGCCAGACACTATGCAAAGTGCCAGGGATACAAAAAAAGGCACAAATGCCGTCTTCGACCTCAAGAAGTTCACATAATATTAGGGGGAACAACGTGCAAATAGTTATGTACATAAGAGTTATTTGAGATAAACTGGGGGCAAACTCAGAAGGAAGACACTGGCCTTAAGAGTGGAAAGGTTTCTTGCAAGAGGTGAGATTTTAGCTGGGACTTGAAGGAAACCAGGAAAGTCAGAAGGTGGAAGTGATGGAGAAAATTCCAGACATGGGGATGGCCATTGAAAATGAATGGAGTTAAAAGATGAAATATCACGTGTGAAGAACAGCAAGCAGACTAATGTCACTTTAATGCTCGGTGACTTCAGTAAAACATGGGCATAGAGGAGAATGGTAAATACAATTCAGTGGAAACACACACAGAGGCCCAAGGGTGGTAGCCTATGAAGAAGCCTCCATAATCCTGAACACTTTTTCAAAGAGAGTCGGGGGGACTAAGCTTGGTGTGTATTGAGTAATATCACAAAAATAAAACTATTTCCTTTCTAACAGACCAGAAAAGACTGGCTGTCATTTCTTAATCTGTCATCTGCATTAAACCAAAGTTCTTTGAGAGCATGTACTGTTAGCACCCATCACAGTTACAATATACATAGTATTGAAATCCCTTTATCCTTCAGTTCTTTTCTCTGGCCATTACTCTGCACCTTCTAAGCTCTCCTCCCTTCCCTACATACAGTACTATATGGTTACATAGCACAATATTGAGTTATCAAAATTTAAATGCAGGAAAAAACCCCACAAATTTATAATGAATTATTAAATATAAGCTGCATTATTAAAAAATTTATATATTTTTTGAAATGATCCAGATTTTTTTAAAAAAAACCTTAAAGAAAGCAGATTTCCAGGGAAGTTCTGAACAAATTTTTTTTTTTTTAAAGGAGGCAGTAGTCCATATAAATTTGGGAACCCCTTTCCTTGACAATCATGCCTCACCAACTTCAACCCAGGATTCTTCCCACCATCTTCCACTTTCACTCCTATTCATGAGCAGCTGAATGGAGGTGGGGGAAATTATGGGTACATGATAAATTTATGTTACATAATCTCACTTGGGCCCCAGCTACAACAAATCCTTTTACAGCGCCGTAATCCATTTGTCCCTCCACAGTGGCTACTATAAACCTTGTCATCCCTCCTCAAGTTTCCTATGACATCACTTTCCCCACCATCTCAGCTGAGGATCTTGCCTCATACTTCATTGAAAAAATAAAACCATTTAATAATAACTCTCCTTCCTCCCTCCTTATCTCATGTCATGCAGATGACATCTCCACTATCTCTGCCTTTGCTCTTGTCTTTCATGAACAGGAGGTCCCTCTTACCAAGGCAAGGAAAATCCCTTTACGTGAATCCTTGAGCTCATCCCATTCCCATCTTCTCCAGTAGACATATTCTTCTTATAGGCAATTTCTTTGTAATCTTCAAGAGTGAGATAGGTGGGGGGAGAAACAGGAGAGAGTAGTGGTGAGAAAAGTTAGAGAGAAGAGAAAAGTTAGAGAGAAGAGGTGATTAATAGTGTCAAAGACTGCAGAGAGATTAAGAAGGTTGAAGACTGAGAAAAGGTCATTAGATTTAGCAATTAAGAGATTATATTTGAATGATTAACTGGGAAGCCACACTTCAAAAAATTAAGAAAGTAAGCAGAAAGGAAGTAGAGACACCTATTGTAGATGGCTTTCTCAAGGAGTTTATCTACAGAATGGAGGAGAGATTCAGGACAGTAGCTATCAAGGATGGACTGACTGATCAAGTAAGGTTTTTCTGAGGATGGGGAAGATATAAGCATGGTTATAGGCACTACAATCTATAATGTACTACATAAGAAAATATAAATGGAGCTTAAAAAAAATCAAATCTAGAAAGAGTTACTGGATTACATAGGAGGTCCATGGCGAAGGCAAAAAACAATTGGAGGATATTGAGGGATTGATTGTCAAGATTTCTGAATATTCTGAACAATTAGAAAAAAAAATCACAGATATTGCTACTAAAAGAAAACAATCAAAAAGATTTCACTCTCCTCTGACCTATATGCTTACTTTCATTTCTGCAAAATCTCTGAGAACAATTTATATGGGTATTAAGCTTTTCCTTAGTGAAAATATAAATAGGAAATAGGCAGGCTTCTGCAAACAATATTTGATAGCAGACCACATCTTTATATAGTCACATAATTGACTGAAAAGGTGCTTATTGACTATGCATATTGTCTGTTGATTATAAAAAATGTTTTATTCAACAGAGCAAAATGTAGCCTGAAGGTTCTCTTTCATCATGATGTCTTCCATAAATTTGTTAAGCTCATGCAAGATTCTTTGATAGATGCAGCAACAGATAAAACTTTGTTCAACTCTCCTTTGGTTAATATGTGGAACACAGAAGTGGAGAGTTGGGCTCGCTAAAGATGTATGCTACTATTATGGAGAAATCTGAGACAGAAAATGAGGTTCTCCAGATACTCGTAATTGTGAATGACCTTGTGCTAATTGCATGAACCCTTGGAAGACCATGGAGAACCTCCTAAGAGAGGCAATGTGGCAGAGTGAAAAAATGCTGAGATTTGAAATCAGAGGACCTGGGTTTGATCCCCATATCTGTCACTAATGTCATGTTGGGCAAGTCCTTCTCTCAGCCTCAGTGTCCTTATCTGTGAAATGAGGGACTCAGACTAGATGACCTCTGATGTTCCTTCCAACTTAAATTTTTGAATTATCAGTGGTACCTAAAATTTCTCATGAGTTCAGTTTCGCCATCCACATAGGGAAAAGTAAACAAAGAATGCTTGTTAAAGTACAGTTGCATTTCAGCCATATACAATATACAGTTGAAAAGACAGCCCATAGAGGTAATCCATTTGTAAGTATATCCTGGACTGATATTGCAGGCTAACACTGACCATGGAATTGAACAGGAAACAGAGCTGGATTGCTTTTGGAAAACTATATAATACTTTTAATCACTCCCAATGAAACAGTTAAAAAATATATCTTTATTCTTCTAGCAATGTTACATAACTATGAATGACATAACTTTTTAATACAAAGAGAATCAAAGTTGTAACTCATACCAAGAGCAATTGGGAGTCACATGATGAGAATGAATAGGCTTCAGTGTATTTCCAATAACAAATAGCATGCACAAAGCAGCATAAGCTATATCATTAAAGAGATTTGTAATTAGAGAAAAGAGGATGGCCAGTAATATAACAAAGATCAGGTAATAAGTTATGGCCAGTCTGTGTGCTACACTGGTGCTCAGGTGACATCAAGAGATTTAGGTCTCTAGGATGTCATTTGGACTTCTTGTGGAGAACTGATGGCAAAACCAGACAAGAATCATACAGATTGAAAATGCAGATGGGCTGTGATCTGCACTTTTGGAGGGAATATCCACATTGATAAAATCATAGACCCATGCGAGAATACAAACAAAACACTATGCTAATTACTGGGCATACCAAGATGAAGATTTGATTGTTTGATTGTCCTCAATGAGCTTATAAGCTAATGGAGAAGTAATGTGGATAAGATATTTACATAAAGATGATATAGGGTATAAATTAGGCAAGTTCTTTAGTTCTAAAAACTGCAAATGAAAGTCTATAGGCTTTGCAAACTGTATTAACTCTTCCCATAGCTTCTGGTGGATATGTGGAAAAGGCAGTATGTCATCCAAATCTGAATTGTCCGGTACCTCCCCCATTTCTAGACCATTGACCCCTTACTGCTCTAGTCCCCATGACTTCATTCAGCAACCTCCCTTATAATATCCACATAGATGTGGTGCCCTCCTCAGGCAAAATGCCTGAGAAATTTGAGGAAAGAAATAACTTTCGTCAAAGGATGTGGGGTGTGTGTGTGTAAGGGAATGTGTCATAGAAAAATGGCATCTGAGATAGCACTTGAGGGATATGAAAAGGAGTAAGTAGAACTGGGTATAGCTAGATGTAGATTGGAGTAAGATTGTGGAGGGCCCCGAATAGTAGAGTCAAGAGATTCACCTTCATTTGTTAGGCAATGGGCAGCCCCTGATAATTCTTGAGTAGAGTAGCTGCATGATTACAAGCAGTATTATGAATATTTCTTAGACCTCCAAGAGGAAGAAGACATGGAGAGACTGGAGGCAGGAAGACCAGTTAGGAGGAGGAACTAGATGATTTTATTTAAATGAATTGTTATAGCCTACCCCAGTTTAATTGCTAGCATTTATGTAGTGCTTTAAGGTTTGCGAATTACTTTTACTAATATTGTCTCATTTGATCCTCATCCCAACCCTGGGCAGTAGGTGCTGTTACTACTGAATCAGGTAGATTCTAAGTGACTTTTCCAGGGTCACACAGCTGACTTAGCTTAGTGTCTGGCACATAGTAGGCGCTTAATGAATATTTATTGATTGACTCCAGGCCCAGAATTTTATCCACTGTGCCAACTAGCTATCTATGATATAATGTAATAATAATGTAACATAATAGGTTTTGCTTTTAGATTATTGGGAAATTAATTTTAATTGAAGCATCATTTATTACTATTAAAGAAAGACTATTAATACTATACCGGGAAGACATATTTTTTATTTTATTTAAAGTTAATCTGTCAAGCCATTTCTGGTTTAGAGGAGATGTCTAAAGTGGCGTATATCCCCCATGCCCTCTTTCATGCCTCTACCCTCAAGACGATTTGAGGTAACATTTATAGGAATCTTGAACAAGGAAAAGATCATAATAAATTAAATTATAATTTGGGGGTCAACATTCTAAAATCAATAGTTACTTCTTTGTTTTTTGGTTGAACAGTGCCTTTGCATATTCTTCTAGAGTAAACAAAGGGACCTCCTCCCAGCCTTCAATATCTTAATCCTTTCCCAGTGGAGAAGGGTGGGTCTTTGAGCCAAATGCTTCAGGGGATAAGCATAGAGGATACGGCTTATAGATGGGTCCAATCCATTCTGGTGGGTGAACCTAAATGAAATTAGATTTATTCTTTGTTCCATGATTTGGTTACCACCCTTAATCCAATTCCCCATGAAAGGCCTTTTGTCCTGCTCAATTTCCTAAAGGCAAAAGTCTGGAAAGGGACTTTTTAGATCAGAGAAACATTATTTTTTAGTATTTCTAAGAAAAACTAAAAAGTTTTTAAATATGATTTCACATTTCTTTTGTTGTTGTTATTCACTTGTGTCCAACTCTTTTTGTTTACCTTTGGGGTTTTCTCGGCAAAGATACTGGAGTGGTTTGCCATTTCCTTCTCTAGTTCATTTTACAGATGAGGAAACTGAGGCAGAGTTAAGTGACTTGCCTAGGGTCACGCTGCTAGTAATTGTCTCTGAGGTCAGATTTGAACTCAGGAAGATGAGTCTTTCTGACTTCATGCCTATACATCCATTCCCCCCCCCCCTTCCACTTTATCCTCTACACCACCTAGCTGCCTAAATGATTCCAAAAAATCTGTCAAATTTACTCAAGCCATTCAAGTAGTTTTATTCATATCATGAAGATAAAAATCTCTGGATGAGTAATTAGATTTCTGACTCGATTCCTATTTTGATGTCATACAGACAACCTATATTTCATATTTGTACTTAGCAATACAAGATAAATGCTTACAAGTTGAATAAGTAAATGGAAAAAAAGAGTTGGAATTGGCAACAAGGACTGCTATAAAACTCTCAAATAAAGTCCTCTCCTCTAATAGAAAGAGTCAGAATATCACATAAAAAAATGACTATTGTATTTTGGAATATATTTTGATATCAGTGAATCCTACAAAGCATCCAGCACAGTAAGTTCTCAATAAATATTTAATGAATAAAAGATTGAATAATTTATGGTTACGTTGATCTAGGACTAATATCTTTCAGAACTTTCAGAACATCTTTTCAGAACAGAACAGCTCCTGATCTGTATTTTTTTTTTCAATTTAATTAAATTAAAACATTTATTAAGTGGCTACTGTGTGTACATAGGTGGGTATAGCAGATAGAGGGCTGGGCCTGCAATGAAGAAGACCTGAGTTCTAATGTGACCTCAGACACTTACTAGCTGTGTGACCCTGTCTAAGTTACTTAACCCTATTCACCTCAGTTTCCTCATCTGTAAAATGAGCTGGAGAAGGAAATAGCAAACTATTCAGTATCTCTGCCAAGAAAACCTCAAATGAGGTCACAAAGAGTCAAAAAAGGCTAAAAAGACTGAACAATTACAATTGTGTATAGAGTCCTTGGTGTTAGGTATAAGGGGAGGTAGTTTAAATAAGCAAGACCTTAATTTTATAGAGCTTATAGCCTAATAGAGAAATAAATCTAAGTGATCAATTTATGATATTCACGGAAAGTTTTGATGTGTATCATAATGACCATGTATAGACAGGATAGGTAACAGGATAGGATTGGGACTTTTATTTGCATATTTGATCTTGCTTGTTACTCCAAGTCTATCTCACCTGTTTATTGTTCTTTTTGAAATTAAGGCCCCAAGATTGGCGAGGGGGATGGCAGTCTCACTTTCAGCTTACATTACACAAGTGATATCAGTTTACTGTGCTTATGGGAGGAACTGAAGTATGAAGCTTACGTGGAAAGTAGAGGATAAGATAAGTCAGCCTTTGGTGGGCAATTCATGACTATTATTTTTAGACTTACTCTGATCACTCCATTTCTATCATTAGCAGGGAATCATTACTTGACATCTGAATTTTATTCCCAGAAAAGTCACAAACTTGAATCACTTTGGGACAGATACACACTGTAACACTCTCTGGTTCTCAGTTCCCTTATTTGTAAAGGGAAGGTGATGAGGTCCATTCTTTTTAACTTATGACGTATTTTGAGGATAAAATGAGATCATAGAAAACACATTTAAAAGAAGTTAAATGTCATTTACAAGTGTGAGATATTACTTTAATGTCATAATATTTAAGCCCTAGGACTTTGCATCTTTACTTTTTTTGTCAGCAAAAGTCATAATAGTTGACATTTCTATAGCACTTTACAAAGTGCCTTTTCCCAATAGAAAACCTGTCATATGGTAGTAAAAATATCCCCATTTTGCAGACAAGGAAATTGAAATTTTGTGAGGTGCTTTGTCTATATTTATGTAGATAATAAATATTTGAACTAGAATATTAACCCAGGTATGTGAGTTGAATGTGATAATATATGTGAAGCAATTTGCAAACCATAAAAAGCTAACTATCAATATGTATTAAGTGCCTACTATGTGCTAGGTGCTAAGTGCTGGGATACAAAGAGGCAAAAACAGTTTCTGCCCTCAAGGAGATTACAAATGTTAGCTACTGTAGTAGTACTTGTAGCAGTAGTAGTAGTACTAGTACTAGTAGTAGTAAAAGTAGTAACAGTAGTAATAATGGTAGAAGTAGTACCAGTAGTAGTAATAATAGTAGTGGTAGTAGTAGTAGTAATAGGAGGAGGAGTAAAAGTAGTAGTAGTAGTAGTAATAGTAGAGGTAGCAGTAATAATAGTAGAAGAAGTAACAGTAGTAGTAGTGGTAGTAGTAGTAGTAGTAGTAATAGGAGGAGGAATAGGAGTAAAAGTAGTAGTAGTAATAGTAGTAAAAGAAGTAGTAGTAGAGGTAGCAATAATAATAGCAGAAGTAGTAACAGTAGTAGTAGTAGTAGTAACAGTAATAGTAGTAATAACAGTAGTTGTAGTAGTGGTAGTAGTAATAACAACAGTAGTAGTAGTAACAGTAGTAGTAGTAATAGTGGAAGAAGTAGTAATAGTAGAGGTAGCAGTGATAATAGTAGAAGTAGTAACAGTAGTAGTAGTAGTAATAGTGGAAGAAGTAGTAATAGTAGAGGTAGCAGTAGTAATAGTAGAAGTAGTAACAGTAGTAGTAGTAGTAATAGTAGTAGTAGTAGCAGTAATAACAATAGTAGTAGTAACAGTAGTAGTAGTAGTAGTAGCAGTGGAAGAAGTAGTAATAGTAGAGGTAGCAGTAGTAATAGTAGAAGTAGTAACAGTAGTAGTAGTGGTAGTAACAGTAGTAGTAATAATAATAATAGTAGTAGTAGTAGTAGTAGTAATAACAGCAGTAGTAGTAGTAACAGTAGTAGTAGTAGTAGTAGTAACAGTAGTAGTAGTAGTAGTAACAGTAGTAGTAGTAGTAGTAGTAGTAGTAGTAGTGGAAGAAGTAGTAATAGTAGAGGTAGCAGTAATAATAGTAGAAGTAGTAACAGTAGTGTAGTAGTAGTAATAGTAGTAGTAGTAATAGTTGTCATCTTGTTGTATTATCTTGGTTCAAAATCCTGTAATTTTTCTATTACACTATTCTGCCTCTCTCACTTCTTCTGTTTTAATTCCAATGAGTGATACTACTGAGGGTCTAGTCCAGAGAATTCAGGGGATATATAAGGATGGATTCTGTGTGCAGCCAGGAGTAAAATAAGTCTATGGTGAAATGAAAGCTCACTCTTTTTTTTGTCATCTGGCCTTTCAGTGAAGGGTGATAGTTTTTTTTAAAATATACCTACAACTTTTTTATTCACTTCTAAAATTTTTATTCATATGTTTTATTTTTATACCACCTTTCGTTCTCAGTATCTCTCTGCCATGCCCTCCCAGCCATCCTTTGTAAATGAAAGGTTTATTTTTTTAAAAAGTAGATGAAAAAACCGACAGTTCAGCAAAACCAAGTAGGGCATTAATTAGTCAATGAACCTTTAATTAAGCACTTGCTATGTGCCAGATGCCATGCTAATCAAGTTTTGCAGTGTACGCAGTATTACACTCAATTAATAAACATTAATTTAGCACCTACTATGTCCTAGGCACTGTGCTAAGTGCTGGAGACACAAAAAAAGGCAAAAGTGTCCTTGAGGAGCTCACAATCTAGTGGACATCTTACACATCTGTATTTCCCTGACTCTGCAAAGGAGGATGGGAAGTACATTCTCATATACCTTCTTTGGAGTCAGGGTTGGTCATTATAATTATGGAAGGGTCAGCTTTCATTTTTGATCTTCTTTCCATTTTTTATTGTTGTAGTCATTGTGTATGTTTATGTTCCTGTCATTCATTTTTAAGATCTGAGAAAGAAAAGGATAGGGAAAGGAGATATCTGTGGCAGGATGTCAATAGTTCAGAGATGTACCACAGTGTTGGATCTACTCTTGTTACTGTAGCTTGGCATGCTGCTATTACTGCCTTCTGGCTCTCATCACAGACAAAGGCACAGCTGGGCACTGCTGATTTCCCTCCCTCCAAAATCCCTAGCTTAAATACGAGCAGGTCTTGGAATGGGAAACTGTAAAACTAACATCATGAGCTCTTATTTTACAGAGCATTTGCCATCTACCAATAATTGTCTAGCGAAAAAGAAGCAGTGCAGCATTTGCAGGTTTTTTTCAGTCAGTGAAACACGAATACATTTCCTAACTGAGGACATATAAATCTCAGGTGTTGGTTCTAATAACATTGGGTTCAATGTGAATATGAAAATACTTTCTTATGTAATTTCCCCTCTGCTGTCCCTCCAAAGGCCAGTTAAGGCTTTCCTGTATATCCGAAACCTTGACCAAAAAGCTTCTTTCCAGTTTTGAAAATTCAGAGGTAATGCATCAAAAATGTAGCATTGTGTGTCAGAGCTCCAAATTGCTGTATTTATGTTGGAAAGGAGTCTATTATTTCCAATTTCACAAATGTACATCATCCACAGGCACCCTATAAACATTGGAACAATGTCAAGCACAGCTGGGAACCTGAAATTCCTTAATTCCTTCACAAAAGACTATTATTTCAGGATGAAGTAGCTCAGTGGCACATTGGATAGAGTACTGGACCTAGAGCCAGTGAGACTTGAATTCAAATACAGCCTCAGACACAACTGTGTGATCCTAAGCAAGACACTTAATCTCTGCCTGCTTCAGTTTCATCACTGGTAAAACTGAGATGATAATAGCACCTCTTTTGCGGGGCCGTTAGGATAAAATGAGATATTTGTAAAGCACTTTGCAGACCTAGCCATTCTAGCTATTATTATTATTATGTAATAATAATCGTTATTATCATCTTTTCAAATTATGCCCTGAGTCCCCTGATGTCCTAAGTATTACTAGATTTATGTACAAACTGATGATTTTTTTGAGCTGTATTCACATGATCTATAACTAGATAGGAATTTAATACAAAATTATATACACAGAGACACTTTGCAGCCACACAGAAACATAACTGAAATTCCATTCTATATTGTCTACTTTTTAGGTATCAGATGATGAAATTAGATGAAAAAAAAAGAATCAAAATTTTCCTTATTTAAAAATTTAACCATGCATATTAAGTTGTCCCCATGAAAAGGAAGGAAAGGGGCTGGATTAGGAATACCTCAACAATAACTATTTAACTAAAAAAAACCATGGCATGAGAAAAAGCTCATTTAAATGTTTGCTTAAAATGTCAATGTCTTTGGTTATGTAAAGTCAACAGTTAGACCACTTGGGAGGAAGCTTCATGGTGACTGAGACAGATGTTAGCCCATTATTATTCTGCTCCTGCACACAGGTCTGAATCAGCTTTGAAAACACATGCATGGTTTCTTACAGAATGTCTCTCTGGCTCCTCACAGCACAATCGTAATGTGATGTCTCTGCTAAAAATGCGATGACTCACAAGTGAGTCAACAGTGAAGGTATTATGGAACGATAACTGCTGTGTTGCCTGGTACCCTTCTGTGATAAGCGGGAAGAAAGATAGCCGTGAATTTACTCTTCTGATTTTTCATATAGGATTTTCAACTTGTATCATGCATGGAGTTGGGTCCATTAGAGCCACATGAAAATCCTGATCTTTCAAGAACCCACTAAAATAGGTTAACATACAAAAGTCTTGCCTGCGTTTCTGCTACCTACCATGGTTTAGCATGTCTCTCTTTTTTTAAAAACTCCAGCTGATATTAAATCTAATTCTTGCGTAGTCTCTGTCATAAGAGGAATTACATTTTAGGCACTGGGCACAGAGCTGAGAGGTAGCGTGTCAAATTTAGAAACCAGCTTAGTAGGATAGCTGGAATGTCTACCATGTGGATCAGAATAATGTGAAATAAAAAAAAAAACTATGAAAGAAGAGTTGGTTGAGGAAATTTACAATAGAATCAGGATTATAAGGATAATTTAAGGATATTTATATAGGATATTATGAGGATAGTTTAAGGCAACATTATTTTCAAGCATCCTTACATGATTTGGAAGTCCTTACTGGGATATAAGCAGTTGATATACAAATTATAAATGATGCCAGTTTTCCAAGGAACTTTATTAGGCATACTGTTCTCTGAAAGCAGTTTATATTCTATCTACTTTACAGTAACAAAGCTACTATTGTTTAAAAATTCAGTAATTCAGATTTCTATGAATTCTGATAGATCATATGTAGTTAGTACAAATTAGTGATTTTCTACTATATTTGAAAAGATTCATATCATATTGAAGGCTGTTTTTGTTCTAAAAGCATTGAATTTTTACTCCATTTTATATCACTTAAAACTTTTATAGAATTTTCTGGTTATTGTAGCTTTCCAGGTATTAATTTCCTTGATTATGTATACCCCTAGAAGTTATTCTTTTTCTCTTTTTTCCTTCCATAATCAATACTACCATCATATTACACATAGTACTATATATAATTCTCATCTAATGAAATCTAAACACAATAATGTAGACATAGAACAATCTATGACAATCACAGATCCCAGAGCCTTTGGGGGAAAACTGCTTTGACATCAGCATCTTGTAACAGCTTCATTTGCTATTGGGGTCATCTCATCCCTTATGTGAAGAGTAGTACATGTAGGAAATGGGGTTCAGATAAAGGAAGAGGTGGTTAGCCAGTAAGGTTCACCTTTTACATGGTATGATGTCATTTATTCACTCAATAAATATATTAAACCCTTTGAATTGTTTAAATGCGTCTCAAGGGATAGAAATGTAACTCTACATGCTATTGTTAGTAGCTAATTTTACTGATAATATACAAATCATTGTGGTAAGCAGAAAAAGGGTACATATACTAAGCAGTTTTGTTAGCCAGTCAAGTTCTAGCTTTCTGTGGTAGTTTGAGGAAACCAGCCCTGCCCAGAATGACAGGCTGGCTCTGAGTGTCCATAAAGGTAAATTAGTTCTGTTTTATACTCTGCTGGGCAAAAGGATCTGGGGTTCTTTTCATATGCTACAGTCTAGGGTAAAAAGTAGATCCTAGTCATCCTTTGAAATCTATACAGGTCATGAATAAGACTGAGAAAGATATCTATAGGGGCTGGTTAAGTTCCTTAGGTCTCTGGGTCTACACTGACCGATTCACTATTTATTCCATATGTTTCTGAGGGGAAGGGACCTTCTTAGGCCAAACTATATCACATGTATTGTCAGACAGTCAACAAGTACTTATGAAGGAGGTCCTGGGAAGAATGTACCAATGAGAAGAAAAAGACTGGAAAGGATTGGACTTAGGGGCAACTGAAGAATGAGGTTGAAGTCCAGAGAATGAAGGATGGCTGGTCTAGGCCCTCCCCTCAAATGCAGGTCACAGGAAGAACTTACCAGTGGGAGAAGGGGCCCACAGGAGTGGAGTTAGGAGGCATATTGCTGTATGTGTAGCACTGAACTAGGTGCTAAAGAAGATGTAAAAGTATAGATAAGTTTATGGAATTATGGCCCGTATGGAGTTTACTGTCTTGTAGAAGAATAAGAAAATAGAGGCAGCAATCACACACATTATTAAAGGGTAAATGGATTGTTGCTTAGTTGTGTCCAACTCTTTGTAACTCCATGGACCACAGCATGTCAAGTCCTTCTATGATTCACCATCTCCTGAAATCTGTCCATGACTAGTCCATATTTCACTATGAGAGACTGATGAGGGAGTAATTTGGGGGGCACTAAGGCCTTTTAATCACCCCTCAACTCATAACACATAGGTAACACCTACCATTACTCATACTGTACCAGTTCTCTCTCCCAGGAAAAGAGTTTCAACCACCCATAAATACTCTGTTCTGCCCTCAAGGCCAGCAGGTCAGTTCTTAACTTTGGTTCTTAGAGTTGTAGATGATGGATGCAAAGTACTGAGATTATCGTTGTGTCTTGAGCCTTCTCAGTCTTACCTGCCTTAGAGAAAGTTCATGACTATGAGCTCATGTCTGCCTTCGGAGGGTCAGATGACTATAGCCTCTTCTCAGCATTTACATGCTCTAGCTCATTAATTTTGGTTAGCTTGGCTGTCACTTCTGTCTTAAAATTGGGAGATGAACTTCTTTCATAAGAACCAATTTTTGAGTTTGATGGTGAACAACTGGGCTACTTATCAAGTTTTTTGAGCGGTTTCTATGACTCTCTCTAAAATTTCTTCATTACTTAAGGAAGATTTTAGCTATGGGAATAAACTAGCTAATAATGAAATGAGCAGAACCCAGAGAATAATTTATATAATAACAACACTGTGAAAACAAACAACTCTGAAAAATCTTAAGAATTGTGATCAGTATGAGCATTCATGACTCCAGAAGACTGATGAGAAACATGTTATCCTTTCCAGAGAGAGATGACTGGTTTATGATGCAGAATGATTTTTATATGTGTGTGTATATACACACACACACACACACACACACACACACATATATATATATATATATACCTATACTTGCATATGCCCACATGTATATGTATATACACACACATATGTAAACTTTGTTTTGTTCCACTAGGCATATTTGTTACAAGGAACTGGTTCCCCCTTTATCTTATTCCAATGAGGGTTGAAAGGGAAACTAAATTTCTGTGGTTTCAAAAAGTGAAATTTATCATTTTAAGTTTAAGAAAGAAATGAAATTGCAGTGGTACAGTAATGGTATTAACTGGTCTGGCATACCAACAAGCGGGATTGATTTGGGTTTTGACCAATAGACTTTGGTTCTAAATGATCAGATGTGGCCTGTACCTTTCTCTCCTACTTGAGGGAAATAGCATAGAAGTTTTAAGTGGGTTGGAGAGTGCAGGATAGAAAGAAGTGTTATGGAAGAGAACAGAAGACCTCGCTAGGAGGGAATAGAGGAATAGGTTAATCCAAGAAGAAGTCGGGGGAGAATGTGTAAGTGCAGTCTAGGCAAGCTTTCTACTTAGCCTATTTTTGTTTATTTTTATTTTTTTGTTTTGTGCTTCATACTTTGCTCTTTCCTGCTTCTCCCCCTTCACTTTCTCTCTTTGATGACAAATATGCTTGAGTCACTTCCATTCTTAAGAAGCAGAACACAAACAAGGGATGATAATAAATTAATGATAATGATAATAATGACTAACATTTATATTATACTGTTTACTCTGTCTCAGGCACTGTGCTAAGTGCTTCACACTTATTGCCTCATTTCATGGTTGCAACATACCTTTGAGGTAGGTGTTCTTATTATCCCCAATTTACAGATGAGGAAAATGAGGCAAACAGAGGTTAAGTGACTTGCCTAAGGTCGCACAGCTAGCAAGTGTTCGAGGCCAGATTTGAACTCAGGTCTTCCTGACTTTAGGCCTGGAGCTCTATCCGTTGTATCATCTGGCTGCCCTGCTCTCTTCTCAAGCTAATGAATTATATTCTTTCTCTTTTTCCTGAAAAAAAAAAAAGTCTAAACTCACTGCTTTTGATTCTTTAACTCCTTGAAAATGTAGACTTAGTTCCCAGCCTGCACTTCCTGACTCCTTATTCCAGCATAATCTGGTTTCCACCTCCACCACTCTATTGGAGCTGTTTTGTTCAAGATTACTAATGACCTCTGAATTAGTTCTGAAATGTAGCTAGGTGGCATAGTGGATAAAGTGCTGGGCCTGGAGTCAGGAAGACCCTAGTTCAAATCTGACCTCAGACAGATTTTGCTGATAGACAGATTGTTAGCTGACTGACCTGGGACAAGTCATTTAATCTCTGTCTGCCTCAATTTCTTCAAACTGTAAAATGAGGATAATAATAGCACCTACCTTGCAGGGTTGTTGTAAGGATCAAATAAGATAATATGTGTAAAGTACTTTGCAAACCTTTCAGTGCTATATAATGTTAGCTATTATTATGGTGTAAATTCAAATAGCTGGGTTATTGCCTCCACTCTTTCTTTTTTCCTGCATTTTTTGCAGGGCTTTGCAGTAGGAGGTAGGAAATAGTATTTGATGAAAAATATATCCAGAAAAACATGATTTCCTTCTTTCTTTTTCTAAACGTAGCTCCCTGTCACCCAGGGACCCTAGAGGGTTATCCTAGTTTGCTTCACTTAAAACCATAACTAATAATGCATTTACTTTTACTAAGCTAATGAGAAAGGACATATTCATTCAGAGTACATGATATTTAATCAAATAGCATAATAAATTAAAAAAAATCAAAAGATTTCCCACTCCACCCCCACCCCAGACTGACAGGAGTAC
Organism: Phalanger gymnotis; assembly: GCA_028646595.1. Lineage (NCBI taxonomy): Eukaryota > Metazoa > Chordata > Mammalia > Diprotodontia > Phalangeridae > Phalanger > Phalanger gymnotis. The sequence continues at coordinate 146,823,675 of CM053623.1, forward strand.
ATTCTCACATTACAACACAACCAGTGACAAGTGCCTATTCAGAGGAAATGTGAATGACTAGGGAAAAGGAATAGAGGAGGTGCACATATAGGAGGTATATGAGTGGTGAGTACACATGCATTGTTGGGGAAACTGATTGCTTTCAGTCCGACTCAGGGATAGTATCATGTTACTCCCCTCAAGGTATTCTGCTGCTGGGTACACTTGTCTCTGTTCCCCCTCTTGTCATCTGATTTGTCCATTGAACTGCTCTCACCAGCTGTCTCTTAGTTTTTAACTATTCAGCTATCTGCCCCTCTCTGCTACCCTTCGCTGGGATGTAGCTGCTGGTAAGCCTCTCCCTTGCAAAGAAGGGTTAAGCCGTTTTAGCTCGTATGGCTCTAGAGCATCTGTTCAAGCAGCGGGCAAAATCCAGGAGAAGCCTTGAGACTGCTATTAAACCTGGCTTTTTTTTTTTGGACTGCTTCTTTAAAACAGCTACTGTTCATAGTTTCTAGAATCCACCAACCATCTAACTTGGGGGTAGAGAGTTTCTGTTAACACGTTTTAGATCCCCAGTGTTCAGCATCTATCCTTTGAAAATTCGAGTGACTGTACCCAACGAAACTACCAAGAAGTGGTATGAGGCTGGGTTGGGGAGGCTCCCCCAGCCCCATAAAACTCCCAATTGCCATACAGATCAACCCTGAGAGCAAGAAAAACTTAGATCAGGGGTTCTTAATCTTCTTTGTTTCATGGACTTCTTTTGCAGATTGGTAGAGCCTATGTTACTAAGTACATAAAATAAAGTGCATAGAATTACACTAAGGAAACCAATTATATTGAAATACTTATGAACTTCACATATATACATGTATATGTGCATAAATGTGTGTGCATGTATACAGATATATACTGTGTGTATATACGTACATAGGACATACAGTTATATGTATATATGTATGTATATATACATATAACACATATGCATGTACACACACATATAAAATGCATATCAGGTTAAGAACCTTTGATTCAGATGAAGCTAAGGGAGCTATTTACCTCCACTTTAAATCTTTTGTTTCAAATTCTTGCCTTTATTGTGAAAAACTGTCAAGAACAAAATATGAGGTTTCGTTTAGCATTCTTCCCAGTGGCAAACCTCATTGGTTTCCCTATGTAAATAATCATCATTTTCCACATTTATGAATTAGAAACAAATAATTTGGTGATCAAAATATTTAGTAAGCTTGCTGCTTAGGCCAGTGTGATATTTGGTAGTTGAGTCCATAATTCATTTTACTTCTTTGTGAGGTAAATATGTCAGAGAGGATAAATACTATTAGCTTCTGCTAGTCTAGATACATTTAGCAAACCATAACTTAGTTCCAACAGAATCCTTACTTTTTTTTCTTCCTGTTCACTACATAGTGGGGCTCCTCTAATTCTAAGAATCCCCAAAGTCTTTAAAATAAAAAGCTTCTGTGGTTCAATGGAAAAGGCAAAAATAACCTGGAAAAAATAAGGCAGTTGAGTCTTTTGGGATAGAAGCAGCGAGGTAGTGCTGTGGGTAGACCATTGGACGTAGAGTTAAGAAGACCTGATTTCCAATCTGGCCTCAAACACTTCTGTGACTTTGAGCAAATCATTTAAGCTAGTCTGCTTCAATTTCTTCATAAGTGAAACAGGGATAATAATAGCACCTACCTCCTAGAGTTCTTGTGAGCATAAAATTAGTTAATATTTGTAAATCACTTTGCAAACTTCAAGTGCTATATACATGCTAGCTATTATTATCTCACAATTATGGCCATTAATGCCTGATAATCACATAGCAATCTCTCAATAACTGCTTGTTCATTGATTGATGCTCCTTATGTTTGTCACTTGTAAACACATTTTCCAAACTCCTTTATTGATAATGCCATATTGCTTGATTTATTTTCAAATTTCTACTATTTTATATTGTCTTTAATTCTATGAATTTTGGCCCTTTAAGTCAAAAGGACCCTTTAAGTTTGTAGTTAGAACAAGTAATAATTAGCCTGGCATATGATACCTAGGAAATGATGGCATAGGTTTTGTAAGAGCCTGAATCTAATTTTTAACAGCTGTGTAAAGTGGAGTAATCTCATTTTAAATATCTGTCTGATTTTTCTCTTTTTGCCCTTGCATTTGCCTCTTTAATGTCATCCTCTTCCCCCAAGCTTCCTTACTACAATTATGTTCCAAGGAACTAATGGATTTAGGTATGTCCTATTTTAGAACTTTAATAGCACTTGATTTATTTTTCCCCCAAACCTCCAATTTTTGCTTCTTATTGGACCAAATGAAGTAGAGTTGCTGATCTCCCTCCTTTTAATGTAGATGTCATGATGATGGCGGATAGGAGCAAACTCTTGAAAACCTTCTCTTCCTGCTCTTTTATTTTTTGAAAACCTAAGATATTTACCAAGTTATATTAAAAAGCTATACAATGATCAAGGTTACTCTGTAATTATATCTAATGGAAGGGAAATGATCCCAAATTATAGTATATTATTGTGACTACTGTTGCCTTAGTAATGTACTTGGATCAAACCACCTCTCAGGAGCTTATGACCTACTACTGTTGATAATATTTGTCTTAAAGGTAGTGTGTCAGGGCCCAGGAACACTTTTTTTTCAGATGATGTGAAAGCATTATTCTGCAACAGACACCTTTGTACTCTTATGTGAAATAATCTGTGAATTCCTTGCTTCCTTCCAAGTTAATTAGATAATTTACAGTGGAGCCTGATAAAAGCAAATAACCCTTATGCCTTATCAACAGAGAGATGGTGACCTTCCTACTTCAAAGAAGAAACGCCAAGCAGGGGAGAAGATTATGTATACTTTGGTCTCTGTACCACATGGAAATGACATTGCATCGCTCTTTGAATTAGATGCTACTACTCTTCAGAGAGCTGATTGCCTAGTGCCAAGGTAAAAAAAAAAAAAAAAGAGAGGAGAGGGAAGGATAAAGAGGTTTCTTTAAAGCACAGCACCATTAAGTAATGAAACCAAATAAAACATTTTATTGAATTAAGATTAGGAAGTAATTATAAGTAAACAAATAGTATATAAAACATTGATCTTGCCATTATAAACAGATTAATTAACTCTTAAAATGAATTGAGATATACTTAAGATTTGAAGGATAGAAAGAATGCTTTATGGTTAATGCTTCATAATGCTCTTTCTTAATATTGCTGTGCCCACCCTTTCCCTTTCAAGGTCACCCTTCCCCCATCAGGGGGAAAGGGGACACTTCTAATTAGAAGCAGAAGAATGGTGTTTTGTGGGGCAGAAGTTAATTCTAGCTTACCTCCCTGTCACCTGTCCATCTGATTCCAATCCTATCACCCTCCTGGTGTGAACCTTCTCAGGCTAACAACAAGAGCCTCCCCTACTGGAAGAGGATGGAGAATTACAGAAGGGAGAAAAAAAAAATCTCTTCCCACTCATCTGACTAGCTTGACTGTAGGATGCAGGCAGCACCCCTGACTTGTAGGGCCTTGTCCTCCCCTGCTCATCTTCCTTCCCATGTCTTTCAAAGGCTAGCTCCGGCACCAGCCTCATTGGCAAAGAGCAGGGGAAGAAAAGAGAATTTTTCATGGGCCTTTAAACATTTCAGAAGTCTCTATTTTTCTCTAACCAATTGGGATGCTGACTACAAATCGTTCGTATCTATTTGCCAAAGCAGATCTCTTAAGGGCAGAGTTATTGCAATATTAGGGATTTTTTTAACCTTAGAGATATGTTGATATGAGCTATTATAATTAAGAATCTCTATTCAACAATTTACTTAATTTTACTATATGTATTTAAGGTAAAGGGAACATATGACTGTGCCTGGTATAGTCATAGTGAATAGATAGCCAGCCTTGATGCTAGGAAAACTTGAATTTCATGTCTCTCCTGTGACATGTACTGGCTGTGTGACCCTGGACAAATCACTTAAAATCTTCTTGTTCTGGGGAATTGTAGCATTTCACATGGCAGAGAGAGAATTATTGGTAGAATTTCCTTACCAGGGAGTTTCCCATACCAGTGAAATCATAGATTCTGTTCTTATTTTTATCCATATTTTAAGGTAAAGAAACTGCTTTTATTTAAAATTATCCTATAATTAAGATTTTGTTGTTGTTGAAGATACTGGGTCATCCAAGTCCCAATTAAAATGAGCTGCTAAGATTTTATTAGAATACAAAAGGTGTCCCAGAAGTCTTAGTGTGGTTCCAAATCATTAAAGCTTCAAACTGCACAAGAATTTTTGGACACCTTCGATGTCTATAATGTAAATTTCTTGTTACTTGAGGTATGTGAATGATTTAAGAGTTTTATTGGACATGCTGTTTTATATTGATTTGATTTTAGGAACTCATATGTTCGGTTGAGACATTTATGTACTAATACATGGGTAACCAGCACCAGCATCCCTATAGACACTGATGAAGAGAGACCGGTGATGCTAAAGGTAAATAATCCTGATGTTCTTTCTATTTTCAGCCACACAATGGGTAAACCAGGTGAAAGGATGGTCAGTTTGTTCATTATAACCCATCTTCACCATTATTAATGATTGCTGAAACTCAAATACAAACTTAAGCTCATCTTCTCTTAAAAGGGTTGAATTGAATAAGCTTGCTGTTCCAAAGGTAGATCCCCAAATTCTCCAAAATTCCCAGCACTGGTCCTAAAGGACCCACTTTTTTTTTTTTAACAAAAATGGAGTAGAAGAAGAAAAAAGGTAATGTTGAAATAACTTCTTGAAATTTTAGCTCACTATAAAGGAGAAGAGAATAGTAGTGATGGTTATAAGTAACATTTATATAGCATTTGACATTTTCTATGTCACTTTCATACATGATCTCATTTAATCCTCATAATAATATTGTGAGGTAGAAACTTATCAGCCTTGTTTTATTCATAAAACTGGAGTTCAGACTGCTGACTGCCATAGAAGTATATCTCCTGGAATCCTGCTGAAAATCAGCAGTAGAGTGCAGAGAGGAGATACCGTTCTAAACACTGCATTTGCCAGAGGCCAGGAAGAGTAGCTATGGAAAGAGGGTGTTGCCCCCAGCTGTCTAATGTGGGTGACTTGTACTGGGATTATCAACTGCTGATTTTTACAGTTTAAAAATGTACTTTAATCCAGAGAAAATTGCAGTAAGAAAGGAAACTGACATTAACAATGACAACACACATTTGCAGATTGGAACTTGCCAGACGAAGGAAGATAAGGAAGCGTTTGCCATTGTGTCAGTCCCTCTGTCCGAAGTCCGGGATTTAGATTTTGCCAATGATGCAAACAAAGTCTTAGCATCCACGGTTAAAAAAATGGAGAATGGAGCAATAACTCAGAATGAAAGAAGGTCAGCGAGTCTTCTATAAACTACTTCACAACACTCCGTCTCTGGACTCCAGGCATTTTCACTAGCTGTCTCCCATTCCCCCATCCCTGGACTCCAGGCATTTTCACTAGCTGTCTCCCATTCCCCCATCCCTGGAACCTTCTCCTTTCTTATCTCTGCCTCCTGGCTTCTGTGGTGTCTTTCACGTCTCAACTAAGTCTCACATTCTGCAGGGTCACACCTAGTCTTCCTTAATGTGGGGGTTTCCTCTGAGATTATCCCCAATTTTTCTTGCATATCTCTTGTTTGTACATTAGTTGTTTGCATGTTGTCTCCCCATTAAACTATGAACTTCTTGAAAGCAGAGATTTTTTTGCCTTTTGTCATATCCCCAGCATTTAGCGCAGTGCCTGGTGCATAGTAGGCCCTTAATAAATTCTTCTTGACTTGACTCACTGTCTAAGTAACTGATAGTCAATCGTCAGCTCTTACACAAACCTCAAGTAAGTGACATGATTAAGAGAGAATTAAGGTTAGGCTCACTGTAACCTCATCTGTTTCTAGGTGAAAAGAAAAAAACAACAACACATGATTCTTCTTTGAGTGCTTTCAATAAATTAAAATGAAACATCATCTGAGATACTTTTCACATTTTGTACTAAATTGGGGAACAGTTGCCTTTTTTTTTTCTCTTTGGTTTGTTGTATTAAATGATTAGTTTATCACCAGGAAAATGGGATAAAAAAAAAAGGCTTGTTTTAGAACTGGGATCTACCTCCTGGAGGACCACTAAAAAGAACAAGCTTTGAATAATTTGATTCTTCAAATTAGCCCATACACATATCTCAGCTCAGCGCCCTGCACTGAGGCAAAAAACCTGTTTGATAGATCTTCCAGCCTTACTTTCCTGTCACAGGATCAGGATCACTGTGTCTTGAACTGAGAATTAGAGAGAGTGAGAAAAATCACTAGGGTTCCTTGTGTTTTTCCCTTCTGCGATGTTCTAACATGAAGTTCCAAAACTTAAGAACCAAATATGTACTACATGGAAAATAAAACTTTATCTCAAAATAATTCACACACCCCTATACATACATATATACATACATGTATATAGGGACACACACATATATGTATATGCACACATCTAACATGTGAAATAACACTTTACTTAAAAACAAATTTTACATATATGTATATATGCAGGCAGCTAGGTGGCACCGTGGATAGAATGCCAGGCCTGGAGTCAGGAAGACTTGAATTCAAATGTAGCCTCAGACACTTACTAGTTGTACGACCCTGGGTAAGTCACTTAACCCTGTTTGCCTCAGTTTCCCCATCTGTAAAATGAGCTGGAAAAGGAAATAACAAATCAGTCCAGTATCTCTGCCAAGAAAACCCCATTGAAGTTACTGAGTCTGATACAATTAAAAATGACTGAACCCAGTGTGTGTGTACACATACATACATATATACACATGTTATTTAGCTGTTTCAGTCATGTCTAACTTTTTGTGACCCCAATATTCTTGGCAAAGATTCTAAAGAGGTTTGCCATTTCCTTCTCCAATTCATTTTACAGATGAGAAAACTGAGGCAGACAGGGTTAAGTGATTTGCCCAGGGTCACACAGCTAGTAAGTGTCTGAGGCCAGATTTGAACCCAGGAAGATGAGTCTTCCTGACATCAGGAAGCATTCCTGTACCACCTAGCTGTCTGCTGGTGAGTGTATATGTATATGTATATGTACATGTATGTGTATATGTATGTGTATGTGTATGTGTATATGTATGTGTATATGTATATGTGCAGGTATACATAGGTATGGGCATATATGTACATGCACACACAGACACATGTATGCATATATGTATGTATTACATGTATGCATCTGTAAGTATGTATAAATTCATAAATAGACATACACATATATGCAAATATGTTACATGGAAAACACAGTTTCAAAAATCATTACCAAATATATTTACACACACACACATATATAAATTATATATTTATAAACACATACATATACATATATTACACGGAAAATAAAAGTTTAAAATAAATCTTTGAAAGTGTCATTTACTGTTTAAAAATGAAAGTGTTTTAAGTTTTGCAGATCAAGAAACTTATCTTCCGTCTTAGGCCTCCTCTTCCCCCTTTCTGATGCAGACTTGTGATTTCCTTGGTGAGGGGAACTCCTTGTATGTGAACTTTTTCCAACATTGCCTATTACCAATCTAGATTCTTAGAGCCTTGAGCAGTGAAGTGATTTGTTCGTGGTCTTAGGTCTAGTACTAGTCAAAGTCAGTACTTGAACAGGGATCTTTTTGATACCATGGCCATTCCTCTGCCATGGCACATTAACTTTCCTTACTATGATAAAGTATCTTCTTTGGTTCAGAAGACTTGAGCTCAAATCCAGCCTCGGAGATTTGCTACCATGTGTCCTTGGACAAGTCACTCAAGTTCCTTGGGTGTGCTTTTCCTTCTCTGACAAATGGGATTAGTTTCAAGGACTTTTGTGGTTTCTTTCGGTTCTACAGGGTATTCCTAAAGTCTGGACACATAAGTGTGGAGTTATTGTATTGAGTTCATATGAATCTTGCAAAGCATATCAACCTTTGCATCACAAATGATGGAAATCATATTGAAGATATTATTTGTTAATATTCCAATTAAATAAAATGTTGTTGAAAATTTCATTCATTTCATTTCTTGAAAATATGCATTTTTGCCTTATGTGTCCAGACCTTAGGAACACCCTGTAGATTTCTCATCCTGTGATCACCTTACACATGTTTTATCTGCAGAATTTCAGGAAGCTGGCATTTTATGAAAGAATGAAAAGACTGTAATGTATTCTTCTGTATGCAATGCAGTGGTTCAAGCCCCATGGTAGTTTTAATTTCTGGGTAATTTTGGTCCAGAGGAGATGGCATGGTTCAAGGGAAGGACTGTTGGTTCCAGAATCAAAGGATCTGGGTTCAAAACCATCTTTTGCACTTACTAGCTATGTGGCTGATATTTCATGACGAATCATATAGAAGTAATTCTTCTAATATAAATGTTACTTCAATTATCATTTGTAAACTAAGCCACTAACATAGATTTTTATAAAGCATTTTTGTTGTCTTAGAGGTGACAAAATCTTTTCTGATAAATACATGGCTAAACAGAAAAAAAATTGTTAAACACCATGTTTTGTGCAACATAACTAGGTGGCTCAGTGGGTAGAGCACTGGGCCTGGAATCAGGTAGACCTGAGTTCAAATACAGCCTCAGACACTGAGTAACTGTGTGACCCTGGGCAAGTCACTTAACCTCTATTTGCCTTAATCTACTAGAGAAGGAAATGGCAAATCACTCCAGTATATTTGCCAAGAAAATCTCACAGGGGTCATGAGGAGTCAGACATGACTGAATGACAGCAATGTTTTGTGCATTGTGCTAAGTGCTAGGGATTCAAATGTAAAAGTGAATTTGTCCCTAATCTTAAGGCGCTTATATTCTAATGGAAGAGACCACATATGGGGGAATGGTTGCCAGGGAAAGGAGTTTTGATCCAGGGAGTACAAGGATTGGTGGTCCACAAGGCTCTTTCCATATGCCATGGTGGTGTTGATTTAAATGTTGTACCCTAGAGCAATAAACAGAAAAGAAGGGTATGTTGGCAAGGTAGATAGCAATTAGACAGGATAGATGGCTGAGTGATACAGGAAGCATGGTGTGGATGGGAGCTTGATAAATACGGTGGATTAAGTGAGTTTGTACTCACTACTGATAATGCCAGTGGCGTGTCATTTGGGGAAACTTTTCATATAAACTCTATGATGAACTAGGAAAATGGTTTCTTCAGTTATTCATTTTTGTCATGGGTCACTTCTATGTGAGTAAATTATTGAATCCTGCTTCTTTTTCATTGTCTATTCTTTCATAATCTTTTTGTTCAATTTTTAAAAATCCACATTGGTTCTAAGATCTTCCAAATTTTCTTTCATATTCTCTTCTTAGAAATGAATGTGAATTTGTATTTCTCTCTATAGAATTTCTTCTTCCTCATTCTGTCTACTCACTCTCATACTTTATACTCATGTCTGATTCTTTTAGAGTGTTTATACAGATGATGCTACAGAGGAGAATATCTCCTGATGGTTAAGGCCTTCTTAGGAACCATAGAGAACTTCCGTTGTTCCTATCCACCATATTTGGAAAGAATGACCTTATATTCTGCTTATTTGTAGGATGACATATGCCATTGCTCTCAAGGCATTGTTAATATTTCTGTTGTTCACTGGTTGGAGATATTTGTCTATGTGATTACTTGGTCTTGAGGCTTTGGTTTTAGTTTTTTAGTTTGTCATAACTTTTCTTTGTAATGAAATCCCTTGTAAATTTTTTATGTTTTGGAGGCAATAGGGGTTAAGTGACTTGCCCAGGGTCACATAGCTCGTAAGTGTGGGAAGCCAGATTTGAATTCAGGTCCTCTTGACTCTAGAGTTGGTGCTCTATCTATCACGCCACCAAGCCGCCCCAACACCCTTAGGAGTCAGCAATATCTAGTGGAAAGAATATTGGTTCTTGAGTCAGAGAACGTGGATTTATATCCCACTCTTGACACTTGCATGACCTTGGGTAAGTCATAACTTTCCTAGACCTCTGTTTCTCTTAGCTCTATAAAATGATAGGCTTCTGAGGTCCTTTCAAGCACCAAGTCTCTGGTCCTATGACCCATGATCTGTAACCTATAATGTATAGATTCATGGAAGGCAGAGTGGAATAGTGAAAAGAACCCAGAGGAACAAGGCTCATGTCCCATCTTGGACCCTCACTACACGGGTGACTGTGAGACAACTTAACCTTTCTGGGCATCAGGTTCCTGATCTACAAAATGAGGGTTTTGGTCCCTTCCAATTCTTGAGCTATGGTCCTATGGAGAATTTTCGTTTTCATGAGAAGTTGTCTTTTAAGTAAGCCACATTTCCTGCTACTTTTACTTGAGCTCCTTTAAATTAAGCCTGTTCATTGCAAGCATTCCTAGAAAGCCTTTGAATCATTACATTCCTATGCATTATTTTAGACTTACAAGCAGTTCAGAGGCATTGATCAGCTGTCCACAGTAAGTTTCTTTGTGGAAGTCGGCTGTCATTTCCCTATTCTGTAGGTTGACAAATCTAAGCTATGGAGAGGATATGAGATAATGCCATGAGTCAGGGACAGAACTGGGATTGAATCTCAAAGTTTCTGGAAAATAATTGTGCCCCCCCCCCCTGCCCCCAGCAGAGTTGTGGTGCATCGCTAGAGAGATGGCACACAAAGCATCATGCTAGTATGACTGTGGCAACTTGACTGGTGTAATTGCAGGGATTTTCATGTTTTAATTACGTGTGTGTGTGTGTGTGTGTTGTTTTTGTCTGGGGAAGAATAATTGTGAATCTTTAATCATTGCTGTGCTTCTTTTTAATTACCCGTATATAAGATTTCCACTTTTGCTGACCCAAGAATTTTCATCTTTGTATACTCTCTCACCTTTGGTTTACATTGATTTGGTTTCTATGGTATCAGGCATTTCCTTTGTAAAATTATTTCCCTATGTTAGGCCTGCAATACAATAACATTTCTCTATTTTTTTCTATAGATTTGTAACAAAGTTATTGGAGGACCTCATTTTCTTTGTCGCAGATGTACCTAATAATGGACAAGATGTTCTGGATGTGGTAGTCACCAAGCCAAATAGAGAAAGGCAAAAATTAATGAGGGAGCAGAACATATTGGCACAAGTGAGTTGTTTTATATGCAAGAATATTTTATCTTTGTGGCTAAACATCAAGGTCAAATCTTCTCCATTATGCTGACTGGCCCAATTTTTAGGTAGGCTACTAGACAATTTCCAGGTGCATGAGGACACTTTTATATTCCTAACTCTTCCACCTCATTCCTTCAACTCATATGTGATTCTAAATAAATATGTATGCCCAAAGAAACTAATATTTTATTCATTGTTTCCTCGCTTAATAGCTGTTCACTAATGAAATATGTCCCTTTGTCATGGTCCATGTATATAAACCTAAGGAAGGCATATAAAAGTGAAGATAGTTATTAGTACATGCAATTTTGTATGATTTGGAAAAAGAAGAAAGTTTATATATTTTTATCAAGTAAAATTATTTTCTGGTAGAATCTTAGGTTTGTTTTAGGGAATACAATTAAAAATTAGAAGTGTGATTGAAAATCAGTTGGGATAAAAGTAATTTTTTGCCATTCACACTCTTATCATTTTAATAAAATTGATTTTGAGGGCTTATGTGGTCTTTTAACATTTGTTAACATAGTTGTTGTTGTTTAGTCTTTTCAGTTGTGTCTGACTCTTTGTGACCCCATTTGGGGTTTTCTTGGCAAAGATACTGAAGTGGTTTGCCATTTCCTGCTCCAGCTCTTTTTTGTAGATGAGGAAACTGAGGCAAACAAGTTTAAGTGTCTTGCCCAGAGTCACACAGCTAGTTAGTGTCTGGGGCCAGATTTGAACTCAGGTTTTCCAGACTCCAGGCCCAGCACACTAAACACTCTGCCACCTGACTGCCCGTTAATGTATTTAACACATCTTATTTCATTATCATAGGTATAGTAAATTCAATAGCCTTTAATGTATAATAATAATATGATATAATAATATCTTATGCATTTGTTTATTTTGCCATCAGGAATGTATCTCTAGTAATATGAAATTCTGTTTTTCAAAGTCCTTTCTCATTGGTGGAGCATGTATTGCTCATGTCAATGGATTGTCCTGAAAGAGCTGAGATAAATCTTTCAGAGTCCCCAAGTTTTTCACCTAGTGAGAATCTGTCCGAGTCAGTGTTGCTAGAAGCACATCATCAGATTAAATTATCATTGCAAATGCCTTATAATTTCAAAGCTGTAGCCAGGGATTTTATTTAGTCCTCGTGAACCCTTTCAGAGCAGAAAGAGCCATATGCCAAAGGAGCATTTTCATGTGATAATATGTGGAAATTGTTATTCTCAGTACATGCCTATGAAATAGGGACTGTTTTCAGTCATGCTATCTTTGCATATGACAAAGAAATGAACTCTCCCATAAACATGCATGGGTATATATGTATACATACATACATACATACATACCTACATACATGTGTGAGGTGCCAGATTAAACATAGGACTTCTTTTATATTACCTCATAGAGAAAAATTTACAAATAATGGTTTTTAAATAGCTTGTGAGATGAAAAACATGTTCTCAGTTGTATATATCTTTGTGTATTACAGTGTCACAGGATCCCATACATTTTCTGCATGCATGTTTTGTAAAAGGCCATTTTCTTACATGCTCTTAGAACAAAATACATATAAGGCATCTGTTAAACTGATGATTTTTGTCATTTGACCCCTGAAAATTTTGTAATAGCAGTTGAATTGCAATGTTTAGCAATACTTTTAGGTGCTTTATCGAAATGAACTTAATCTATGGCATGAGAAAGTTCTTTTGATGAAATTTAGTGTGGTAACAGCTAACTTGCTAAGAATGTTTAACAATTTTGCTAAATTGCTTATTTTTATTCCTGATAGGTGTTTGGGATTCTTAAAGCTCCGTTTAAGGACAAAGGGGGAGAAGGATCAATGCTGAGACTCGAGGATCTGGGGGACCAGAGATATGCTCCCTACAAGTACATGTTGAGGCTCTGTTACCGAGTTCTTAGACATTCTCAGCAGGACTATAGGAAAAATCAGGTTAGACTTCTAGATAACTTCTCCATAAAATTTTACTTTTTAAATGAAATCTAAAATGACTTTTGCTACTATTATAGGACATATAAATTAATCAGAAGTAGGAATTTAACATTTGAATTTAAATATTTCAAAGAAATCCAAATATCTCAGAAGCATTCTTAGGATTTGAAGTCAAAGAACATAGGTTCAAATCCTACCTATTTAATACCTTTGTGACTTGAGCAAGTCAGGTAAATTTTCTGGGTTTCATCTGAAAAAACAACAACAACAAAAAAAGCAGAGGTCAGCTAAATGACATCTAGTCTGCTAGCTCTTAATTCTGTGATTCTAAGTAGTTATACCACCATATTAAATGTACCAAAATGTATTTCTTTCTTTGAACTAATATTTACTAGGTTTTTCCTTATCCTTTTGTCTGGATACAGGTATATCTCTCTTAAGACTGTCTCTTGTGCAAAAATTCCAAATTCCTAAACATATAAATGAGGGGTGACTTTTCACACTACAAAAAAAGATTCTTTGCTTTACAGAAAAATTCACTACATATTCCCTTTAAAGTAGTTCTTAGTGTAGTTAAAACAGTGGTTGATTTATAAAAAATAAATTCACATGTAACATTTCAGGAATGCATCTAGTAAGTAAATTGTAGCCGTATTTATTGTACTGGGCACCATTTGTTACCTCTGTTGACTTCCATATTCCAACACATATTACCTAAAATTTTTTTTTAATTTGAAGCTTGAGATTATAAAACATGAAGTATAGTAATTTCCTTTTTTATAAATTCTATTAATTACAAATTTTATGCATTAAATTAACTTAAAAGAAATAATGTTTGTGCATTTTTTTTTCAGAGCAGAACATTGAAAATTCTGTGTATTGGGATGTCTTTTCCAAGACAATAATATCTCAGTTATTAGTAGAACTTGATAAATTAGAACTGGTGAATTTGGGTACTGTTTGCCCAAGCTTGGAGCTAAAGAGGAGTTAAATGGGAGTATATATGTGAAGAAGTAACAAAGATTATGACCAAAGAACATCTGATTAAGAACCAAACAGTAATATCATTGTACTCAATATACTTTTAAAAACTTGAAGATATTATCAGATCTTGCTGCTCTCTTCCTAACTGATTGTACCTTTATAGAAATACCTATTGAAAACCAAACCAAACCACAAAATGTCCAAATCCATCTGAGATCTTGTACATGACATTTCATACTTGATATGCACATACCTGAAGATTAGGAACAAAGACCCTGTTATTTATTAACCATTTTCACTCTTCTAATTATGTGAAATAGTTGATTTGTAAATCATAGCAATACTATCATTTTAGGGGGAAAGCTAAAAAGACGAAACTTTGGGTGTCTTATGATAAATAATAAAATAAATAATAGTCAATTGAACCAGCAGTTGGATTCATGTCAGGCAATTCTTGAAGTGCTTCATCACATAAAATATTTAATTATAATTAGATTGTCCCTGAAAAGCATTTAGTAATAATAAGATACTTAAACATTATATTTTATAAGATTTTCCTTTATAATTTGATTTCAGCTCTATATTAATAATTTTTGCTTTCTCTATTAAGCTACTTAGTTTTCATTGCTGCTCTTTTAAAATACATGTTAAGATGATTTTACTCAATTTGAATAAATATTCCTATCATAATTATGAATGATATCTTGGCTCTCTTTTTTATTACTTAACCTTGTGTAGCACAGTACATTGCCCTTAGTAGGTATTTAAATTTTTCTTTTTTGGTGAATTGAATTGCATTAACAGATTATCTTGGGCTCTTTCTTTTTTGGCAGGAATATATTGCTAAGAATTTCTGTGTCATGCAATCCCAGATTGGCTATGATATTTTGGCAGAGGATACCATCACAGCTTTGTTGCACAACAACAGAAAACTACTAGAAAAACATATCACAGCAAAAGAAATTGAAACATTTGTTAATTTACTCCGGAGGAACCGTGAGCCAAGGTTTGAAATGGTCTATATTATATGTTATTTTCTTACAGAGTGACTTTTGGTTTTATTTTTATAACTTGTGTTATTTAGAGTTTTCCTACATTGTCAACCTATTTATCTTTCCTATTTTGTAAAAAAAAAAATACTTTGTAATGATATTACCATTAATACTAATTTATATTAATCTCTAAAGAATGCATATGCTGGCTGTGTAAACCATGGCAAGTTATTTACCCTCTCTCAGTGCTCTAGGAAGCCTTTTAAGATTTGTTAGATGCAGACCTACATTGGTAGAAGAAATTCTTCATCTTGGGCACCCTTTCACTAATAAAATTATAGGTCCATTCCCTATCTGTATCTTATTAAAAAGTGGTTCTATCATAGGTGATTAAAGCCCAGAGTTATATGTGACTTCCTCAGTCTTTGAGTAGACTGATACCAGATGGAGTAAGGATGCATTATATTTGTAGCCTACTTTAGTTTTTCAGACCACTTTTATATACGTTATCCTATTAGATTTTTGTTATAATCCTGTGAGATAAAACAAGATAGATACTGTTATTTTGCAGATGAGTAAACTGAGGCTGAGTGTTCAATGACTCGATACTAGTCTTATAGTAAGTAAAAGGGAGGCAGGACCTGAATAAGCTGACCTCTTCTAACTCTAAGTCAGGTGGTCTTTCAAGTATACAATGTTTTATCATTAAACATCTTTAACATACGAGATAAGTGACTAGTGGAAAAGTTAACTGAATTGCTTAAAATTACTATGCTACTTGTTATAGAAAATCAATTGTAGAGGGTGAGTCTAGGTCTATTTGACTCTTATTATAAGGCCAACCTTCGTCATCTGAGGTGAATGCAAAATTTTTTTTGCATGTGATATAGTCCAAGCAGCTTTGGCCCATGATCTTAATCTTCCAGTCTGGGAGTGAGGTCGTTTTAGGGTGGGTGGAAGTTTAACCTAATCAGAGGTAAGCATAGTATAGGAAAGAGAATAGCCCTACATAAATATAATACGTTAATATTCTTATTCTTCATATTCAGGTGGTATACAGTGCAGTAATATGGTTCTTCATTCAGAAAATATCAGTATACTGAGTCAAAATTGGTCAGAGATAAAATTATAAAAGGGTGCATAAATCCTGAAAATGGTCTGCGATGTTATCTATTTGGGCTTTTGGTAATAAATATCACAGTTCATTCATGCCCACCTATCCTGGGTGATGCTTCTCAGTAAGTTTGCCACGGGGAACTTTTTCACTTTCTTTGGCCACTGTTAGGGTGCATGTGGAGCAGTCTGAGTGTATGCACCACACAACCAGCCCATCTTCTTTTCCTACTATGTCTTCCCTTGTTGACATCTTTTAGTCCTACTCTTCCCTGCAGTTTGTCACCAGTAATTTGTTGCAACATGCTCCTGTGTACCATGTGCCTTTCCATTTCCCTCTTTGTATTATTAATTTTTAATTCTTTGGAAACTTATATTCTATGTCTCATTGATAGATGGTAACACTTGTAGAATTCTGAAATTTTAAAAAGGGCCCTTTGTTTCCACAGAAAATTTGGTTTCATTACAGGAACTGTAGGTTTTTAAGAGCAATCTAGCTTCCTGTTCACCTCTTAGCTGACATTCCATGTACTGTCTATCCTAGGTAGATGTGCCGGTTGATAAGCTCTATGGGCTTTCCATTCAAATGCATGACTTAATCTGGGCAACAGACACCATTCATCCACATGACCTTTCCATTGTAGGAGGTGGGGTTAGGCTCTTCCTTGCAGGAGGTTCAGGGCTTGATGCAGCCAGTGCAATGCCATCCTAAGACAGGATTATCTTGTAGAACTTCATTATCCACAGAGAAATCCTCTCCAATTTGGCTCCTACACTGATGTCCTTCATCATAATGGAGAAGACTTTTGGAGAGTATGCTGTTTTGCTTCTGTATTTGTATCCTTGTTACGTAGCACAGTGCTTGGCACATATGGAATGCTAAATGAGTGCTTCTTATTCATTTATATTTATGACTTCATAATCGGGTAAATATGTAATGAATATAAGAACCCATTTGTTTGTTCAGTATGAAAAAAAGAGTTTGATACCACAGAGTGAAATGCCACCTCGAGGGAAAGGTACAACAGACACAATTCCATTCAATGGTCATTAACATAGGTGAGACATAAAACAGGATTTTGTTTTTTCCTTTTTTCCTTCTTTCTTTCCTTCTTTCTTTCCTTCTTTCTTTCCTTCTTTCCTTCCTTCCTTCCTTCCTTCCTTCCTTCCTTCCTTCCTTCCTTCCTTCCTTCCTTCCTTCCTTCCTTCCTTCCTTCCTTCCTTCCTTCCTTCTTTGACTTGCCTAGTCACAGAGCTACTAAGTCTCTGAGGCCACGTTTGAACTCAGTTCCTCCTGACTTCAGGGCTGGTGCTCTAACCACTGCGCCACCTAGCTGCCACTATCTCTATTTTTTTCAAAAAATTGTCACTGATTTTGAGATGTGAATGGGAGATAACATGCTGTAAAAGAAACTTTGAGGTGACATTTTGCTCTTTGATATCAAATGCTATTGCATACCCCCACAAACAGTAAGCACAAAGAATTTAGATTCTATACATCTTTTAATCAATTGTCAAATGATAATGAATAATAACAGTAGATAGCAGTTATATAGTACTTTAAGGTGTACAAAGTGCTTTACAAATATTATCGCATTTTATCCTCAAAGCTGTGGGAGGTAGGTGCATATTAAAGATGAGGAAACCAAGGCAGAGCGGGGTTAAGTGACTTGCTCAGAGTTGTACAGTGAATTTCTGAGGCAAGATTTGAACTCAGATCTTTCTGACTGTAAGTTCAGCACTCTATGCACTGAGCCACATACCTACCAAGGTAAATGAATGAAAAAGCATTTGTTAAACACTTATTATGTGTCAAATACTGTGTTATGGTGAAATAAATATGAAAGTGGCACTTGCTCTCAAAATGCTTAATTCTAGTGTTAGAGACAACATACATAGGGGAGTGGTGGCCAGGGACTAGTGTTGTATTCTGGGAAGTCACAAAGATGGCTAGTAGAACAGTAAGGCAATCAATAAATATGCTCTTTCCAGAGGCAACCATAGCATTGATTTGATGACAATTCTCAGAGCAAATAAAATCATTAAACATTGATTAAGTGCCTACTACATACCAGACTTTGTATCCCCAACAGTATACTAAGTGTTGGGGATACAAAGAAAGGCAAAGAACAGTTCCTATTCTTAAGTAGCTCACGGTCTAATAGAGGAGACAACTTGCAAGCAACTGTGTATAAACACGATCCATATAGGGTACATAGAGATAATATTATAGGGCACAAGAATTAAGGGGGATTGGGAAAGGATCTTGTAGAAAGTGGAATTTTAGCTTGGACATGAGACAGATAAAAAGAGGGAAAGAAATCCAGGCAGGGAGACAACCAGTGAAAATGCCTGGAATTGGGAGATGGAATGTCTTGTGTGAAGAACAGTAAGGAGCCCAGTGTCACTGGGTCACAGAGTATGTGGGAGTGATCAAAGTATAAAATGATTGGAAATATAGGAATATTACGAAGAGCTTTAAAAACCAAACAAAGAATTTTTGATCCTGAAAGTAATAGGGAGTGATTGGAGTTTATTAAATAGGTGGGTTGAGATGGTCAGAACCACACTTTTAAAAGATCAATTTGACAGCTAAGTGCAGGATGGAATGGGGTGGGGAGAGACTTGAATCAGGAGACTAGCCAGAAGGCTACAACAGTAGTCAGGAGATGAGGTGATGAGATTCTTCCCTGAGGTGGTAGCTGTGTCACAGAGAAGTGGGCAATGGTACAAAGGCAGAGTTGACAAGACCTGCCAATTGATTGACAGGGAGTGAGCAGTCAAGAATGATGACACCAAGTATCTGGGAGGATGATAATGCCCTCAGTAATAGCAGGGTAGTTTGAAAGAGTGAGATGCTTTGGGGGGAAAGACAATGAGTTCAGTTTTGGATATATTGATTTTTAAGATGTCTTCAGGACATCCAGTTAGAGATATCCAAGAGGCAGTTGGAGATATGAGCCTGGAAGTCAGGAGAGAGGTTAGGGCTGGATGAATAGATCTAAGAACCATCTGCATAGTGATGACATTTGAATACCTGAGAGCTTATGAGATCACTATGGGAAATTTACAGAGGGAAATGGAAAGAGGGAATAGGAGAGAGCCTGGATGGGGGGAAAACACCCACAGTTAGTGAGTATGAACTAGATTAAGGTCTAGCAAAGGAGATTGAGAAATAGTGATCAGTCAAACCTAGAGAGAAAAGAGAATCGAAAAGAGGGTGATTTACCATCAAAGGCTATAGAGAGGTAAAGAGGGATGAGAACTGAGAAAATGCTTTTAGATTTGATAATTAAGAGATCATTAGAGAGAGCAGTTTTAGCTGAATGATGTAGGGAAGCAGCCAGTAGACTGAAGGTTGGTGAGAGAGTGGGAATGATAGAAAGGGGAGTCTAAGGGAGAAGATGGCATGGAATAAGATCAACTGTACATCGAGATGAGTTTACATTTGCAAATGGAAAGGCTGCCTCTTCATGTAAGACAGGGTTGAAGGAGGGGGTAGTAGCAGAAGGCATCTGAGTGATATGAGTTGAAGAGGAAGAGATAAGCGTGAGCTTTTGCCACATAGCCTCATTTTTTTTTTTTGTTAAGTATGAGTTAAGACCCTCAGCTGAAAGGGTAGAGGGAAGAAGATGGTGGGTTTGGGAAGAGAAAAAAAGCTTTAGAAAAGCAGCTGCGGTCAGTGAGATAGTGATAGTGGAGGTGTAAAAAGAATTGCTTGCCACAGTGAAAGCTTGGTTGACTCATGTAACATGAATTTGTGGTGGATCCTGTCAGCAGGGTTTGTGATTTTTTTCAGGCATCTTTTAGCAGTATGTAAGCAAGAACAAAAGCAGTGGGTGGTTGAAGTAATCCAAGGTTGGGGCTTAGCAGGGCATGACTGGCAATTTGATGAAGGAGCAAGAAAAGAGTACTTAAGCAGAGAACTCAAGAGATGAGTTGAGTGGATTCACCAAGGGGTCAAGATGAAGAAGAAGAGTGTAGTTAGTGCAGAAGTGATGGCTTGGGAAAGATTTGAGGGGTGGAGGAGGGATTAAAGGTTATGGCGATAATGACAAACAGGGTTAGGAGTTGAAAAACAGGAAAGGTAGAATAACAACAGATTTGGGTCAGACAACAGAATGTCAGAGTTCATAAACATGGAAATACAACATTTGTTTATGGCGAGATGAAAAGTCTGACCATTTCGATTTGTAGCTGAGGTGAGCTGGAGGAGTAGGTTATATGAAATGAGTAATTTGAGGAACTGTGAGATTAGGCTGATTCAGGGAGTATCAATATGTGTGTTGTGTGAGGGCAGGAGTTGGGGAGGAGAGAAAGATTGAGTCAGGCACTGGACTAGTCGAGGAAGGAAGGAAGGAGAGTGTGCCAGAAGTCCATAGATAACAGCTACCAGACTCTCAATTGGGTAATAAATATGGATTGAATGAACCTCAAAGGAAGACAGATTTCTCTGTGATGGATGTAGAGCGGGAGCCTAGAAGATGCAATGGAGAGCAAGGAGCAATCTTATTCCTCCACCTTGACCAGTGCATCTGGGGGTATGAATCAAGGTGCAGTCAGTCCAATGGCGGAAAAGGTGGCCAGGGAAGCTGCATCATTATGAGGGAGTCAAGTCTCAGAGAGTACAAGAGGAAA
Source organism: Phalanger gymnotis (assembly GCA_028646595.1). Taxonomy (NCBI): domain Eukaryota; kingdom Metazoa; phylum Chordata; class Mammalia; order Diprotodontia; family Phalangeridae; genus Phalanger; species Phalanger gymnotis. The sequence goes on from CM053623.1 coordinate 146,844,510, forward strand.
GAGTGAGAAAGGAAAAGGTTTGAGATGAAAGCAAGTTTGTTACCTATGGAACAAGAATTTCCAGAATTTAGTGGAAGGGGTGGAAAGCTTTAGAGTGAGACATTGTTGGGGGGCAGGGGTGGGGTGGGTCGAAGGGAATGTAATAAAGGAACAGTCACTGGGGAGACAGAGAAAAAGATTTGGACAATGATAACAGAAGGTTCAGGATCCTTGAAATGGGAACAGCATATTGGGGTAGGAGTGTGTTAAACATGGAGGAATGAATTTAGGTAGGTTTTGGTCTAGTCCTCTGGTTGAAGTTGTCCCAGGGCATCAGGCAATGATATGTAGCTGGATTAGGGGTGGGAGGGAGGCAACCTATGTAGAGTTTTATGAAGCTGGAGAGGTTGCTGGGAATACAATGGCATTCTCCAGCTGGCACAGGAGGTTAGATGTTCCCCTCCTTTTCAGACAAGTGCAGGAATTTGTTGAAGAATACTTGAAAGAAGTTGTAAACCAACCATTCCCTTTTGGGGATAAAGAGAAAAACAAGCTTACATTTGAGGTAATTTATACTTCTTCATATTAAAAAAGAAAGTAAAAGAAAAAAAAAGAAAAAAATGGCTTGTTAGAGAGAGGGCAGTTTGTTAGGTGAGACAATTAAAAAAGGTGATGAAAAGTACGATTTGAATCTTTCATCTGGTTTTGACTAAAATTCATATTTATACCAACTACTTATTTCATAATAGAGCAAATATCCAGTGATCTAAGAACCTCTCTGACTTTGTCCCAATGTTGTCATGTAATAAGACAAAGCGTGAATAAATTCTAATTAAGTGTGAAAAGGAGAAGAAACTATTGCTACAATTATGAAGAAAATAGTTATAGTGATTTATATGCACAAATGACTTTGCCTATCAATGCAAGAATGCCTAATGAAGCTGATTCATTAAATTGTTATAATGACCATAAGCCATCAAGATTTAAGAATGGAATCGAAACAAAAGAAATAAGTAGGTATGTTGGCCAGTAATTGTTGATGTTTTCTTGATCGACTTTTTTTTTTGTGTTAATTAGGTCTTTGATCTTTTCGAACCTTTAAGTTGGCTTGTATATCCCTTCTTTAAGAAAGCTTATATATCAATCCTTTGGCACTTTCAAAGTGATGACCTAGCATGGATCTTCTCTACGAACATTTGATCCATTTTGGCGGCTTTTCCCATGTTTGTTCCCAATATGGCCATTTTCACCTTTCCTATAAGCACATCTAGTACTCTTATTTTATTTTTTTATTTTATTTAATATATTTAGTTTTCAGCATTGATTTTCACAGGAGTTTGAATTACAAATTTTCTCCCCATTTCTACCCTCTCCCCCACTCCAAGATGGCGTATATTCTGGTTGCCCTGTTCCCCAGTCAGCCCTCCCTTCTGTCACCCCACTCCCCTCCCATCCCCTTTTCCCTTCCTTTCTTGCAGGGCAAGATAAATTTCTATGCCCCTTTGCCTGTGTATCTTATTTTCTAGTTGCATACAAAAACTTTTTTGTTTTTGTTTTTGAACATCTATTTTTTAAAACTTTGAGTTCCAAATTCTCTCCCCTCTTCCCTCCCCACCCACCCTGTCTAAGAAGGCAAGTAATTCAGCATAGGCCACATGTGTATTATTATGTAAAACCCTTCCACAATACTCATGTTGTGAAAGACCAACTATATTTCGCTTCT
>CM053623.1:146846711-147009782 GCA_028646595.1 Phalanger gymnotis
CCCTTCCACAATACTCATGTTGTGAAAGACCAACTATATTTCGCTTCTTCCTAACCTATCCCCCTTTATTGAATTTTCTCCCTTGACCCTGTCCCTTTTTGAAAGTGTTTGTTTTTGATTACCTTCATCCCCATCTGCCCTCCCTTCTAACATCCCTCCTTTTTTTATCTCCTTCCTCCTTTCCTGTGGGGTAAGATACCCAATTGAGTATGTATAGTATTCCCTCTTCAGGTTAAATCTGATGAGGGCAAGATTCACTCATTCCCCCTCACCTGCCTTCTCTTCTCTTCCTACAGAATTGCTTTTTCTTGCCACTTTCATGCGAGATAATTTACCCCATTCTATCTCTCCCTATCTCCCTCTCTCAATATATTCTTCTCTCATCGCTTATTCATCTTCAACTCACCCTGTGCCCGCTCTCTCTCTCACACTCACATATACATATATATACATAAACATATATATATACACACGCACACACATACACATACATGCATATTCCCTTCAGCTACCCTAATACTGAGGTCTCATGAATCGAACACATCATCTTTCCATGTAGGAATGTAAACAGAACAGTTCAACTTTAGTAAGTCCCTTGTAATTTCCTTTTCTTCATTCTTTTTCTTGATTACCTTTTCATGCTTCTCTTGATTCTTGTGTTTGAAAGTCAAATTTTCTATTCAGCTCTGGTCTTTTCACTGAGAAAGCTTGAAAGTCCTCTATTTTATTGAAAATCCATATTTTGCCTTGGAGCATGATACTCAGTTTTGCTGAGTAGATGATTCTTGGTTTTAATCCTAGCTCCACTGACCTCTGGAATATCATATTCCAAGCCCTTCCATCTCTTAATGTAGAAGCTGCTACTTCTTGGGTTATTCTGATTGTGTTTCCACAATACTCAAATTGTTTCTTTTTGGCCGCTTGTAGTATTTTCTCCTTGACCTGGAAACTCTGGAACTTGTCGACAATTTTCCTAGGAGATTTCTTTTTGGGATCTATTTGAGGAGGTGATCTGTGGATACTTTCAATTTCTATTTTGCCCTGTGGCACTAGGATATCAGGGCAGTTCTCCTTGGTAACTTCTTGAAAGATGATATCTAGGCTCTTTTTTTGATCATGGCTTTCACTCAGTGGCAAACCTGCTGGAGGTGAGCCTCTCTGTATTTGGCTGAATGGTTCCTCAGAAATCTATCTTTCATTTGCTGGGGCCGTACTCAAAGTCTTTCTAGAATGGCATAATCTCATAGTTTATGCTCTGGGAGCATAGCCTTTGAGAACCCAGAGTTACTTCTATGAGTCCAAAATGTAGTAGAGTAGGGTCCAGTGACGATACCAAAACACATTAACCTAAAAAGATTACAAAAGCATACAAATATAAAAATGAATTTGTTGCAATTTATATTTCATTAATACAATTCCTTGTTTTCTGTTCAACATTATCTTCTTCTTTGATCAGATTTTTAGATTACTTATCAGACTTGTGTGTGTCTAATACAACTGCTATACCAGTAACTCAAGAACTCATCTGTAAGTTTATGCTGAGTCCAGGAAATGCTGATATTCTCATTCAAACCAAGTAAGCATTTATAATAGAAACATTCTTTTCAGCTTATTATTCAGCTCCATAATAGTTCTTATCACAGCTGTTAACTGAGTTTAGTAATAACTTTATTATGTATTATTTATTTGAAGGCTGGTTTCCATGCAAATAGACAATCCTTTGGAGTGTTCCATCCTCCCAGATGATATTGATGATGAAGAAGTCTGGCTTTACTGGATTGACAGCAATAAAGAACCTCATGGCAAAGCTATCCGGCATCTTGCACAAGAGGCTAAAGAAGGCACAAAGGCTGATTTAGAAGTCCTCACATATTATAGGTTGAGTACTGTAAAAAAACTAACTCATGATCTCAAGTGCTTATTGGAAATTTGACCAGACTCATGAATTTAAAAAATTTAAATTAAAATATTTAAGAATCATTTAAATATTTAAGGATTAAGGATTAAAATATTTAAGAAAAAAATTCTAAAAAAATATAGAGGTCAAGGTGCATGGAATATTTTAAAACTTTAAAACAAAAACCGCCAAAACTATTGTTTTTTCATGATTTTTTTCTGATCATTTAAAAGTTTTGAACTATTGTACAAAACAAAGTGGTTTTTTAAATGTGAATATAGATTGCTTTCATTTTCATTGTATTTATAATGTTTAAAGATCTTGGGCAACTTATAAACATGGTACTTCTAATGCTACAAATGTTGAAGTAATAAGGAAGGGAACATAAAATCAAAAGGATACAGGAATAACTTTTCCTGCTTTATTTTACTTTACTCCCCATTAACAGTCTATGGCCTCTTACTATTTGAAGGGCTTCAACATTTTATCTCCTGCTTACATACATCCACATAGCCATCCCATTTGCTTGGAATAATAATAATAATAATAATAATAATAATCTGAAGTTTATGCAATGCCTTAAAGTTTTCAAAGCATTCTCTATGTAATTACACTTTAGCCTCCTCCTTCCCCCCCAAATCTGTGAGGTTGATACTATGGGTATCATTATTATACCCATTTTACAGATAAGGAAACTTGTTCATTCAGTCCACAAACATCTATTAAGCATCTATGATTTGCTATCCTAGGTACTAGGGATGCAAAGGCCAAAATGAAACAGACCCTGGAGCTTACATTTTATTACAGGGGAAAAATGGACAAAAATAAGTAAATGCAAAATATATATGAAGTAAATAGTTTGTGTGGGTGGGGAGTAAGAGGGAGGAATAGGTGGGTTATTAGCAGCTAAAGTATCAGGCAAGGTCTATGTTACACTTAGATCTTTCTGACTATAATTCTAGGACTCTTCCCACTGTACTTTACTGTCTCTCTATTTAGCCACTGGACCCAGATGGTTGTGGAGGAGACAGTGAGGCTGGTAACTGCACAGCTCTCCCTCACTTAAATACAGTTCACTTGCATGTCATGGCTTCACCTCCTTGATGTCAAGGTCTTCTTTGAGAACCAAAGACAAACAGCATCAGCAGCAGCAGCAGTAGTAGAAAGTGTCTCTCTGGAATTCAATCTCTTTTCAACTCCACCTTTCTGACATATCTAGTTTCAAGGCTCAGCTTGTAAACTATTATGTTTAGGAAGACTTCTCTGATTCTCTGTTAGCCGTTGCATTCTTCCTCCCTCCTCCCCTCCTCACCCCCATCAACTTTCTCTATCACTCTACTCTCAAATTATCTTAAATTTACAACCTTGTCTTTATATCTGTAGCACTTAGTATGGTGCTTTGCATTAAGCTGCTCAATATATGTTTTCTTGAATTACTGTTGAATAAATTTGGATATTTTATTTGCTATTAAAAGAATTCAATTCCCTTCTGATTTTTACTTGGAAATTATAGAGGAGATTCACAATTCAGGTAGGGGTCAGACTAGACAGAAATAGGAAAGCTAGGAAATGGGGTAGATTTTTGAGGAAAGGTGTAGAATTCTGTTTTACCACATTGATTTTAAGATACTTATGGGATATCCAATTGGAATTACCTAATTGGCAGTTGGTTAATATGGGACTGGAACTCATAAGAAATGCTAACATGTTGATATGTTTAAGAAACTCTCATATGATCAATCAAAAATGTAATGGTTAATATTTTTAAGGTATCAGTTGAACCTCTTTGCAAGGATGTGCTTGGATCGTCAATATCTAGCCATAAACCAGATTTCTACCCAGCTTTCGGTAGATTTGATCTTACGCTGTATGTCAGACGAAAGCCTGCCATATGATCTTCGAGCCTCTTTTTGTCGCCTTATGCTTCACATGCATGTGGATAGAGACCCTCAAGAATCAGTAGTACCTGTTCGCTATGCAAGACTTTGGACAGAAATACCTACCAAGATCACAATACATGAGTAAGTCTAGTAAAGTTCACCAAAGCTTCAATACCTATGACTCTGATGAAAATTTCATGAATAAGGTCTTTCTTTTTTTCTGATTCAGGTTATTAACCTTACATATTTGAACATGTAACTTTTTTTTTGTTCAAGATCACTATAAATTTTTGTATTGACATATTTTATTTTTATAGCACCTATATTTCCCAATGAATCCCTTCCCTCTCCCAGAGAGCAATCTTATATTAAAGCATTAAATCAGGGCAAAAAAAGTAAACCTAACCAACTTACAAAAAAGTCTCATAGTTTAAACCATTCCATACCCACAGTCTCCTGCCTCTAAAAAGAAGCAAGGAGAGGGGCCTTTTTATATCTCTTCTTTGAGGCCGAGCTTTGCCAGTATAATTTCATATCATTCCATTTTGATTGTTTTGTTGTCCTTTCCATTTACATTGTTTTTGTCATTGTGTATGTAGTTCTCCTGGTTTTACTTATGTCACTTCACAGCACTTCATGTAAGTTTTCCTGTGTTTCTCTGTATTCATAGTTTCTTATAGCACAGTGATATTTTATTACATTTATATGCCATGACTTGTTTAGCCAAACCCATATGCTTTGTTTCCAGCTCTTTTCTACTACAAAAAGTGCTGTTATGAATATTTTGGTGTATATCAGGCATTTCTTTTTGTCACTGACGTCCTTAGGATGTACACTTACCAGTGGAATATTAGGGTCAAAGTACATCTGGACAGTTCTGTCATCTTTGGTAAAGATTACTTTTAATAAGCACTGCTATTAAAAGGGGGAGTAGAAGGAAAACAAATGGAAGAGACTTTATAGAAAATAAACAGAAAAAAATCATTTTTATTTAAAATGGAAACTACACAAAGGCCAGTTTCCATACTTGTGCTTTAACCTAAAACAAAGGCTGAGTGTGTGTATATATGTATGTGTGTGTGTGTGTGCGTGTGTGTTCTTTAAAACCCGTCTACAACCAATATCTGGAACAATTTCATTTTGATTCTCTTTGTCGATCTTTGCAGATATGATTCTATTACAGACTCTTCGAGAAATGATATGAAGAGGAAATTTGCATTGACAATGGAATTTGTTGAAGAATACTTGAAAGAAGTTGTAAACCAACCATTCCCTTTTGGGGATAAAGAGAAAAACAAGCTTACATTTGAGGTAATTTATACTTCTTCATATTAAAAAAGAAAGTAAAAGAAAAAAAAAAGAAAAAAATGGCCTGTTAGAGAGATGGCAGTTTGTTAGGTGAGAGAATTAAAAAAGGTGATGAAAAGTATGATTTGAATCTTTCATCTGGTTTTGATTAAAATTCATATTTATACCAACTACTTATTTCTTTTGTTTTGATTCCATTCTTAAATCTTGATGGCTTATGGTCATTACAACAGTTGAATGAATTAGCTTCATTAGGCATTCTTGCATTGATAGGCAAAGTCATTTGTGCATATAAATCACTATAATCTAACTATTTTCTTCATAATTGTAGCAATAGTTTCTTCTCCTTTTCACACTTAATTAGAATTTATTCACGCTTTGTCTTATTACATGACAACATTGGGACAAAGTCAGAGAGGTTCTTAGATCACTGGATATTTGCTCTATCATGTTTTATCTGCTTGATGACAAAGCAGCACACGAAGTAACATTTTCTTGCCAAAAATAATAGGCCATATTTCTTTTTAGTGGAAATCCTTGGGTTCTCTTTACTTCATTGACATAGTCGTTTATTAAAAGACTGGTCTAAATGGGTTAATGCACTTCAAAAATGCAAATAATTACCTTTTAAATTTATCTACTCAACCTGAATTTGCCTCAAAAATTTTTTAAATTTAACAGTTAAGTGATTTCATTCTGACAAATCCAGATTTGGGGGGGAATCAGAATTTATATTTTTAGTTTTAGTATGAAATGTTTTTACTAGTCTTTAAAGAATGAGAAATATTTAAAAATAATGAATGTTTAGTATTTCACTGTTCATCACATTCATCTCAGTTTTTCTTTTCCTCTCCCTTATTAAAGGTGGTACACCTGGCTCGAAATCTTATTTACTTTGGATTTTACAGTTTCAGTGAGTTGCTAAGACTGACAAGAACACTTCTGGCTATTCTGGATATTGTACAGGGACCCATGTCATCGTACCTTGAAAGATTAAGCAAATTTCAAGATGGAGGTGAGAAATCTGGAGAAAACATAAGTATGATAAAAAAAAAAATTCTTTGATGATTGTTAGTGGTTTTTCTTGCTGGCTACTTAGAGATGAATGATTAAAATCCTTTAATGTGTGATCATATTTTGTAGATATGGATATAATATTTATATAAATACTCTTATGAGGTGACAGTCATGAGTTTTATTATTAGCATTGTGCAGAACTTACCGAAGCCCAGAATTGTTAAATGATGTATCCGAAGTCACAGGGCAAGAAAGTGGTAGAGCCAGGACTCAAATCTAGGTTGTACTCAGTGGTCACTTCCCAATTCTCAGAATCCTGCAATTCAGTCCCACTTCAGTCTTGCCTAGCTGTCTGACTGGTTGGCTGAGGCTTTGGGAGAGGACTCTGGTAGAGAACCTCAGGGTCTAGCCTCTGAAGACATTAGAAAATGAATCCTGGGTGTAGTACCTAATTGGTACTCAGTAGCTGGCCACTGAATTGATACTCAATTAAGATCTAAATAGCCCTGATAGTTAAGGACCCAGTTGCTTGCCCTGCCCTCTCTACCTACTTGCTGGCAGTAGAATGGACAAATTTCTATTAGAGACACCTGATATGTAAATATTATTTAAACATCTCTGTGACAACCACTTTCCATAGTATTCAATGGCAGTTTTGTGTATCTCTTCACAAACTATTGTTTTGGGTATCTCTTCTTCCTTTCTCTGTCACCTCCTTGAAAGGGTCATCTTATCCTCACTGCCTTAATTTTCTTTTTACCTTTTATTCTCTTATCAACCAATCCCTTTCAATCAACCCTACCACTGAACAGCATCCTACTAGGTTGCCAAGTGATTTTTAAATTGCTAAATTTGATGGCTTTTTTCCAGTACTCTTTCTACTCGAATGGCATCTAAGATATTGTTCTTTCTCCTCCTCCTTGGCTGGCTGCTTTTTCTCCGTCTCATTTTCTAGCTTATCATACATCTCCTGCCCATTCAATATGGATGTCCCCAATGCTCGGTATCGGGCCCTGTTCTCCAATCGTGGCTCCCTTTGTTTGAGGTCCCGTTGCATATTTTCAGATCACTCTGAGATCATGCTCCGCTTGTTGGCCAGAATGCCTCCATGTTGTCTACTATTTACCATTCCTATGCCTGGACTTTGACCTGTTAACCTACCGCCATACTTTCTTGATGTTCATATATACATGCAAACATCCTCCTAGAGTCTACTTCTGGAACTTTTATTGATTGCCAATCTTCTCATGCCTTGTGGATCTGTCTAGTCTCTTGGTTTCAACTGTCCTAGGTTTGGTTCACAAAACCTCTTTGCTGACATTATTCTTGTTTTGTGTCCAATTAGGGTTTTTTTTTTTTTTGTAAATCAGGACTCTAATTAGCCTTCTCACAAACTTCCCTCATAATAACTCCACTCTAGCACAGTAGGGGTACAGCTTAAGGAGAAAAATTCTTTCCCCCTTCCTTGATGAAATGGCAGGTCGGATGCAGTGGGTTGGAAGAAGGGGCATGACTGGAAGGAAAAGGCCTGCAGTTCCTGGGGCTCTGCTTTGTTTCAGCCTCAAAGGTGGCAACTTTAAATAGGATATGCACAGACAGTATTCAAGAGATTTTATGGCCAATGCAGTAGGTTTAAATGTCAGTAATTAGTGTTTGTTGCAAAGAGGATGAATAGCTCAGGAAACTGGCAATTAAAGAAGTTTTCTTTTCTTCCCTTCTGGGTCATTGGTTAATATTCAGCCCATACCCCATGAGTATGGGTGGAAGCTGCCATCATCTGAGCACTGGTTGGTGGTCTCAGTCCAATTCCTAGTGTATGACTGTTCACCATCACAGTTATTACTAATTGGTGGTCTCCACAGAAACTACCGAGCTTTGAGCCTGATCTATTGTTTGTTCCCTAGAGGTGGTCCATTCAGAAAACTGTTGAAGTACAATAATAGAGGTACACAGGCAGTGAACATGGCCTCTGCCTGTTCTGCAGGAAAACAGAAGATGCTAATCTGTGCAAATATGCAGCTAGCACCTCCCATTGGCTATACATCTCATTTGAGAATAAAAATATTGTTTTTCCAAATAAGGGTGCTTACTCACAGCATGCCATGTTGTTGAGTCAATTTGCTTTTCCTAATACCCATCATTTGCTCTTGCAGCAGATTTAAAATGCACAGGCGTCTTTCATTGTAATTGATCTGTTGGGTACTTGTATTATGTCAAGCAGTGTATCTCTCTGTCACTGAAAGCAAATGCAGACACCAACAAATAGAATGCGTGTTTGTGACTATATGATGCTTTGCATACATCCCTTTTGTAAAAATCACAAATAACAAGTTTTTGTACAACTTTGAAGAATTTGTTACATTGATGACATTAACTCAGGGAGAAGAAAATTCAGGATACTACTGTAGCAGGAGTGGGTCTGTTTTCTGACATCAGAAAAAAAGACACGTCAGGGAACACAGAATAAATCCCACCTACATAAATCCAGTGTGCAACATGACCTATGTTAAGCCTAGATTTCAGAATCTAGGTTAGCTCAGGCTAAAGGGACAGTATTCTCCCCAGTTTTCAAGCCAAAGTTTAATTGATGGCTGAACTTAAGTTTGGCCAGAGTTGAATACTTGGCACAAGTTGAAAATATGTTAATGTTTTGCCTTTAAAAAAAAAATTATGCAGCCATGCCTATTACTATTTGCTTGTCTCATGTGGACTATTATGCTTGAATATTAATTTCTAGCTTGGGGAATCATCACCCCATATCTCCTGAGAATCAAAAGGAGGGGAAAACTTTTCATCATTTCATAAGTCTTGCTTCACTCTTGGCAAAGACAGCAACTACATCTAAGAAACAGGGCAATGGTGTTTGAGCTACTTCTGAGATCCTTCGACCTGGCTGTGTCTTGGCCTACCTATTCAGTCCTTTGTCTTCCTTTCTCCCCCTACACATGCCTTCTAGCCCAGTCCAAAGAGTCTAGCTGCTATTCCCAAATCTTTGCATCTTTCTTCACACTATTCCTTTTACCCAGAATGCCTTCCTCTTTTTCTTTCTACCTATCAAGATAGGCAGCTAGGTAGTGGGAGAAGGTACAGGTCTTGGTGTCCAAAAGACCTGAGTTCAAATCTGCCTCACACTCCCTAGGTGTGTTTATCCTGGGCAGGTCACTTAACTTCTTTCTGTGTGTTTCCTCATCTCTAAAATGGAGATAATAATGGCACTTATCTTCCTCGATTGTGAGGATCAAATGAGTTAATAACATGTAAAGTGCTTAGCAAACTTTGAAGAGCCATCAGAAGAGAACTGATTTTGTGGCTGTTCATGTTTTTGTGTTTAGGCTCTTCATAACTCTCTAGTTATATTTTTGTGATTTAACTCAGGTGCTACAATGAAATGTGCTTTTTCATAGACACCGACTTTTTGTTAAGTTTCTTATTTATCATAGGTGATTACTAACTAAGCACCCAATCACTCTAACTACACAAAATGGTAAAGGCTGCTTTATTTATTTTTTCAGTGGTGATGGTTTACTAATTGATCAATAACATAATTTAAATGCATGATGCATGTAGTGGGTGGGTGAGTGAAGGACTGGGACCTGGAAGGAGATGGTTTTGAGGCTTAAAAAATGTTTGCATTCCTTAAAAAGCTCACTTACCTAGAGAGATGATTGATTTTAGTCAATTTTTGTACTCAAAATTGCACTCATTTTTTGTTTAAAAAAAACCACACCAATTAAAAAAATAGTGAGCTTCTTAAGCTGCTTTTCAGTATTTAAGATCCTCACGTAAAATATCTTACTTTAAAGCTGAAAGGAAGAACCCAAAGGTTTATCAGTGTACTGTCATCAAGGAGGAGGGCGTTTTTAAATATGAGAGGTTAGATGATCAATGGAATATGATGAAATTATGATCTGAAGAGGCTGTCTTTGGAATAAAAGAAGTGTAGGTGATAGCAGTTAACAACTTTTCTATATTTTTTTCTGTGTGCCTGTGGACCAGGGAAGAGGTATAATTCAGGGTTTGATGAGTATTTCTGTCTCTCCTCTCTCTCTCTGTTTGACTGATGTGCTGTTTTTACATCACATTTACAGATTATTCTCCTTTTTGAGAGGTCTTTTGCAACAAAGTAAAATTAATAATATAGTGACCTGATCTGAAAGTACATGCAAGATTTCACATCTGTAGCATCCTGCCTCTACCTTTATTAAAAAAAAATGAACAGAAATCCTTTTTCTTTCCTTCCTACCTCCTACTCCATTAGAGAAAAAACCCCCACAAATTTCTTACTACATATAAGGTATTCAAACAAAATGAATTCCCTCAATGGTTGAGAGATTGCATATGTATGTCTCATTCTGCACCCTAAATTGATAACCTCTCTATAAAGGATAGCATATTTCATCATTGGAATGGAATCATGAATGGTGATTGTACTGATCATTGGTCTTACAGCCTTCAAAGTTGTTTCTGTAAAAATTTTTCTCTTGGCTCTGATCATTTCATTCTTCATCAGCTTATAAGTCCTCAAAATCATTCATTTTTATAATATTGATATTATAGTCTAAATTGTTCTGGTTCTGCTTACTTCACTCTTTATCACTTCACAGAAGTCTTTCTGTGTCTTTGACATCATCTATAATCTTTATGATGTTATTAGCCTGTTTGCTAATATTTTATTTAAAAAATTTTTCATCTATGTTCATTATGTATTGTTTCCTGTTTTGGTTCTCCCTGGCTTATGTATTAGAACCATATCTGTGTCATAGGAAGAATTTCATAGGATCTTTTCTTTGGATATTTTTGTTTACTGTTAAATAAATTTTAAATTATTACAATTTATGTAATATTGGAATTGCTTGTTGAGTGCTTGAAAGAATTCATTTCATTCAATTCTTCTGGTTCTGGAGGTTTTTGGGTTTTCTCCCTTTAGAAGTTTATGGTTTGTTCAATTTCTTCCTCTGTAATTATCTAGTTCTCCTATTAATCTGGTATTTTGAAGTTTTGTAAATGTGTATTTCCTTTAAATTATTGGTTTTGTGGGTATATATCTGGACAAAATAGTTTCTAATTCTCTTTGGAGAGATCATGTCAACAATTCTCCTTTATAGACTGGCCTAGACCTTTAGGGAGATAATTATTTGAGGATGACATACCTCAGGATGTTTAGTTATTTTTTTCCTGGTTGTTAAACATTGTTTGAATAATCATTTCTTTCCTTTAGTTGTCTTTTTCTTTTGGCCTTTATACTTTTTTCTTTTGATTGAGAATATTATGGAATTAATGGTGCTGCTTAGCAGAAGAGTGTGCTTGAATAAAGCAAATACAGAAATCATTTGTTTATGGTGCATTCTGTACATTTTATGACAAAATTCTGCAGGAAGACTATAAAAACTCATAAGACTTACAGGAAGTTTATGTTCCTTACAAAGAATGTTAAGTAATAAAGAATTTAGGTAAAATGTATATTTTTAGGTGCTAGTCCTTAATCTTTCATAAATGAGTGATATTTTGTATAAAAAAATCAAGCAATGTAAAATTGTTCAAAGTTAAGAGTCCAAGCAAGAAGGAAATTATGGGCCACATAGAAGGGTTAACTCCTGTGTACTGTGACTCCATAAAAGAAAACAGATGGTTACGATGAAATGATGACAGGCTTACAGAGACTCAACTCCAGGGCTAATCATTGCTAGCATTTATATAGTGCTCTAAGTTTTGCAAAATGCTTTACATCAATGCTGTCAAATTCAAACAAAAATAGGAACCCTATGGGTTGTATATTGACTCAGAAGGGCTGTATATTGACTCAGAAAACAACAAATTAACATTATCTATATTGTATTGAATCTTTATTTTGTTAAATATTTCCCAAATACATTTAAATCTTGTTTTGGCTGTACTGAGGAGCTTTGTGACAGTGAATTCGACACCTGTGCTTTACATGTTATTTAATTTGATCCTCACCAAAACCCTGGGAGGTCATTATTACTACCCTCATCTTACAGATGAGGAAACTGAGACTGAGAGAGGTCAAATGAATTGTCCAGAGTCGCACAGAAAGTGAGTGTGTGAGGGAGGACTGGAACCACAGTTTCCGTGACTCAGATCACCACCACACTATTTAGCTGCTCATAAGAGCTATACTAAGAAGGTTTATCCACATAGGGGACATAGTTCTATGGTGTTTGGTTGTGTCATGTTTACAAACCCCTTTCCTTAGACCAACCTATAGAGTAAGGAGTGGAAATACAGCATTCTTTATATAGAGATGAGAAAAAAGGATGAGAGATTATCAGACCCCGATTTGAATCTTGGTCTCCTCACTAAGCCTATGCTCGTCCATTACACCACATTGTGCTACCTTTTTAAAATAATATTTTATTTCCCAAAATTTGGAAATATTAAAAAAAAATTCTCCCTCTGGGATGATTAATGAACATATTGCCTGAAATTAGAATTCTTCACAGATCTTATTAGCATATCTCTATCAGGATGACTATATGTCTGTCCTCTTCCTTTGGATTTGGGTTCAAGCAACTTTGGTCCAAAGGGGAAAAGAACCAGGCAGCTGCTACAGCCTTAGATTGTACTTGTGTTGTCACATACCCTTGAAGATGTCCTGTATGACTCACAGCCTATCATTCTCAGGCTAGAGGAGGAAAGAGACAGATAAGGAGGAAGGGAAAGGAGAGGCAGGAGTGTTGGGCTAAAGCTAAGTTTTAGCCACTAAAGCAATGAGTGCTGACTGATTCTACTCTCCCATGACCCTAGCCAGTGGCAAGCAGCCAGTCAATTCCTTTAATTTAACTTGTCTGCTGTGGTAGACAAAATATGTTCTGCCTAGAGAAGCCCAGTCAGACCATGTAGTAGCGGTTTCAAAGCAGAAATAACAATGTTTGTGTGGAAATTATGTGGGAAAACACTGTGTTTTCTTTGGGGGGAAAGGATATTATTTCCTCTTCAGAAAATTCTTATTTTTATTGATGCCTTTTGTTTTTTTTTTTATATATTTATTTCCAAGAATATACTTCCCCAGCTTTCTCCAGCAAGCAATCCCCTTTAACAAGGACTTCAAGAGGAAAAAAAAGTAGAACAGCAGAACACAGCAACCTTGTCTGCCAATGTACATAACATTCCACACTCCAAGTCCTCAAGCTCTGCTATGACAGGAGGAAGAAAGCACACTTTCTAAACTCCTTTCTGTTTAACACATGACTCCTGAATAAAAAATAAAATGTTAGTGGCAGAATTCAAGACTGTAACTCAGGCTTCTTGTTTCCTGAAACACTAAATTAGTTGTTTGTTATGGTTGCTTCTCACTGCACATGGTGCTAAGTAGCTGTGAAGGAACAGTTAAGTTCAACAGGTAACTTTATTTCAGTGTAGGAACATTAGGGATGGTAGTGTAGCAGATGGATTTTAAAGGAGCAGCATGGTATAATGAGGAGTGTTAGAATGGGCTCAGGCTTGGTCACTAATTAGCTGTAGGGCCTTGGACAGGTCATGATCTCTCTGGGCCTTGGATTTCTGATCTCTGGAATGAGGGTGTTATTCAAAAGCTTCTTAATGTAAAAACTTCTAAGATTTTAATCTGTAACCATCTGGGAGCATATAATTAGACTTGATTCATCAGGAGCAAATCTTGCTTTGGAGTTTGACATTTGGCAGTTACTCAGATTCTACTTGGGGATATTGCAGACATTACTGACAGTTTAATTGTAGCTCTGTTTATATCTACTTCTCTCTTAACTCTGCATGCTGAGAAACCCTTTTGTAGTGGAAACAATTATTTGCTAAGAGGAAAACTGTTCCATGGAAGGTTTGAAAGGAAAAACTTTGCTCTAGTCTAAAAGAAGGTGCTATTCTCATCAAGTCATGTTATTTATAAGACCTGGGGAGAGTGTGTGTGTGTGTTTGTGAAAGAGAGAGAGAAGGGAGGTGGTGGTGGTGGGAGGGGGGAAAACAGGAAGGCTTCTCATGTACTTTGCATTTCATTGGGAATCCCAAGATTATACAGATTTAGAACTGCAAGGAACCTCTCACAGATCATCTATCTAGTTCAAAGCTCTTGTTTTACCAATGGGGTAACTGCAGCCTAAAGGTTAAGTAAATTGACTACATAATTACCAAAGTCACTGTAAGTTAGCAGATCTAGGATTTAAACCCATGTGTTATGATAACATGATGCAGCAGAAAGTTTCTTAGATTTGGAGTCAAAGGACACGAGTTCAAATTTTAGCTGTGACACTATGTAGGCAATTTACTCACCTCTGGGCTGCAGTTACCTCATTTGTAAAGTGAGAGGACTGAACCAGATGACCTCTGAGTCAGTACTTGGTGGGTGGTGTCAGTAATTTTCAGTTGTGTACTACTCTTGGAGACCCCATTTGGGTTTTTCTTGGCAAAGATACTGGAGTGGTTTGCCATTTCCTCCTCCAGCTCATTTTACAAATGAAGAAATTAAGGCAATCAGGGTTAAGTGACTTGCCCAGGGTCACGGAGCTGCTAAATGTCTAAGGCTGGATTTGAAAGCAGGTCTTCCTGACTCCAGACCTGGTACTCTATCCACTGCACTCTAGCTGCCCTAAGTTCCTTGGTAAATTTATTTATATTCTCTGAGCCTTAGGTGCATTTTTCTTCTGTAAAATGAGATGTTTGGACTAGTTGATTTTAAAAGTTCATTACAACTCTGACCTTAGATATCAGTCAGTCAACAAATATTTACTGTTGCCTATGTGTCACTGTATCAAGTGCTGGAGATACAAGAATGAAATAACTCCTAGTCTCAATGCATTCACATTCTAATGTGGGAGACAAGTACATATAGAAAATATGTACAGTATCAAAACTTAAGTGTATACACAAAGTAATTATAAGGTAAATTTACAAAGTAAACACAAAGTAGCTTGGGAGAGAGGAAGGATAGAAGCTGTGAGGATCTGGAAAGTCTTTATGCAGGAGATGGTACTCGACCTAGACCTTAGAGGAAGAGGAGTCTAAGAGAGTACATTCTAGGTATAGAGGACGGCCAGTCCAACATCACAGAGGCAAGAGACAGAATGTTGTGAGTGAAGAAATAGAAAGGCTGCTTGGCTGAGCTAAAGTGAATGGGGCTCGGGGTGGAGATAAGGTCCTGCGAGGTTGCAAAGGTAGGGTGGTAGCAGTGTGTAGGATACACAGGAGTGATAAGAAACTTGAGGTGAAACCAATTATGAAGTTGCTGCCAATAATCTAAGGGAGATATATGTAGTAAAGGCCTGAATGAAGGTGGTAGATGTAGTATGAATATGGAAAAAGGCTTAAATGTGAGAAATGTGAAAGTAGAAGGTTTGGCAACTGATTGGTATTTGGGTTGAGGGTGTGTGAGGAGTCTGGGATGGATAATGCTGAGACTATGATTCTGAGACACTGGACAAATGGGAGAGGAGCTTTGACAGAAATAGGGAAATATGGAAAAGTGGAGGTATTAAAGTTTCTGCCTCCTTTCCACTAGTGTAACTGATAGTTCAATAACGTTACTGTACAAAGAAAAATGGCAGGTGCCAAAAGACTTGCACAAAGATCTCTTCTAAATATTAAATCATTAAACAAAATCACAAAATACTAAGATCATGAATGTAGAATCTAATGAAGCTAGAAAAAATTTTATTTTCAACCTGGAGCTTAATGAGCTATAAATCTCAAATGACTGAATATTTTTTACACTTCTTGCATACTAAATTTACTTTTTACAAAAGTAGAGTTGATGCTCCTTTTAAATTTTTTTTATTGCAAATATAATTGCTATTAACAAAAATGATAAAACACATCTGCTAAATAAGGATTACATTACATAAAGCCTTTAGAATTTCACAGTATAGAACCAAGTGAATTAACAACAAATATTTTTAAAATGTTTTTGTCCTGCGTCCTTTTTTAAGTCTATCTGAAGTTCTGCTACTTTTGGTTCACCTTTCCTTACTGTTGGAATAACTAATTAACCAAAACACCCAAACTGTTCTCTATTCTGGTCAAAGTTTACAGTATCAAGCTCATTGCCAGACAGTTGGTAGATGATAAAATTTTTGTTCACAGTAACTGTCTCTTGAGATACATGGGACTTGTGATCTGCATCTATGGAGAGAATATCAGTGGTATCAAAATCAAACCTGAAGGCAGCATATTGACTCAGAAAAACACATTACTATTACCTAGGTTGTTGTATTTTTATGTATTTTGTTGGATATTTCCCAATTACATTTTAATTAGGTTTGGGCTATAGTCAGTTTTGTGGCTGGAGATGGAAACTTCTTGATCTATACTAATGGAAGTATAGGATATTGATTTTTCTAGATTTTTTTTGAGGGGCAATTGTAACTAATAAAAAAAGATTTATCTGTTCAGTAAAATTAGGCAATTACATACAACTGCTTTTTTTTTTAAATCTTTATCTTCCCTTTATTTTCTTTTTTAAAAAATCACTTTATTGACTTAAAAATTTTTTTTAGAACACCTTCATTTCCCAATATATCCCTTATTCCTTCCCAACCATGGAGCCATCCCTTGTAGTATTAAAAAAAGGAAAAAAAGCAACCAGCATATCAATTTTGTCTGACAGCAAACAGTTTTGCAACCTGTCGTCCCACACCTCTGCAAAGAAGCGTGGGAAGTAAATTTTCTCAGTTCTTTTTAAGGTCAAACTTGCTTCTTATAAAACTCTGCAGCATTGTTTTGTTTTCTGAGGGTTTTTTTAGTCAGTTTTTTTCATTTACATCATAGCTTTTGTTTACATTTCTCCCCTTATTTTACTTTATTCCACATCAGTTCATATAAATATTCACACTGAATAGTAACAACTCATTATGT
Organism: Phalanger gymnotis; assembly: GCA_028646595.1. Lineage (NCBI taxonomy): Eukaryota > Metazoa > Chordata > Mammalia > Diprotodontia > Phalangeridae > Phalanger > Phalanger gymnotis. Next base: position 146,863,653 of record CM053623.1, read on the forward strand.
TCTATTTTGCTTCTAGGTTTTTGTTATATGAAATCTTTCTTTTTCTTTGACCTCCTTGGCATATGCCAAACAGTATGATCTCTGGGTCAAAGAGTATGGATATTTCAGTCAACTTTTAGAGTATAATAATAAATTACTTTCCAAAATGGGTGTATCAGTTCACATCTCCACCGACATGGGCTATTCTCTATTTCTTGTCTTTGCCAATTTACTGGATATAAGGTAAAATCCTGTTTGATTCGCATCTATCTCATTATTAGGGAATTGGAGCAATTTTTTATATGGTTAATGGTATGTATATAGTAGTACCTCATTTGAAATATTTTTCATATGCTTTGACCACTTATCCATTTGATAATTCACAACATATGTTGGCTATCACATACTTATAAGAACTATTTGACATAAACATGTTTTTCCTAATCAATGCTCTCTTCTGTAAACAGAATTACCTAATTTTATCTCTTAGTCATTTGTACACATTAAGTATATTCCCTTTAACCATCAACTGTGAGGTATATTTGATTTCATTATCTTTTATTTACTGAGTGTTCTTTTATATTCAAATTTGTATATCCATTTTTGACCTTATTATATTACATTATGTAAGCTGTTGGCCTAAAACTAATCCCAGCAGTCCTTGTCAAATAGGGAGTTGTTTCTCAAGTAATTTATGGTTTCAGATTTATTCAATACTGAGTTATTCAGTTAGATTATTTCTGATTCTTCCTTATATAGTCTGTTTCATGGATCTACTACTGCTTTATAAGTTAAGGAGGTACTACTCACCCTTCATTTCTACCTTTCCATTTCTTTTGTATTCTACATCTTTTGTTCTTCCAAATGAATTTTATTATTTGTCATTATTTTTTCAGAGTGTTTGTAATTTACCTTTAAGTCTGGGGAGTATCTAGTAGATTGACTCCCTGGTATTTTGTGCATTTTCTACATAGTTTGAACAGAACCTCTGTGTGCAAAATTCTTACTGGATTTTTATTATTTTATGATATAATTATGAAATCTTGGGTCTCCAATTTCTAAATCTTTTCTTATGCTCACATACTTAGAAGTGGAAAGGACCCCTAATGTCACATAGTTCAAACCCCTCCTTTTACAGTTGAGGAAATCTAGGCCCTGAGAGGTTAAGGAAGCTACCAAATATTATACAGGTACTAAGTAGCAGTAGATCCTAACTCATGTCCTTTTATACCAAATCCCAAACTGTTTTATATTGTACTGTTGTTTTCCATAGCCATTGCTTATCTTTTTTATCCTCCTAAGTGCTGTTTTTCTCCTGTATTTATCTGAGCAAAACTTATCCCCATGAATTTAAATTTACTGCTGAGTTAGGAGTAAACACAGCAAAATATTTTTTATGCTCATCTAGTCTTTCTAGTCTTCTGTTGTTTGTATCTGTAGCTGATGTTGAAGGTAGCTTTTTCATCTGGAGTTTTTCAAGGCTACTTTTTGCTGTACAATTTAAAAGAAATATATGAAATTCTACCTTTTTGTAGTATCTAGGACTGTGACATTTATTAAGAAGCATTGAAAATCACTAGGAATGGAAAAGAACCAATGGCAGACTACTAAGCCTATGATTCACATGACTACTTATGTTTGTGTAATATTCTACTCTTTAAGCCACTCTTATAATAATTATACAGTGTTTTACTACTTACGGATTTCTATTTTATATGATCCTAAGAACAGCATCATGACAATGTATGGACATATACAGAGAAGCCCAAAAGTCCTAGTGAAGTTTTGAGCTTGAATAGCTAAAAATTGCATTGAGAAATTTTGGGACATCCATTATCCCCATTTTACCTATGAGAAAATTTAAAACTTCTATCTCAGTGTTCCTTTTATTATGCCACATTACTTTTCATCACCAACAACTAAGGCCTTCTTACTACAGTAATGAAGCTTTTAATTCTACTGACATATTATTTTAGTTCTGGCCTCTGGGTTTTATTTAATCTCTTAGTGACAGCACCTGATTTTGGGAAAATGAGTTGTCTAGGATAATTTTCTGTAGAATATAACTAAGTAATTATATTCCATGCAACTCTAAATAAGATACAGACATTGATCAACAAAGATTTGAATCAGTAGTAAGAATAATAAAGGGCCTGTTATGTGTTAGTGATGAAAATTATCTTCTGAAGGCAAATCAAAATCAAAACTCAGACAAATTTAGAAGTTGAACATCAACATAAACATTGCCAACAGCCATATGTCCAGGAAACACTTCTTTGTATCAAAGACCCCTTTGGCAGGCTGGTGAAGCCTGTGGACCGCCCCCCCCCCTTATGTTTTTAAAAGCATAAAATACATAGAAACAAAATACAAAGAAAGCCAATTATATTGAAATACATTTATCAAAATATTTAAAAAACAAACACAAGTTCACAGACACCAGATTGAGAACCTCTATTCTAAAAGAAGGATTTCCAACATAATTCTTAAAGAGGCTATGGGAATTAGGATTGGGGAGAAGTAACCAGGCTCACCTTCCCCCACCCAGTGCAGAGATGTACTCTGCTGCCTCTTATATACTGCTTTATGGTTCCTTAAATAGCATAAAAATCATGATTCTCTATAATAGGGTAGATGTCCTGCATCTTGTAGGCCTGCAACATGATTCTCTACCACATCAGACAGTTAAGGCAACTAACCCTGGCCTACAGCTCTGAGGTCCCACCCCCTTCCCTAGGCTGCACTACTGCTCATTGGGGTTGGGGTTGGCATCTGGGTATTTGGTAAGGTCAAATGTCAGTACCTTGCTGATAACACAGTCCCCTTGTTCAGGATAGACACCAATCAGACTCTCAGCCTTTGTATAAAATTCTTCCTTCAGTGAAATGACAATGGCTTGAAAGTTGCAAGTTGACTGTTCTTTTATGTAGTTGGCAACCTTGCCAATGTTGGTGTTATCTAAAGCCGCATCAATCTCATCTAGAACAAAGAAGGGGGCTGGTTTGTAACTGTGGATGGCAAAGAGCAAAGCAAGGGCTGCTACAGTCTTTTCCCCACCAGACAGGTTGTCCATGGGCCGGAATCGCTTGCCAGGGGCTACACAGTTGTAGTTAATCCCATCCAAGTATGGCTCCTCTGGGTTCTCTGGCCCTAAGAAGGCCTGAGCACTGCTGTTGCGGGACAGGGCTTTGTAGATCTCATCAATGTTGGTGGCCACAGACTCAAAGCAGGCATTGAAGCGGTCAAAGCGTTCCTTTTTAATCTGCTCGAAGGCATGTTTAGCTTTCTTGGCCCGCTTGCGAGCTGCCTCAAACTCATCTGATGTTTCCTGGAACTTGTCCCTCACGCTCTCCAGTTTCTCCATGGCCTTCATGTTGGGAGCTGCAATGCGCTGTAGCACACTCTGCTGTTCAGTTAGCTTCTGCTGCAGTGTGTTCATTTCCTGCTTAATTTCCTCTTCAGCCTGAGCATCTTTTAGGTCCTCACAGAGGTCACTGTAATCAATTTCAATGAGGGCCTCACGGGCATAGATGTTGGATGTTCGTTGTGAGCCACTCCCAGACTCCTCTCCCTGGGAGCTCCCTTCTTCTTGGCTGATGTCATCCATGGTGCCCTTGGCCAGGGGCAGCTTGATGTCCTGCATCTTGCAAGCCTGCAACAGGTTGTGACGGTCACTTCGCTTCTGCTCTAACTTTGTCTCAATAGCAGTTACCTCTTTTTGTAGGTGGGTCATTTCTTTGTTGGCCCCACCCAACTTTTTACGGATCTCTTCCATTTCATGGTTCTTGTCATTCACCTCAGATTTCTTTGCCAGATGTTGGTTCTTGAGGTCCTGCAGCTGGGCCATAGTTTCATCAATTATCTTCATGTGTCTCTGCTCCTCCTTTTTGAGCTTTTCAATTTCATTCTCATCTTTCTTCACTGTCTGCTCCCACATGTGAACCTTGTCCTGGTCCTCTTTCAGCTGGTTCTTCTCAAAATCTAGCTGGATACCCAGGCGAGTTTTCTGGTTCTCAAACTCAAGCCGTTTCTTGGCTATTTCATTCTGCCGCTTCACTTTCTCTTCCTCAAATTCACGAATATTGCGAACTCCAATCTCTCGGCAAAACTCCTCAAACACCTCATCCTCTACCTGGTTCATCTTCTCCTTCAGGTCTTTCATCTCTCGTTCCCGACCCTGAATGATCCGCTTGATGTCATTGATACGCGGCCCAAAGTTAGCCAGCTCACTCTCCAGCTTGGACTTTTCCTGCAGATTGAGTGCAAGGTGCCGGGTCTTTGTCTGTTCCAGGTCACTCTGGGAGTATTTAAGCCTCATCTGCAAGCCATGAGCCTGGGACTGCACCTGCCTCAGCTCAGCCTCCTTCCGCTTGGCCTTCATCTGTTCCTTCAGCTCCTCTGTCAGGCGTTCTTTCTTCTCCTTCAGTTTATCAACTGCTTTCTCATCCCAGCGGCGGGCCTTGGCTTTGAGGTCACTTGCCCCCCCAGAGATAACACCAGACTTCTGGAAAAGTGTCCCATCTAGTGCCACCGTCTTGTGTCTCTGGTGGCCACCAAAAGCAATGCGCCGGGCATCTTCAACATTGTCACATACTAGAGCATTGCCACAGGCATACTGGAGGGCCTTCTTGATATGTGGTGGCTCATAGCGAATCACATCAATCACCAGCTTGGCCCCCTTCAGTTCCCGCAGCTTCTCATCTGTTGGTTTCACTTCTAGGTAGTCAAGTGGTAAGAAGGTCTCAGGCTCCCCACGCTGTTCCTTGATGTACTGGATACAGTCCCGGCCAGTCTTCTCAGAGTCCACAATGATGGCATCCATATTTTTGCCCAGCACCTTTGTCACAGCAATCTGGTACTTCTTCTGTGTTGGCTGGCACAGATCAATGAGACGGCCATACACAGAACCAGGATAGAGGCGTTTGATGCTTTCCATTATCTCAGCCTTGCGTTGCTGCCGGCTGCTTTCCTGTCGGTCTATGCGGGCATCACCAAGCTGCTCCATCACCTGGTTCAGCTCTTTGTTGATTTCATCAATGCGCTGTTTAGCAAGCTTAACTTCCTCAGTTAGTTCCCCTTCTAGTTTTTTCTGTTCCTCCAGAGACTGCTTGCTGGTGGTGATGTATTCTTCCAGCTTCTCAATTCGCTTCTGATTCTCTTCAATTTCCCGAAGCTTTTGTTTGATCTTGGCCTCTGTCTCAACTTTCTTTCTCTCCTCTAAGTCCAACCGGTCCTGGTCAGCTTTCTGGTCTCGGTTGAACTTCTCTAGCTCCTGGGCCAGGGTGGCTGCTCTTTTGCTTGCCTCCTCCTTCAGCCTGTGATATTTTTTCACTTGGTTCTCCTCCAGAGTCAGATCACGTCCTTGGCTCTGACTCTCTTCTTCCATGCGATCTTCGAACTCTTGCCTTGCCTTCTCCACTGACACCATCTCCTTTTCTAACTCATCCATATCTCCCTTTCGCTTCTTGTACTGTTTCTGGGCATTCTGCAGAGACTTCTTGGCAGCTTCCAGCTTCTTAATTTTGTGTGAAGTATTCTCCTTGGCCTTGATGTACTGGGGCCGCTTCTGATTAAGCTCTGAGTCTTTCTCCTTTATCTCCTTTTCAATCTGCTGCTGCTCACGCATCATTTTGCCTAGCTCTTTCTTTTTGTCCTTTAGCTCTTCTTCCACTTTGTCCATGCGTTTCTTTTCCTTGTCAATTTCCTTGTTCTTAGAAGTGAGTTCCTTATTTAGTTTTTCAATCTCCATCTCATTGTGATACAGTTTAAATAGCTGCAGCTGCACCTGAGCACGAACAACCTCATCTTTCAGCCTCTGGTAGCGGTCAGCCTCCTCTTTCTCTTGCTTGGCTTCTTTGCGCTCAGCTGCAATGTTCTTCTTCCGGTGGTAATTGAACTGGGTGTCTTCCTCAGCTTTTACCATCTCCTTCTTCCTCTTATCATATTCCTGGGCCAGTTCCCCTGAGCGGCTGATCTCCTCAAACAAGGCTGTGCGCTCCTTGGGGTTTTTCATAGCAATGGACTCCACAGCACCCTGGAACACTAGGAAGTTGCGAGCTTTGATGAGGATGCCCAGTTTCTCCAGCTCTTGGCTGTATTCAAGCAGCTGGACCACCTTGTTATTGATTTTGTACTCTGAAGAGCCCCCCACAATAATGCGAGCAAAGGTGCGGTCCTCACCACTGTCCTCAGAATACACCATGCTGACCGCTGCACGATTGGCAGCTGGCTTGCCCACGGGAGCCCCGTGGATCAGATCCCGCAAAGTCTTAACACGCAAATTGCTAGTCTTTTCGCCCAGCACGAAGCTGATAGCGTCCATAAGATTTGACTTCCCCGAGCCGTTAGGCCCGATAATGGCTGTGAACCTCTGAAAGGGCCCGATGATCTGCTTACCCTTGTATGACTTGAAATTCTCGATTTCGATCAGTTTTAGAAAACCCATGGCGACGCGATGCGAGGCAATGCGGGGCTGCAGCACGGGAGAGCGCGGGGGCGGGGGTAGGCAAGAGCGCGATCAAGCGGGTTCCCGAGCAAAAGCAAACAGTCGATTCCGGGCGCGAGTCAAGTCTCGCGAGACGAGCCGTGCGCGGGGTCGCGCGCGCTTCTGCGCATACGTGGGCGCGCGCTCGTAGGAAGACGGGCGGGACTCCGATTAAACCCCCAGATTCCAGTACTCGCCTGCTTCTTGTGTGCAACGACGAGCAGAGTGAAGCCAGTTCTCTCTGTATCTCTTGCTCAGTCGGCCTGGTGCGCTTGTGTGAGCGTAATTCCGGGAAGGGCCGAGGGAGACGACCCCGCCCGTTCCCAGTGTCCTCAAGACTTGCCCGCCTTCTGCGCCTGCGCAAATAAGCTGGGTGACGCGGAAGTTGTCATCTACCTCTCTAGCTCCCGCTTTGTGTGCCTGATGCGCATGTGTAGACTGGCGGGACAGCGCGGGGCGGAAAAGGGTGGGAGGCTCGAGCGGTTCTTTGCCCTTCCCATCAGCCCAACCCCTTGCCTTCTCTTCCTGCTTCCTTTCCGTGCCTCTTCCCTCCAGTCTGTCAGTCTCTCGAGCTTCCTCTTCTTCTCCCCGCCCTCCCCAACTTCTTCCCATCTCTCCCCATTAGACAGTCTGTGTGTCTGTTTATGTCTCTCTGTGTATCTTTTTCGGTTTCTTTAGCGCGCGCGCTTCTTTCTCCTCCCTCTCTTTCCCCCTCCAGAGAGACAGACTGTCTCTTTCACGAGCGCATTCTCCTCCCTCCCTCCTCCTCTCTCCCGGCAGCTTTTCGCAGCCAGCCAGAGACCTTTTTTCTCCATCTCCTCTCTGTCTCTGGTTTTACGTGTGTGTGTGTGAGCTTCTTCGTTTCCTACCCCCCCCCCCCCCCCCCCCGCCCCAGCTTCTCTTTTTCTCGCGTGTAAGGAGCAGGGGTGGGGGCGGGGATTGGAAAGATTTCTCTGACTGAGGCATTCTGTGGGCGGATTTTTCTGACTGAAGCTTTTCTCGTTGCCTCCGGCCCCCTTTAGCTAGATCTCTCCCCAAACTCTTCAATTATGGTTCAACCCCGTGGGATACATCATTTGTGCCAGGGCTGTCAAAATGATCCCCCAAGCTTGTTTATGTATTCTTTGAAACGCTTCTTTGGAACTCCGCTCTTCTGCATATACATTGTTTCTCTACGCATTGTAGAATGGATTCATTTTAAAAAATGTTAACTTTCCACAAGTTTTCAGTTTTGAAATCTATGGTAAAGCCTGGAAAAAAACCATCAAGATTCACTTAATTCTTCGGGCAAATTATTTTCATTCTCTTTACTTTTCCATCTTTTGGATATTTATTTGGATATTTTGGATATTTTTATTGCTTTGAAAAGAGTGTTTCATTACATCCTGCAGTATTTCCATTTTCTTCTTGATTTATTCTCCTGAGTTACTTAGGCAAAGAATAATTCTCCAAAGGGGGGCAGGAGAGGGGGGTCCTTTGTGTTTGGCCAGAGCTAAGCTCCTTGAAACCCTATTTAACATAAGATTGTTACAAAGAAAAGAAGATAATTATTTGAATCAAACTTGCTTATCTCAACAACTCTAAAGTAGAGAAGTACATGGGAATTGTAGGAATTGAATGAATTGTTGTCATTCAGTGGTGAGATTTTTGTCATTTTACCAACAAATATACCAGTGTGGAGCCATACACAGGAAAAGAAATAGATGGGAAATGAGCCCTCATTGAATATTATCATATTTGTCACTAATTTGTTCCAGTAATTACTCTGAACACAATTGCTTTTTTTGTGAGCTTTTAATAGTAGTTTTCAATTCAAATAGGATATTTTTCTTGAAAAAGTCAACAATTAGTGTAACTTGTTTTTTACAAAGGGAAAGCAAAATAGGATCTTTGCTTGAGGATAGGATCAGGAATCATAATTTTCCATTAGTCTTGTACGATGGGTAAAACTTATTTTATTTCATGAGGATCTCATTTGAATGTCACCAGAGCTATTTATAATAGCCTTAATGTTCTATTTGAAATGCATCTTGAAAAAAAAAGAACATTTGCTAATAAAATATTTACCTGGACTTTTGGGTTGTTACTGGAATATCAATTTTTGCCAGCACTTTTGTATGTGTGTGTGTGTGTGTGTGTGTGTGTGTGTGTATGTATATATGCTCATTAAAATGTGATTATTAATGAAATTTAATATTCTCCTTGTCATACATATAAATGTACTTTTACCTGATGGATATTATAGCTCGCTCTTTGTGTACTACGTGTGCTTGCTAATGTGCTTTTCTTCTTCTAGGAAATAATGTTATGCGAACTATCCATGGTGTTGGAGAGATGATGACCCAAATGGTTCTCAGTAGGGGATCTATCTTTCCCATGTCTGTCCCTGATGTACAGCCTAGCACCCACCCAATCAAGCAAGCAAGTACTACTGATAATGAGGACATAACTGTTATGGATACAAAATTAAAAATAATTGAAATTTTACAGGTAAACAATTTGACAAAAACAACATAGCAAATACCTAACTCAAGTTGGTCTGACGATCATATAAAATAAGAAAACTTGTTAATTGTAAAACACTATGTGTAGAGATATAAGACCTGTTCTCATTACCATTTCCCCTTTCTTCCTCACATTTGCCCTAACCTTGCCACCTGCTACATGTAAGCTCATGCAAAGAATGCTCTTACACAGTTCAGATTATTTTATTTGTTGTGAATATAGTATAAGTCTTATAATGGCATGAAGTTTTATTCAATATTATGTCAGTTCCTTTTTATTTAAGATATGACACACAATTTATTATTATTATTATTTTTTAATTCAAGAGGTATTTGATAGCAAGGAAAGTCCATGACAACTCCAAGTCTAATTTATGTCCGACAGCATTTGATTTCATTTATTGACATAGATAATGCAAAACTTGGAGGATAGCTAACACATCCGGCCTCACTCCCGCTCCTGTATTCTGCGGTACAGCCAACTGGCCTTTTATTTTTTTTTTTCCCTTACACGTGAAACTCTGTTTCCTGACTTCAGGCTTTATACTGGCTGGTCTGTACTCCCTTATTACTTCTGCTTCACAGAATCCCATTCTTTAAGACACTGCTCAAACATCCTCTTTTGGGTAAAACTTGTCTTGATTCCTCCAATTGCTAGTACCCTCCGTCTCAAACTCTATTGTATTTAACTGCTTTGTATATATTTGCATTTGTCAGTTTTAGATTTATGCTCTATGAATAAGCATTTATTAAGAATTTACTATGTTCAAAGCACTGGGCATACAAACATAAGGGTGGAGATAGTATCTGCTCTCAAGGTTTCAGTGTCTGCTCACATTCTAATAGGGGGACACATCACATATGGGAGGTTTCTGCTGCAAGTGAAATAGAAAGATTCCATGGCCCTTAGGGGGCAGCAGCAAAGCAGATAGTAATGCATCTTCTTTAATAGTCATTTCCACTGATAAAATCACATTTGTTTTTGACCTTAAACCCTTGGACAATGCCACAGACTTTGGTGTAAAAGACTTTCTTTACTGGGTCTTCAGTAGATGTTGCCTTTTGAGGAGGCAATGACTTCAGCACCTGAAGAAGCAGTTGCCAAGTTACATCTTTACAGAAGTTGCTTTTGGGGGATGGTGACTGTTAGTTGCGGCTTGGGTGACAGCAGGACGCCGTCTCTTTGTATTTTTATATGTATTTCTTGTATCCCTCATTAGAATGTAAGGTCTTTTAGAAAAAGGGTTGTTACTTTCTTTGTCCTTGCATTAGTACTTGTGACTAGAACAATGCTTGCCACATTACTTGATGGTTAACTGGTATCTACCAATTTCTCAAATCAGGACATCTTGTGAATAGTGTTCCATCCCAATACAGGTTGAGAAAGCTGAAATCCACAGTTCTATCAGATAGGGCACAGACAGAACACATACCATTTCTTCATGAACTCCAAATAGTCCTTTGATTTCTAGTCTATTGATTATAGATATAGAGCTGGCACCTAGTCCAACTCTCTCATTTTACAGATGAGGAAACTGAGAGGTTGACTGGTTTGCTCATAAAAATTTTAAGTAACAGAAACAGCTGTATATCCTTTAAACCTTGAAAGCAATCATTTATATGTGAACTAATGGACAACAATGCCTTGCAGCCCCTCTGCCTTTGGTCAGTTTGTCCCTTTAAGGGACATGCTTGTATTCCATGGCCTTTAAGTGTGTTTCTCCATGGAACTGTTTTTCTCTTTAAGTTGCTTTTATCTGTGTTTTTCGTCCTGAGTTTGAGTCCTACTTCTACCGTAACATGTAATCTTGGACAAATCTTTTATTTTTTATTTTTTTGTTCCTCAGTTGCTTCATTTGTCAAATGTCCTTAAAGGTCCTTTCCAGCTCTAAACTGATGATCCTATTATTCTTAATAAATACTTATTGATTGATGTCTGCAGTCATTGGGTCAGTTAAAAAATAGATCTTTTACATATAACACTAAAGCAGAAAAATGGAAAAAAGTCCTAGTTTTATTCGTCAAATCTTGTTCTTATCCTGGACACTTTTAAAGGTATACGACATGTACCTGACAGCAAACTGCTCCATTTAGGCTATGAATGTAGGTCCTGACTCCCAGGTTGAATCATAGATATGTCTGGCATCGAAACTTGGGAGTATATGTAGATCTTTCATACCTGTTATAGCTGAAAGACATGCTTTTTTTGTGTCCGAATTTTGTGTCCCATTATCCTTCCTCAAGGAGAAATCTACCAGCTATTTGGTGACAATATGACATCACTACCACTTCAAACAGAATAACTCTGTATCTTCATCTAGAAAGTTTCACCAAGCAGGTGTGCTTTGATACTGTAGTAGAAGGTAATTGGAAAGTCATATAATATGAATATTCTTATTTCCCAGAAAATGAATTTAATTTTTATTGACTAGTCATTGTGCTATTTATAATATTTATGGAAATAGAGGCATTTAAAATCTTAATATTAATGATGAGCATTTGCAGGATTGGACTGTTAATATTTAAAAGTAAACTCTCAAATTAGTTTATTTAGCATTCTGATACTTTATGTTGTTGCTAGGCTTTAGGAGTGAACTGAATAATTGTGTATCATTAAATAAAGTGATGTGTGACATGAAAAAGTTGATGGAAAACTACGTATTGTTTTCAATCTGTGTCTTATAGTTCATTCTGAGCGTTAGACTAGACTATAGAATCTCATATATGCTGTCTATCTACAAGAAAGAATTTGGAGACAACAATGAAAATCCCGAAAACTCCACTACTACTCCCCCTGACACACCACTTTCATCAGGTATTGTTTTTTGTAAAGATTCTTCATAATCTTTAATTTTTAGGGAAGTACTTGTAGTCCCTGACTTATTAAAAATAACAAAGAGCCCTAAGAGTGTGTGAAATTGAATCTTAGCTTTAAAAAGGTTATTTGCTTTGAGAACCAGAGTAAATCATTTAGTATATTCATGTCTTGAAGAGGTAGATGTATGAATATCCATCTGTCTCCTGGGAATATTGTGAGAACGAACAAAAAAGAGGGGCCCACAAATAAAATTGCCAACTATTCTACAAATGTAAAAGGCTACATGAATACAAAGAAGTATTAGAATACTGCATTTGCTTGTTGAACATACGAAAGTTATAAACAACTGGTAACAATTAATTGAAGAATTGATCATTTAATACAGTCTTTGCAGGGACTGAAGTTTGTAGCATTTATGTGACTCCAGCATCCATCTTTTAACCACTGTCACATCTTGAACCTTGGTCTCTTCCAAAGTAAAGTCAAGAATTCAAGTAGGAGGAGGAGAAGGAAAGGAATAGAATGAAGTTTAGACAGCCAATAAAGAGAAGTGAGAGCAAAAATAGTGACTGGAATAAATATTAAAGCAAGTGCCACTAGAGCTTGTGCTGAGCTTGCCTAAGCTAAAAGTCATTTTTTGGCAGGGCATATTTCCTATGGAATTTGTTATTATATTTTCTCAAAGCATTGAAGTGTAAAGAAGCAAAATTTCCAAGAATAACGTGGCAACACCAGAAGCTGACAGTTGCAATATTATTGATATTGCACTTTTTGGATCCCAGACTCTGAGCTGCCCCTAGAAAGGTTTAGCAACATCTGTATTCATTTTTTTTTTCTTCTTCACCTCTAGGAAAGTTGATTTATCTATTTCTTTTGTCAAAATAGTATTAATTTCTCTGGAATATATTATTTGTTTTGTTCTTATTTTCTCTCTTCTTTTTTTCTTTTTGAAGATGAGGAATTCATAGTCTGAAGTTAAAGAAAATGTATATAATGTTTAATCCTATTATCATAATTTTTTTTAACCAGTGTGGGGTGGTTACAGATGTTTATTGTGATTGCTGTATATTGAAAAAAGTAATGGATAAGTGGATTGTAAAAATTAAATTTTGTCAAGAGACCCTATTGTTTGTAGAACATAAACATAAAACATAATATATTGTGTGTAGAACATAAAATAATATTGCATTTAAAAGAGAGAATTTCATCTTTTTGTACATTTCCAATATTTTAAGTTTTGGTCACACTAGCAGGTGACACATGGCAATACTTTCAGATAGATATTTTTAATAAACAAATTAGTAAAAATTAAAATCCAGTTTTTAAATTTTGTCATCATGTGTTTAAAATATTTAATGTTGTATCCCCTCTTTACAATTTAATAATTTTGTTGGCATAGGAAAATTTAAAAAAATAGGAAATGTTAATAGGCAGCTTAATATTAAAAACAAATTATGACTACTGATTAGAATAAATTTTCTACCCTTTATCTTTGCAGCTATCGTTCCTGATATAGATGAAATTGCAGCTCAGGCAGAGACTATGTTTGCTGGGAGGTAAAGTTACCACTAGCTTTTTTTTCTTTCTTACAATTTAATAATGAAGAGATATTTTTATTTAGATTGATACTTAATACGTCTGTTTATTTTCATATATTTAATTCCTTCCTTCTTTCTAGATCATCTGTTATATTCATACAATACAATTTCATTTAGAAAAGAGGCTACAACTTTCATATAAAGAGAAATACACTTGCTTTTTTTTTGTCAGGTGAAGAAAGAGTTAGATGAGATAAATACATTGCACTTTCCTCTAAATGCTTTACCTACATTTTCTCAAACAGCTACAATATAAGAAATTGCCCTTAAGTTCTCTTGTTACAAAATTTACCTTACTCAGAAAATGTTATTTTCCTATATCTTTAATATTTGAATTCAGAAAATAATTTCTTGTATTGTTATCTCTGTTTTGATATGTGATAGATACATCTGTTTTCTGTCATTTGGATTACATAGGTTTGATTCCACAAGTATAGTGCCTCAAGCTTATTCTTCTATTTTAGTTCATTTTTTAGAGCTAAAATTCCAATAGTAGTTTAAAAAAATGGTATGTTTGAGTGTATTGCATGAATGTATTTCTTATACAGGTTTTCCTATAGATTTTGACATGACATCTTTTTAGTCTCACTGTCCTAAATTTTCTGTAGAAAACATCTGGCTATTAGAGAGAAAAGATTATTTGGGGTCTACATTTCCATTGTTAAGGCTTTAGTTTCAAATAAACAGTTCTGTTTCTTTTTATGATAGAGCTTGGAACTGCATTGCTCTTTTCACATTAAAGATTTTCTTGTTCATTGAAAGTTGGTATCATCAATATTAGACTATTAGTTCCTGCCATACATACCTGTATCAATGCTAACTTGTACCAAGAAACAAAGCTCTTCTTTACATCTTAGTTTTCTCATCTGTGAAATGGAGTATAATAAATGTTCTTCTAAGCTAAGAAGTAGTGTTGTCAAATGAGATAATGTATTTGAAGAGGTTTGAACTCCATAGAAATAGTACTATGTAAATTAGAAATTATGTTTGACTTTATAGAAAAGAAAAAAATCCAGTACAACTTGATGATGAAGGAGGAAGGACATTTTTACGAGTTCTTATTCATCTGATCATGCATGATTACCCTCCTTTACTATCAGGAGCCCTGCAGTTGCTATTTAAGCACTTCAGTCAAAGAGCAGAAGTTTTACAGGCTTTTAAACAGGTAAGATTAAGTAAACACCACTGAATCCATTAGGGGAAGCTCTACATATGTTGCACATACTATAACATACATTTAGTGCTAGAAGGGACCATGGGGGCCTTTAAAGCCAATTTCTTCATTTTACGGGTGAGGAATCTGAGACATGGGAAGGATAAATGACTTGCCCAATATCACAGAACTAAGTGCCTAAGGCACAATTTTAACCTACATTTTTCTGACTCCAGGCACGCTGTCCTAACCATTATGTCATACTATTTGCTTCGTTAGTAAGGACTTATTTGCCTTTCCTAGGGTCTCATTCTGCCCTTTAAGGTCAAATGATGGAGTTTTGTTTAGCTTAAAGATGCAGCGTATCTTGAGAAACATGTTTCACAAGTTAATTTTAATTGATGTCTTAAGTACAAGTTAGAGACATTTCATAGAGTTCCAAGAGTTTGCAGGAACATTTTCTCCTAATAATACGGTATTGTGTGGTAGATCCAGACTTGGTGTCAAGAAGATCTAGTTCAAATCTCACCTCTGACATATACAGTCTGTATCATTCTGGGCAAGTCATTTAACCCTTGCTACCCCAGGAAACTTGCTAAGGAAATAAGTTTAAGAATAGGGTCTGATCTGCATTGGTGGAGGAGTTTCCTTATAGGGGATTCTTGAGGTTTCAGTCCAGAAAAAGGGTCTGTGAAAGAATACTCATATACTTAAAAAAAACTTTGAAAACACTTTGAAATATGTTGGTCAGATAAGTTTAAGTAGCCAATACTTTTGATTATAGATATGTTCAAAGATGCTGGCAAATACACCAGGGATATTGCAAAGAAAGACATAAAGAGGTCTGGAAACTTTGTTAAGTTACCAGATATTTCCAAACGATTAATGAAGGAGTAAATAGAAAGCATTTATTAAACACTTGACATGTGCCAAGCACTTCGCTAAGTACTGGGACCACACATGGAAAAAGAAAGATAGCCCTTGCTTTCAAGGAACTTGTTGGGGAAAAATACATAAACATGTTAACAGATAAAATTTATTATATTTTTAGGTACAATTATTGGTATCTAATCAAGATGTAGACAACTACAAACAAATCAAAGCTGACCTAGATCAACTACGACTGACTGTAGAAAAATCTGAGCTGTGGGTTGAGAAGAGTAGCTCGTATGAAAATGGTGAAATGGGTGAAAATCAAGTAAAAGGGGGAGAAGAGCCAAATGAGGTTTGTTTTAAAATTTTAGTTTGTTGATACTGTTTATTTTAGAGTGAGCTGCATAATTGTAGTGAGAAAGTTTCATGGCATTCTGGAAAACATTACCTCAATTAATATTAACTGATTAAAATACACCTTATTTTTCACTCACTCTGGGATTCCCACAAATTCCATTGCAGATATAATTTGTGTAATATAATGGATACTTTATAATGTGTAACAAAATGTGTACTTTAATTGGCTTGAGCCTTTATCCTAGATACAGTGATAACGTCTAAAATCATCAGAGCTCAATCATAGCTCCTTTTTGATATATCAGTACAAGGAACACCCAATTCAAAAATAAAGTGTTTAATTGGGATTAATTCAGTTGTCAAAGAAATAGTGAAACAATATCAGACAGCTCTGTGGGGATCAGACAGCCCTGGTAGTAGTGATAGAGAAACATATTTCTATAAAACCTACATTCTATGATGAAGAGGGCATTGCAAAGATCCTGATACATACCCAGGCTAAAGATCAGGAAAATTCATTCTTGCAATGTTTGCCATTTGACTTTTACTGGTCATAGTAGGAGATGTTTTTCTTTGCTTTCTTCTACTTGGTTTTTATAGATAATAGGAAGCTGAATCCTCTCCAGCAAATAAGGAATCCCTACTCAGAAGACCCAATTCCACATCAGGCTGCTTAACCTGTAAGCCCAGTTTACTGGCTAGATTTCTTTCTCAAAAATCAAGCCTTAAAACCAATTCACTCTGGAGCTCATAGGTTAGACAGTAGGTCCCTGCTCTTCTTGCACAGAGTGAATGTAAATACTAAATAGTAACTGTTTCTTTTGGCCAGGAATCCTGAGGGTCTTCCCCTCCTAATTTGATTATTTTTTTTAAATTTTGATTAAAAGGATCATCCCTTGGTTAACTTCTTAAAGAGGCCTATTCATTGAATGGGCACTGCCTCACTCAAAGTGAGAACCTGAAAAGACTTTAACCTAAAAGGGCCAGGGTCTCCCAATGCATCCTGGGCCATCTCCAGTCATCCTGGTGGATGTCAGGCCATTGGACCCAAATGGCTTTGGAGGAGAAAGTGATGCAGGGGACCTTGCACAGCCCTCCCTATGTCAAATCAAAGTCAACAGCAAGTCATGTCATCATTTCCCTGCTGTTATGGTCCTCTTCGAGAATGAAAGACAAACACAATACCCTTAGTAACTCATGAGCTTCTTTCATTGCTTAATAGGTCTCAGAAACATGCCAAGATGGCTAGGCTCCTGGAAGGTGCTATTTTGAGGTTCCCACACATGACTTCTTAGGTTCTTCTTTTCTTTTCTCTATTTTCAGAATTTTTGTTTTATTCCCATGACAAATTTTTTCCTTCATCCAGACATCATGTCCGGGACTTTAGGATAGGCTGTAGTCCTAGGAATTTCAAAGGGCAATTTCACTAGCCTTGCAATTAGATAGGAAATGCAGTCTATTCCTTCAGTCTGGCTCACATTACAACAATCAAAAGAGGGCCTTCAGAAACTGGTGTGTGTGTGTGTGTGTGTGTGAGTGTGTGTGTGTGTCTGTCTGTCTGTCTCCTCAAACCTTCCATGGTACCCCTTCTCCCATTGCCTCAGTTGAGAACCTTGTTTCATATTTCACTGAAAAAAATTGAGGCTATTTGCTGAGAGCTCCTATTTATGTCTTCCTCTTCATCTCAAATCACTCAGATGGCTTCTCCCAGGATTCCTCCTTCATTTCTGTCTCACACAAAGAGGTAGCTCTTCTTGCTAAGGCAGAACCTCCTGTAATTGTGCAAGTAATCCCATTCTGTCCTGTTCTCTCCAGCAGAATACTCCCTTTATCTTTCCTGCTAACTCACTTATCTTCGATCTTTCTGGCTGTTTGTCTGCTACAGTGAGCCTTCTTAGTTTCTCTGTTTTTGCTCAGGGTACTATCATTCTCTTGGTCACCCAGGCTTGAAATCTAAGGGTCACTCTTGACTCCTCACTCTTTCTCACCTCTCATACCCTATCTGTTGCCAAGTCTTGTTATGACATGTTTCCACACCCTTGCACCAGCATTTATGGATTCAGTAAATGTGTCTCAAGCTCAGAAGTATTCTGTGACCAAGTTAGTTTGTGAAATACTGCAGTAGAATATGAAGATATTTGCATATGCCAAATCCACAAACTTCCTGAATCAATGCTATTTAAAGAGTGGACGTGATGGAGGGACAGGTTTAATTTAAACAATTAGAGGTGTACAAAAGCTGAATGGACTGTCTTGGCAGATTGTGGATTTTCTTTCTCTGAAGATCTTCAAAAGGAGGCTGGATGACTACTTTTTGAGAATGTTTTAAATGATATATATGGCCCATGTGCCTTAGACTACATGATATTTGAGCTCCCTCCAGGGTAGATATTTTGAGATTCTGCTTACTTAATTTATTTTCTCATTCTGTCCCCTTGACACTGTACATGATCCTTAGACTAGTGTTCTTGGAAGTGAGAGGGAGATAAGGTTGAGCAGTAACCAAGCTCGAATCCTTTAAGGTAGAATAGACAGATTTCAAATCCCACTTTTTGCCCCAGTGGCTCTTTTCTCTAAGTCCTTATCACCTAAGTTGTTGTTGATTAATGAGAATGAAAGAGACAGTCATATATGGAAGGCTAATACCCCAGGAGTTCCTGGGTCCCAGTTGAGTAGCCCTGTTAACAGTTGTTTCATGCCTACATCCCAGCTATCTTCACAGGTTAAGGTGTAAGAATTGAACAATGTGTAACTGTAAAAACAATATGGTGTATAATTGACATACCTAAAATTCAAAATTGCTTCATCCTAATGATTGGAGACCTTATGTTGTATTTTAAGTATTCAATCAATAATATACATCTAAGTTTCTTCCTATTGGTTACCAGATAAATTGGGTGTTACTTTGAGTCTTCATTGTAGACACATGTTAACATTTTATTACTTCTTAAAAAGTATTTCAGAATACATAAATAGATAAATATCCCAAATTCAACTTCCTGCTTGACAAATCAAAAAGAAATTTTTTTGCAATTCCTATTTAGAAGTAACTTATCTCATGTATCATTTATGTTTTTTATGATGTTTTCCCTTGTACTTTTAGCTATTTTTTCCTTCCCTCAGGTCATTTACTGGCTGTGTGACTAGGCAAGTCACTTAACAGGTTTGCCTCAGTTTTCTCATCTATAAAATAGGGTTAATAATACTACCTATCCCCCAAGGTTGTTGTGAGAATAACGTGTGATAATATTTATAAAGTGATTTGCAAACCTTAAAGCAACATATAAATGCTAGCCATCATCATCATCATCATTTCTAAAAGAAAGTAAGGAATTTATTGTATTGGAGTTTGATTGTCACAGCTATTGTTTTTTCACCAAAAATTGTTGTTATGAGAATCTCAAGAAAATTGCAATTTCAGATGATGGATGTGCATTAGGAATAGATATTTACCTAAAGGCTAATGTGATCGTGTTTTCATATAAATTTCTTATTACTAATAAGGTATACAAAAAATGCCTTCAAGGAATAGCTTCTCAATAGAATGATTGTCCAAGCTCTCACGTAGCACATGAAGCTATTTTAAAGCTTAACCAATTCTTAATAGCAACCCATTTAATAAATTTTGGTGTGGCAAAGTTTTAGAGATACAGGGTTTTTCTGATTTCAAAACCTATCTGTGAAAAAATAATTTTCTTTACTGTTTTCTCAATTACATTTGATTGAGGTGAATTTAAGATAAATGATTCCTAGGTGTGTGTGTGTGTGTGTGTGTGTGTGTGTGTGTGTGTGTGTACTTTATTACCTTGCCATTGTAAATAAACTCTTATATTGAGAAATCTCAGTGGCACATAACGCGAGTAAGAGTTGAAGCCTTCTAAGAAGACCAGGGGGTGGAGGGGAGCCCTGAGACTCACAACTGCTGCTAAATCTTGTAACTTGTTTTCTTTACTTTGCTTTTATTCATTTGCCTATCACTCTCCTGCACACAAGTGGGAGCCAGAGCTCTGGACACCAATCAATCAATAAACATAAAGTGCATACTATGTACCAGGCACTGTGCTAAGTGCTGGAGATACAAAAAGAGGTAAAGCTTTCAAGGAGCTTACAATATAATGGAGGAGACAACTGCAAACAAATATATACAGAGCAAGCTATGTATAGGAGAAGTAGAAAACTTACTACAATTTCAGTTCAGTTTGATATTTCGTATTTAGAATTTGAATGTTATAACACGTTTTTTATCACTTTTTAAGAAAGATTTGTTAAGTGCTTTATATATAGTAACTCCTTTGATCCTCACAACATCAACTCCAGTGAGATATTTAGGAAGGAACTAGTTTTGGAATCTGAGGACATAAATTCACATTCTGACTATTCCTAACTACCTTTGTGACCCTGAACAAGTCACTTATCCTCTTTAGTCTTCTAGTTTACTCATCTGTAAAATGGGAGGTTTGGCCTGGATGGCCTCTAAGTCATAATACCTATTGATAGTCTAGGAAAAGAATTTATATCATTTCAAACTTTGAACTCATTTTGTTACAAGAACATATGTAAATTACATCTCTCAACATCAATAAGCAAAGAGAAGTATTATAATCCAACTGTATTGACTATTTTAGATATCAGATTTAAAAAAGCAAAGTTCTAGGCCATGTACAGATAAAATCAGAGGATTGCTTTATTTAAAAAAAAAACAAACCAAACCATGTGTTCTTAGAAGGTTAATAATGATTATAAATTTAGGAAAACACTACAAAGTCCTGAAAAATGTTATACTGCTGGCGTAATAAATTTATAGCCTATTATGGGGTTAACCACCATTTAATCTCCAAACAAGTTTTCAGTTTAATCAATGAAATTTTTTTTCTATTGAAATGAATATACTTTTGGTTTTAAACAACAATTTTTGGTGAAAAAACAATAGCTGTGACAATCATACTCCAATACAATAAATTCCTTACTTTCTTTTAGAAATGATGATGATGATGATGGCTAGCATTTATATGTTGCTTTAAGGTTTGCAAATCACTTTATAAATATTATCACACGTTATTCTCACAACAACCCTGGGGGATAGGTAGTATTATTAACCCTATTTTATAGATGAGAAAACTGAGGCAAACCTGTTAAGTGACTTGCTGATGTCCAATAAATAACAGAATTCTCTATCTTCAGTATGATTTCATTTCCCTTGTGGAAAGTCATGATAGACAGTGTCTGTCATAGGGGTATAACCAGGCATGGTATGTATCCAGATGTCTCCAATCTTTGAGTGGTTTTATTATTTCAGGGAAACCACTTCCCTGAGTTTCTTATAGACACAATAAACATTTACAAAATTTATTTTTTAATGTAATAAAAGGTCATCCTCTTTGTAGATTATACTATTCACATCAATAAATGTTTCATATGGCATATCTATGAGAGACATCATGGCATAGTGACTGGAAAGTGAGGAAGAGCAGTGTTCAAGTTCTCCCTCTAACACATACTGGCTGTGTGACTCTAGGTATACTTAACCTCTCAATGCCCCAGATAAATCCTTAAGAATATACGTTGGAGAGGAAATTCTGACCTGCATTGGTGGAGGGAGTTTCTTTTTTTGGGGGTTGGGGTGGAGTGGTTCTCTATAGCAGTGAAATCACAAGTGTAATCCCTATTCCATATGGAGTTGCTGTATTCTACTGTACCACTCAGTTCAAATTTCACCTCTTCCGCAAAGTTGTTCTTGATTTCTCCTTAAATTTTCCTAGATCACTTTGGTTTGTTCCTATTTGAAAGGTAGGGAATTCCCTAGCCAACTTAGGTGTATATCGTTCTAAAGGAATTTAAACTCGGAAAACAGAGACCATTTTGTTTTTGACTTTGTGTCACAAGGGCCTAGTGTGGTATAGATGCTTATTAGACTTTGGCATGGTACTATAGATGCTTAATTGTTCATTGAATTAGTGAATTACAAAGTTGTTTTGAGAGGCAATTCATGTTTATGCAGCACCTCAAAGGTTTGCAAAGAGCTCTTACAAGTATTATCTTGTTCATATTGATATAAAGCAATCATTTATTTTTGGGTATCTACTATGTAGGCAGCCTTATGCTAGGCCTTGTGATAGATACAAGAGAACATTGAGACATGCTCCTTGTTCTGAAGATCCTAGAGCATATATATAATGAGATAGAACTAACCCACAACTAATAATTACATAAACACAAAAGTTAAAATACTTAACTGCCTGTATGGTGCCTGTAAGTAGAATTAGAGTTTAGATGGAGAAGAACACAGTGGCCATAGTTGGGGAATCAGTCATTCAGTTAAACAGGCATTCATGTGTTAAGCACTGTGTTCAGCGCTAGGGAAAGCAAACCTTTGTTGAGAAGGTGGGTCTATGAGGATAGGCCTCAGAGTTGGAAGAAATTTTAGAAACTATCTAATCCTTCCTCACTTATTTCACAGAAGAGGAAACTCAGATCAAGAAAAGTTGAGGGTCTTCCGAGGTCAGAGAGATGACTAGTTTTGAGCTGGTCTTTGAACTTGTTAGATTTGTTTGCTTGGGAATGGAAAGAGTCCAGGGACAACCGGATTAGGCAATCATCTAGAGCTCTTTTATTATTACTGGCATGCCAGGGCCTTCCATCCTAATGATGAAAAGACACCGACTCCAGGTTTAAGGCAGAATTTATAGGGTACAGAAACAAAGAAGTAATTAGGGTACAGAAACAAAGAGGCAATTAATGCATAGTCAACATTCCGTTCCTATCAGTTCCTGGGGTCCAGATATTATCAGTTCCTGGGGTCCAGACATTATCAGTTCCTGGGGTCCAGACATTTTCAGTTCCTGGGTGGTCCAGACATCCTGACGCCTCATGTTCACCTTCTTCTTATCTGTAAGAACAGACCCCACCTGGAGGTCAGGTCCCACCCAGAGGTAGCTAATCTTGTTGTGACAATTTTATCATTCTGCTCATATTTTCAATTATTTCCTTGTTGAGACTATTAATCCTTTCCTAGGTCCCCACAAACTATAAGCAGGAAATGAGTCTTTGTATTATTTGTAAGGAATAATGAGAAGACCATTGGTAATGAGGTATAGGAAGTAAAGTTGAATAGGTAGGATGGGGCTAAAGCATGTAGGGCCCTGAAATCTAGTCAGGGAAGGAATATGAACAAATAGTTTCAGGAGAATTGCAAACTATCAACAACATATGAAAAAAATGCTTCAGATCCCTACTAATAAGAGAAACTTCAGTCTAAATAAATGAAGTTTTTACTGTACTCTCACCACACTGACTGTGGTGATAAAAGACAAAAATAGGCAATACTAGAGGAGTTGTTGGGAGTCTGGCACACTAATATATTTTTGATGGAGCAGAGAATTTGTTCTATTACTCTAGAAAACAATTTGGATTTGAGAAAAACGAACAAAACTACTAAACTGTTTGTCCTTTGATCCATTACTTCCACTATTGGATATTGACTTCAGAGAGGTCAAGGACAGAAAGAGCCAATGGGTACAAAAATATTCCTAGAATCGTTTTTTTTGTGGTAGCTTAAACCTGGAAACAAAACATGTACCACTCAGACAGTGGCTGAAGCAGTTGTGATATATAAGTGTAATGGAATAATTATTGTATTATTATATTTATGTATTATGTAATTAATGTATTAAATAATGAATATGAACAATTTAGAAAAACACTTAAGACTTGAATGAATTAATTCACAGTGAAATGAGCAGAACCAGGACAACAGTTATCTGGTACAATAATTTAGATAAAAACAACATTAAAAGGTAGCTGAACTTAGATTAACTGCAATGACCAATATTGGTTCTAAACGACAGAAGATGAAATACTCCTCCTTCCTCTTAATTTTATGAGGTTGGCTATGTATAGCAAATGTTATATATGCAGATGTAACTTAATGTCGGTCTTGCTTCATTGTTTTTCTTTTTTTACAAAGAAAGGTTTTATTTTTTTCTTTTGTGAGAGGTTGGGGGAGATCCATATCAGGAAATAATCATGGTACAAAAAAATCTCCCAGAGGTCACCAATGGGAAAAAAAAAATTAAAATGGATGGGAGTGGAAGTAGTCTGTACTTGGTGTGGTAGGCAGTAGGAAGGAAGTATAGATTCTTGAATGAGAGGGGTGACATGATAAAAGTGATATTTTGGGATGATTAATCTGGTAGTGGTATATACAGGATAGACTAGAAGAGGGAGATAGTTAGGAGGCTGTTTCGTGAATTCATGTAAGAAATAGTGAAGACTTGCTCGAGGGCATTGACAGTTGGAATAGAGAGAAAGGGGTAAACCAATCAATCTTTAAAAGGAAAATGTTATTTGGTAACAGATTATTTATAGCAAATGAATTATAGAGAAGAGCCAATGATGACTCCAATGTTTTAACTCATAAATAACAAAATAATTTTCATTGACCAGTGATCCGGTGGCAAAGGATAATTTTAAGTTTCTGCCAACAGGAAAAAATCTCATATCAATGGAAACAAAAAGAAGCAGGCGTCATGAATACTAACAGATCTACACAAATAATAATGCTTTGTTTTGTTAACAAACCATTTCAAAGACACTATACCCCCAACACTGTTGACATTGTTTTTAAATATAATGGTCAAGCTTTGTGCTTGCCTAGAACCCAAAGGGCTACAGAAAGAATTAATGTAATTCCTTATTTCAGCCCTAAGGAAAACACTTCCAATAATATAAAAACTGATTTGTTCTCAGTGGTCAGTCTAGGGTGGGGGAAAAAAAAGTAGGGGTGAAAGTACATTTATTGATTGATGCCCTTGAATCCCAGAGACTCTAGTTTAAAATCAGGGGTCACATCGTCCTCATGTTGAACTGCCCCCTGTAAGGAAGGAGAAAGGAGGTGACTGTTAACAGGTCTGCCATAACTCCAGCTTCTATATTACCTGTTATATTTATAGCATTTCTCTTTATTAAACTGATCTTTCAAGGCATCATGAGATTATACCAGTGTTTTTTCATATTAAAAGATTTGAAACTCAAAGGCCAGCGTATGACAAGTGGATGTTATACCAGTAGCACAGACAATTACTAATTCATCAAGTTGGAATACTTGTCGGCTTCCTAATAGAAAAAGGGGAGAGTAACTCCAGAAACCTTGTTATAGTGACTTGTCATTATGGTCCAAATCTATTCATTCTACGAAGAAAAAATAGACCGATTTTATTCAAATCACTACGGCCAAGAGAAGCCACCTGCTCACACACTATCTCAAGTAGAGCAATGGGAAAATCCTTTCATCGGGAGGCAAAACTTGAGGTCAGATTTGGTTCTTGTCTCTGTTACCTTCTATCTGTATGTCCTGGGGCAAGTCATTTACCATTTGCGAATCTTAATATCTTTGTTTGTAAGATGAGGGAGATGGACTTTACGACCTGATAGTCCTCTGAGACTTTGGTAGTAAGACAAAAGTATCCACCTTCTGCAAGAAGACTTCCTCCAGCCACTAATATCTTCTTTCATTCTACCTTCCATCTACTATACACACATATATTATACATACCTAATTATTGACATTTTTCTTCCCTATTAGAGTGCATGCTTCCTGAGGTTAGGCACTATTTTTGCCTTTCTTTGTATCTCCAGTGCTTAGCAAAGTACCTGGCATATAGCGTTCGTTTCTTTAATTTGCCTGTTCTTTTCTTTAATTTGCCAGTTAGGAACTAACTAACTTAAGAAGAAAGTTAACAGTCAGGCAGATTTCTCTAGGAAAGATTCTTGAAATCTTTATTTTCTCAGCTATCACTAGCTTGTCTACACAGTGCAAACAGAGTTCACACTGACCTTGCCTGTTTATCTCTTGCCAAATTTTACTTTTGACTTATTAGAATGCCAGAAAAATATAATTCTCATCACCAGGTGAGGACATGCTTAAAGGTGGAAGTTATTTGAACTGGAGAGTTAGGAGTATTAGGCAACTGGCACAAAAAGCAATTTTATACATGGTTTCCTGAAGTGCTTTCTTTAATTCTATAGTATATTTTTTCTGGAGGGGGGAAGGCAGGGCAATTGGGATTAAGTGACTTGTCCAAGGTCACACAGCTAGTAAGTGTGTCAAGTGTCTAAGGCCAGATTTGAACTCAGGTTCTCCTGACTCCAGGGCTGGTGCTCTACTCACTGCACCACCTAGCTGCTCCCATACTTTTTAATTTAGTTATTGATTATGACACCTTTGTCCAACTATATCAGTAGCAGATAGACTATAATCACTATACTATGTAGGC
The DNA here is from genome assembly GCA_028646595.1 of Phalanger gymnotis. Classification (NCBI taxonomy): domain Eukaryota; kingdom Metazoa; phylum Chordata; class Mammalia; order Diprotodontia; family Phalangeridae; genus Phalanger; species Phalanger gymnotis. The sequence goes on from CM053623.1 coordinate 146,889,690, forward strand.
TGATCTAATGGCATACAAAGTTGAAATATAGTGATTAATTATCGCTTAAAAAATTCATGTGGGGTAAGATATACATTCTCACATATGGCCAATGTGTTGCTGAACTATACATATTTGTTACAAGGGAGGCTTTCTGCTCAGGAAATGGGGTTGATGGGGGTAGAAGTTGGCCAACGATTTATACACATACACAAAAAGAATCAATAAAACATTTAAAAAGATACACAGAAGTACATTTTTGAAGTGCAGCAGGGGATATAAAGAAATAAAGCAATTTTTATCACTACCTAATTATATATGCAAATATATAACTACATAAAAGTTTATAGTTTCTTTTACAAGTGTCATTTTTGTATATTGAAATGTTTTTGAACAATTAAGTTCAAGCTAAAAATCAAATTTAATTTAAAAATAGCACAAAATAACTTATAATTTCTGAATAAATGTTGCAGGCTAAAAATATAAAGAAGTTCAGCCTTCTGTATGGAGTTAATCTTTTTTAAATGTACTTATATTTTCTTGTAAATCAAGTCACTTAACTTCTTTGGACCTCAGCGGTCTTGTCTGTAAAGGGGAGCTGGGAGGAGTTTGGCTAAATGATCTCCAAAGTCTCTTCTAGTTGTGACATTTGGTGATTCTGTGTCTTCTGACTCCTAGAATAATGACCCTAATAGTAACGTTATTCTGGGTCAGAACAGTTGTCTGTACATCTAAGTAATTACACCATTACAGTAGCACTGAGAGGTGATATGGTTATTCTCCAACCAATTCAAACTTACCTTTAATAACTGAGTATAATCCCTAATTAGCCTCAAATGTATCAAAACTTTTCAAGCTAGCCACCTGGTAATACATTTTAGCACATGAACTTCTTTTTATATAATCCCCAAAATAGCTGTTTCTTATACAAAACAATAGGAAATAACTACAAGTTTTGGTTGATCTAAATAGCAGCTTGGGTAGTATTTGAAACATAAACTCAATCAGATGATAATAGCTGATATATCTATATTATATAGAATTATGCTTTAAAGCAAGCTAGGGACTCATAGTTGTAGAAGGAATAAAGGCATACATTTCAGGTCCTGAGGTCAGTTTATATAACAGCACAGAGATAAAAATGCCAATTCAATATACATAAACTCAATTCAATTCAGCAAATGTTTATTGAACACCTACTATGTGTCAGAAACCATGCCAGGTGCCAGGGTTACAAAGACAGAAATAAAACAATTCCTGCTGTTAAAAGAGATAGGCCAGTTTGACTGCAATGCAGAGTGTGTGAAGGGTAGTAATAAGATTCAATTCAGTTCAGTCAACTTGAATTATTTTTCAGGAATTAAGGTGAATTGTTCTATGACTCCTCAGAGATAGCTATTATTGTCTTTATGGGTGTTTATAAACTCATCATTAATTTTGACCATCTTCAGTTATTAAAGTCAGTTTTTTTCTTCTTTCCCTTCTCATGAAAATTAGCATTTTCTACATCTTCCCATTTCTGGAATGTATTGCATGGTTTTGTATTTTCTTAAATCTTACCAGAAGCTAGTATTGTTAAAACAAAGGGAAAGCTTTTCTTCATATCTTTATCAGATAAATGGACTTAAATATATCTGCCAAATTTTTGCCAGTCTTTTAAAACTCATTTTCCTGAAAGTTGATCGATAACAAACATATCTTCTCTTAATCAGGATTCTTAATAGTCTGTTTAGATTTGTTAATTTTTAGGTCCATTTTCTCTAATAATATGGGTTTTTTCAATTTTTCATTTTCTAGAAAAAATTATGCTTTTGGTAATAGTTATCATTCACTTGTGTGAACACAAAAGGGGAAATTCAGTTATTTTTGCAATTTCAACATTTTCATAAATAAATTCACTGTGTCATCACACTTGCCTGCATGTACACACACATGTATGTGTGCACAAACACACACACACACACACACAACCTCAGTTATTACATTCCCTGATCTCATATTCCTTTTGCTTGTAAATAGTTCCATTTATCCTAGCCAATTGGGCTGTCTTCTATGTATTCCACATGTTGATTTTGTTTATGTATGAATTTTTAAACTCTTGGTTTTGTTTTGTAATCTCTCATAATTGAATCTAATGCTTAGTATTTTTCAGTGTCCATCTTTTCTACCCCCGACTCCTAGACTAGTGACCCTATTAATAATGCTATTTTGTTAAAACATTAAAAAAAAAAAACTTTAGTGGAGTCCATATACTCAGTGTCAAAAATGGCTATTTTCTTCTTTATCCTTTAAGTATTCTCTAGGAATTCCAAATATGTATAATAACACTTCTAGAAAGAAATGCTTAAGTCAAAGTTCTTATATAAACAATCAATAGTTAATATTTATGAATAGATTCTCTACTATTTACCCTACTCTCATGGAGCTCACAGTCTAATGTGAGTGACAATGTGTAAACAGTTACGTACAAATAAGCTACATGTGTGATAAACTGGAGACAGGCAGCAGATAGAAGGTACTAGATAATGCTAAGGGAGCTCAAGAAAGGCTTCTTGTAGGAGGTGGGATTTTAGCTGGGACTTGAAGGAAGCCAGGGAAGCCAGGAGGTGGAGAAGAGGAGGGAGAGCATTCTATTCATAGGGGGCAACCAGGAAAAATGCTTGGAGCTGGGAGATGGAGTGCCTTTTTTGAGGAACAGCAAGGGCTGCCAGTGTTACTGGATTACAAAGTAGTGGAGGGGCAGGAGTAGGGCAGAAACAATTTAAAGTGTTATTAGACTGGAAAGGTGGGAGGAGGTGGAATAAGAACTATACTGCCCCCGAGAAATGTTTCAGGGAAATGTGTGGTTTAAATTAGTTTTTTTTTTTTATCTTACATGAAGCCAGAGAGAAGCAGCATAGTACAGTAGAAGGAGTATTGGCTTTGGAGACCTGATTTCAAATTCTCATTTTCCCACTTACTGCCGGTGTGATCTTTGTCAAGTCCCTTGTCTTGCCTGGGTCTCAATTTGCTCATCTGTAAAATGTGGAGATCCAACCTGAAGGCCTTTGAGATCTCTTACATATAGCCCCAGAACAATGATCTTTTGATTTCCAGGGGGAAACTATTTTTGTTGGTCTCTTGTAAACAGTACACAGTCATAATGAGAGTTTTAGATCACGTGTAATAATTTTAAGCATTTAATCCTTGAGAAGGACTGAGAGAAAATGGTGATACAGAGCAGAAGTATAAAACATTGGTCAGAACCAGATTAAAATGTAATTGGGAAATATTTAGCAATATAAAAATGCAGTAAAATATAGGTATACTATATTTTAAAAATAAGTCAATATATGGCAGGGAGGGATTCTTATGTACAGGATTAGTGGCCCCATTTCTATCTGAGTCTGATACCACTGTTGTAGAGGATAAGGGATGGGGGAGGAGTATTTACTCTAGATGAAAAAAAACTTGACAGAGAGGAAAGTATTCTTAATGTTATGGACAAGGAACTCTTAGTTCTCTTACAGTAGATCTAATACTGAACAAGATTTTTTTTGGACTCTTCATATCTGTTATCTTTATATTTCCTATTTCCTCCTCATTTTTATTCTCCACCCATAAAGAAGAACAATGATATCTTATAATTCTAAGGTTATTAATAATTTCACATACTTTATTTTGTTTGATTTCTTCTATGATTAATTTTTAAAATATTTTCATCAAATGTTAATATTTTAAAGCAAGTTGAGACATTGAAGATCATTAGGCCAAACATCTGATTTTATAGCTGAGGAAGCTGAGACTGAATCTGGCATGCCCAAGATCACATAGCTAGTTAGTGGCCAAGTAAGAGATAGAACACAGGTTTCTATTATGCTCCTCTGTCATTAGTTCTCTTTGACATAGGGCCAATCTTTCTTCTGATGCAAATAGCAAAGAAATTCATGCTTTCTCACTTTTGGGGATTCTTTTCAACAGCCTTCCATAAATCCTCCAGTGAAGATATAGCAAACATACTGGAGACCCTCTCTTGCTCTTTTAACATGCCATGGATATGCACTTGGTTTGTCTGTCAGGAAAGGAATGGTAAATAAGACCAAAAAGGCAGATAGACATGAAGGCAGACTGTTTACTGTAGCTCCTTGAATTCCAGTATGAGAAGTTTAGACTTTACTTCTTAGGCAGTGTGGGAGCTATTGCAGTTTTCTTTTTGAGCAGAGAAATGACATCAAATCTGTGCTTGAAGAGTATTAAACTGGCAATATTATATGGGATAAATAGTTGGAGGTTGCATGAGTCATTTTTCGTCTCTGTATTCTCAGCATCTTGGACAATATCTTCTTACATACAGCAGGAGCTTACTAAATGCTTGTAAAACTGAATTACTGTGGAGGCAAAGAAATGTTAGGAAATTATTGCCTGTCTAGGTGACAAAAAAATAAAGGCTTGAACTAGCATAGTGGTAGTAGGAGTGGAAAGGAAGGATGAAATTAAAGATATTAGTGATTATTGACTTACCGTGACTACCTTTCTGTAGCTAACAGACTAAATCAGAATTGTTTCAATGGCAACTATGGTCTTCTAATTATGTTTACTCTTTCTTGGGAAATGCCTTGAAGTAAATAATCTTTTGATAAACTTCCATAATCACAAATAGTGGATTGACAGTTCTCTGAGTGTTTTTTTTTTTTATTAATATCTTGTTTCTTCCCAAGCTAATACTGTGAATAATTATATTTTGGAAATAACACAAAACTGAGATTCTCATAAGTACGATAAGGATTCCAGGACATTTAAGAAAAGTGTTGTATTTGCTAATCGTATGCTAAACCCTGGACTCACACAAACCACGTTTAATACTGAGGAAGACCTGACTGTTAAAAGAGGAATGTTGTGCTTTCTTGGGACTTCAGGTTAATTGTACCCCTATCCCAAAGCAAAATTCTGAAGAATATCTCTGAAATAAATCTTAGGTATGTCTTATGTGTTGGGTCTTCCCAAAAGGAACTAATAGTGTCCTTCATAGAAAGATATTCAGGGTACAAAATTGATAACAGGTATGGGGACAAATGCTTAAAACACAAAAGACTTTAATGTTCACATTAAATACTTAAAACACTAAACAATAACTCATCATGTTTACTGTGCTCTCCCAGAAATAAAGGCCACTTTATAGAGCTGCTGAAAATATATTTCACATTTACCTCAATTCTTCACTATCTAAGCAGCTTCCACAGCCCAGATCTGCCAGTCAGGCATGGCTCTTTAGTCCTTTATGGTTCAAGATAATCCTGTTAGTGCTCATAGCCTGTTAATGGTCATATTCTCTTCTGAGAAGCAGTGTAGTTACAGAAATTACCTCCCATAGACATGCCAATACTTACTCGGGAAACCTTTAGGGTAACTTATCAAAGTAATATCCATCTCTCAGTATCTTTGATTAATCGTCACAGACCATGTGCCCAGGGTGAAAACACAGAGGCAGAAAAAGGATGCCAGAAATTCATGCTCTCCGAGGCAAGCACATATTCTTTTTGCTTTGTGTCTGTAGATGATATTACTGCTAGGGGCACAGAAGGGAGAAAAATTCCTCCTCTTTCCTTTTGCTGAAAGACCAAGGGAAAATAATAATCTATAATCCATCCATATGGAATCCTTCCATAATCCTAAAGGAATAAGCTCAAATTAATGTTTGGTGGTAGTTTCTGTAACTTTTCTACATCTGATACAGTTTTTTCCCCTATGACTCTTATGGCTATGTGTGTGTGAGGGATTAAATTTTTTCTGACTCAGTCACAAATCACTTTTGAGTCAATACCTCTGTCATGGGAACCACAGGACCAACCAACTAACTAGCTGCTGCTAGGTCACAAACTCTTTAACAAGGGGCCAGAGTTAATGCACAGCTCCATAGGAGATACTCCAGGCTGATCTCAGTGGGTTGCCCTGACCACTCTGCTTCATTCTTAAACTTCATATTTATAAATTCATGTTTTCTTTATCTTATGTAATTTAAATTGGTAACATAATCTTAGCCCACCCTAACTATTCAACCTTATTGCCTACTATTGTTGAATTTTCACTCCCTGATCTGATCTGGTCACCATTTTCTGCATGCCACATATCCATTCCTTCCTGAGCTCCTGCCATTTCTTCTTTCCTCTTTCCCTATGTGCATCTAAGTCATATATTCCTTCCTCAGTGTCCAGCACAAGTGTCTCTTCTTTAATTACTCCGGTTCATACTAATCTCTCCCTTCTCTGAATTTATATGAACACTTGTCTTATATTTTTAGTATTAATTCTTTTATTATTGTTTCATATATTCTCTAATACATTTTATGGCTACTTGCACAGCTGGATTATAATACACAGGGCAGGAACCATTTTTTACACAATTTTTGTATCCCTCATAGCTGCTAACAAAGTGCTAAATGCCTAGATAGTAGGCGATTGATAAATAACTCACATTTCTATTGTCCATTAACCTTTACAGGATACTTTTCTCACTGCAACTGTGTGAGGTAGTATTATTACCCTCATTTTAACAAATGTAGAGTAAAGGCTTGAGGCTAAGTTTTATTCTCATTTCTGCCACTTATATTTCTGACCATTTCAGCAAGATTGTGACTTGCTCAAGGTCATGTAGTTAGCAACAGAGATGGCACTAAAACCTAAGGCTTCTAGCCCTTTGTTTATATTCTTTCTTAATTTTTTTTTTATGCTAAGCCTTTTTGATGTTTGAAATAGGTACAATGCTTTTTTTTTCTTTCCAACGTTATTACTATTTTAATTAATTTTTAATATTTTAGAATAATTACATTGTGAAGATTTCTATGTTTTCAAGCCTGTAGTGTTTAAAAATATTCTATATTTTTATTGTTCTGATGTTGCTGACATATCTCTGTTTGCAGGTCATGACTCTTAAGGGTGTCATGGTAACCTGGCTGAGAATCCTTAGGTTAAGTTGTACTTTTCTCTTTCCTTGGAGTATTTTGAATTACTTCTATGTGTTCTTTTACTCTGTATTTACTGTGTTTTGCTTCACATAGGTTAAGAAAAAATTTGAAACCCCCCTAAACATTTTTTTTTTCCTAAACATTTTTTACTGGCTTAAAATATTTAGTAGTCCTTAACTCATACATGTAGTTTGAAAAACAATCATGTACTTATTATCAGGAGCATAAAGAAGTTTGCTAATAATGCTTTGAAAAATATTTTCTTCTATTTCCTCAGTATTATAAATTCTTTTGGACCTCAAGCCAATGGGACCAGTGCTAATTTGCATTGTTTATTTAAGCTAGAGGGTGTGGATGGGTATTGAAGGAAGTACAGAACAACACTGAAGTTATCATGAATCTGGAACATTTTGTATAAAAGTATATATTTTTATTCATTCTAGGAATCAAATATTTTGAGTCCAGTGCAAGATGGAACCAAGAAACCTCAGATTGACAGTAATAAGAGCAACAATTACAAGATTGTAAAGGAGGTTTGTAGATGTGAAGTATTTTCCACATTGGTTTGTTACATTTTGGTAACAGCTTATAATTATGATTTGTATTTTCTATTTTAATTTTCATTTGGTGTTTTCTTTTTCCCTAGATTTTAATCAGATTAAGTAAACTCTGTGTCCAGAATAAAAAGTGTCGGAATCAGCATCAACGTTTGCTTAAAAACATGGGGGCTCATTCAGTGGTGTTGGACCTTCTACAAATACCCTATGAAAAGGTTAGTTTTTAGTTGTTTATGGCAACATATATGAGTATGTATGTGTATCTTACTCTCAAAGTGATCATGTAATGATTAAACTAAGGCATTAGGTTGAAAAAATTTCTAAAGGGAAATAAAAAAAGTTAACCTGTGTTTATCATGCATGCCATTTTAATTCTGTAATGTAAAGGGATTGACATATGGTACAATGCTTATCTGTTACAAAGCCAGCTCTAACATTTCTTACCCCTGTAAAGCCTTTTACTTTAAGCTCTTCTTAGTTTCTAGTATTGGATTGTTTGGAGACAAAAGCACTTAAAATAAAAATGGTGAAAAAGCTCATGGAAATATCAGGTATCAGAGTAGAGCTGATGTTTTCTTCTAACAAGCTATTGTTCTGTTGGAGAGATTTGAGGTCAGGTGCTGCCATCCTTAGGCTAGCTCCTGGGACTGATGTAGGGGGTTCAGTATTTATTTATAATGAGTATTTAAAATGCCTTTTGGAGCACTTTAAATGACCCCAGATTGAATAGTGGAAGAAGAGATGACAAGGGATCTCCTTTTTTAAAGTGAAGAATTATGGACATTTTTTGTTGTTATTGCTTATTGATTATTGAGGTTAATTTGAGACAGAATATTATATAGGTGCAAGGCTTGGTGTCAGGAAAACCTGGATTAAAATCCCACCCCTGGAACTTAATAGCTTTGTCACCTTGGGTGAATCATTTAACCTCAGGTAACTTCCTAGGAATTAACCCATGAGTTTCCCTAAGTTAGTAGAAGGAATTCCCATAGAAGGAGCTCCCTGTATTAAGAGATCCTTAAGAATTCAGCATATTGATTTGTGAAATTAATCTTCCTTTAGTATTGGCAAGTGGCATTATGGAATCTGTGTTTTCTATATAATAGTCAAAAAACAGAATCATCAGTTCTTGGAGGTAGTCTAGATCCACCTTTTATCCAATCCATGTAGGAATCCTTCCTAAGATATCTCTGACAAATGATCAACATTGTAAACAGTAGCATAAGTTCCTCATGCAGTACTTTGTTCTGGCTGTCATACTGTTTCTTATGGCCCACATATTTGAGAAATTTTTTTTTCCATTTTTGTAGCTATTCAGATTTGAAATTTCTGTTCAGATTTCTAGTTGTGTTACCAAATTTATTCCAGTTAATAGTATTATGGATAAACAGACACCTATCCAGGTCATAAGGCCTTTGAAGAATGAGAATAAATAATGAAGAACTACTTGTGACTATGATGAATGAGTACTTTTTTTTCTTTATGGTAAAAATAGACCCTGTACTTATCTTACTCTGCATATGTAATTAGTTGCCGAATCTTGCCAGTTCTACTTTTGTGACATTTCTTACATTCTACCTTTTTCTATATTCACACAACTTCCACATTAGTTCAGGCCCTTAATCACCTCTGTCCTTGATTATTGCAACCACTTTCTAAGTGGTCTCCCTACCTGAAATCTCTCATTAATCCAGTCTTTCCTGGGATGGGCACACTGCTGCCAAAGTAACTTTCCTTAGTGTAAATCTGACCGTTTGGATCACTTACTCAGTGACCTTTGCCTCCCGGGTAAAATATAACACCTTTTGTTTCACTTTTAAAGCATCATACTTGGCATCAAACCTATCTTTCAAGTCTCTTTGGACATTATTCCCCTTCTGCACTTTATGAACCATCCAAATTTGCCTTTTCTTTCTTCTTCACACAGGAAGGAATGTCCATCTTCCATGGCTAGAATAAACAACTTCTTTGCATTTACTTCATAGAATTAGTCATTCAGTCAATAATCTTTTATTAAGTGCCTACTATATGCCAGGCACTGTGCTAAGTGGTAGGGGTACAAAGGCAACAAATAGCTCCTGCGCTCCAAAAGCTCATAGTCTAATGAGAGAAGAAAACATGCAAACAACTTTGAACAAATAAGATATGTACAGGACAAGTTGGACATAATCAACAAAGGGAAGGAACTAGAATTAAGGTGGATTGGAAACATCTTCCTGCAGGTGGGATTTTAAGGAAGCCAAGGTAGTTAGGTCCTTGCTAGGTGGTACAGTGGATTATAGCACCAGACCTGGACCCAGGAAGATTCCTTTTTGTGAGTTCAAATCCAGTGTCTGACATTTACAGCTGTATGACACTGGGCAAGTCACTTAACCCTCTTTGCCTCAGTTTCTTCATCTGTAAAATGAGCTGGAGAAGGAAATATTAAGTCATTCCAGTGTTTTTGCCGAGAAAACATCAAGTGGCACTGCAGAGTCTGACACAACTGGAAAATGACTGAACAACAACAACAAAGGTAGTTAGGAGATGTAGATGAAGAGAGAGAGAATTCCAGGCATGAGGAACAGCCAATGAAAATGCCCAGAATTGGGAGATTGTGTGTTTTGTTCTAGGAACAGCAAGGAGGCCAGTCACTGGATCATAAAGTTTATGTATATGGGAGTGGTATGGGAAGGGTAGGGGTAAAGCACAAGAAGAATGGAAAGGCAGGGAGCAGATTATGAAGGGCTTTGAATGCCACATAGATAATTTCGTATTTTATCCTAGAGGTGATAGGGAGCCACTAGAGTTTTAAGATGTAGCTTAGGCATCATCTTTTGCATGAAGTGTTTCCTGATCTTCCACGTGCTAGTGTTGCCCTCATCCTCTGAAACTACCTTGCATTTAACTCCTCTGCATATGTTTGTACTTATTAACTTTATATTGATGAAGTTTGTGTTTTTATAGGTACTTCTTATTTCCCCATTGGAATGCAAGCAGGGGTCATTTCTCTTCTTTGTGCTTGTGTCTGCAGCACCTAGTTGGGGCTTAATAAATACTTGTTGATTAGCTGATCTATTAATTACTGAATAGTTTATGGATATAATCAAATGCTGCCTTCTTTATATTTCTTTATTATTCTTCATATTATATAAAAATATTATATATTTCCTTATATTTCAACCTTTTAATCTACAGTCTGATGAAAAGATGAATGAAGTGATGAATTTAGCCCATACATTTCTACAGAATTTCTGTCGGGGAAATCCTCAGAATCAAGTTCTTCTCCACAAACATCTCAATTTATTTTTAACTCCTGGTGTAAGTATTTAATGACATCTAGTAAAGGTATCAGCATATTTATAGGATATTGGGTATGGAAACAGAAAGGACCTGAACAGGTCCTTTCATTTTACAGATAAAATAACTGAGGACTGGCAAGATAAAATACTTTGCCCATGCTAACATAGTAGCAAATGGCAAAAGCGATATTTGAATGTAGGTGACCAGACTCAAAATTCCAAGCTTTTTCTGTTGTACCATGCTATAGTATATTCAAGATTATAATTCCTTCAGAATATAGAACTATATGTTTGAGACTGTTCTAGACTCAGATAACTAATGAGACCTAGAAAAAGGTTAGTCATTTGATCTTTGGCAGAAAAGTAATGAAATCTAACGTATTTGGAATTATAATTTCAGATCATTTAGCATATGACACAAAATATTCACAATTTTAATTTAGTTCTCTCATTTCAAGCCAAATTTGAATTAGTATAATATATTTCCTAAAATATTGCTGAAGTCCCAAGTCTAAAAGTAAATTTACCATTCAAGGAAAAAGTAGTAGAGGCATAGGTGGAAAAATATTACCTGCCTTTATTTTAAATCTACTAATTTTATCACCTTCAAATTTGGACTTTACTTCGTAGGTCCTGCATAAACCCTTAATGATATATGTGAGCTCCATTCAGTTTGTTTAAAGAAATAATGTAAAAAATGAGAAGAATAGTATGAATTTTACCTGGCCAAATGCAACTTCATTCACATGTACAGAGTTTGTTGCCTCTATAAAAAGGTTATGCCATAATAAAGAACTTGCCCCAAATTGCTATAAGTAAAATTGTTATAGAAGACTTACAAGTATTATCAGATTTGCTTAATCTGTGAGTATGTCCACTGGCCATTAGGGAAGCAGAAACTAAATTTGTAATATAGGAAGCTAAGCGAATCTCAATAATAGTGTAGTCAGCTTGCCAAGTTTTATGGTGTTAAACCAGCTGCTTCTGTCAGGCAATGTTATTTCCTCCAAATTACTTTATGTATTCAAGTCTTTTATGGCTAGCAATCTTGTTGAATTGTACAGACCTACATGGAAAATTAGCGTGATTTTGTATAAAGAACAAGCAAGCCATAAAACAGAGAGACGTGCTCACCAAAGGTGTTTACCACTGTTAGGAAGGAGGGGCTCCATATAGATGGTGAGGTACCCCAGATGCTCTTGTTTATGGAAGACATTTTGCTGATTGTTTCAAGGCTTAGAACACTGTAGTCTACCTAAATGAAATTCATAATCAGTCAAAATAGCTTGACCTAACTACCCATATGGAGAAAAACCAAATGAATGATGAATTCCTGTTGTTCAGACTATGATGTCTAATTGAATACATAGCCTCTAGAATTAGTCTGGTAATGTGTATGTGTATATGTACACACACATTCATATGTACATATACGTATGTGTGTATATGAGAGAGATACTGTAAACAGTTAATGAACGGAGAATTTAATAAGAATAATAGAGTAGCTTAATTGCATTTGAGAAATTGAACAGCATGTTTAATGAAGTGAAGTTTCTCCCCAAAACAAAAACTCATCTTTTGAACTCCAGTATTGTTCCTCTGCAAGAGAGGATCATGGGATGCCACAATCTCAAAAAAAAATCATGATTATGGGTCATTCAAAGGACAATGGAAATATGCATGGTGGACATAATGAAGAATATACAGACCATTAAATTGATATATAACCTGAGAAATAAGTCACAAGTGAGAGTAAGAGATAATAAGAGAATAAGAGATAGCCTACGTTCTTCACAAGACCCATATAACTTTAGGTGGATACCTAGTGGAAAGATGTATAAAAGGCACATGGGTTGTGAACTGGACTGTTTGAGAGAGTACTCATATTGATGAGGTCACAGGTCCATCCAATTAAGTAACAAAAATGATCACATAAACAGGGAAAGGAGTAAGATTAGAAGTGAGTATTGAGAAGCAGTGTAGTAGAAGGACCCCAGTCTTAAATTAAACAGTTTTGAGTTCCAGTTCTGCCACTTTAAAAGGTTCTGTGGACTTGGATTTCAGTCCACTGAGTGAGCTTGTATATAAAGTGGGAATGATCATGAGAATCTGATGAGATGATGTAAGTCTAGCACCGTATGAATGCCGTATTATGTTTCTTCATCATGTCAGAATTACAAGTCCTTTTTCCTTGCCTTTTAGCTTCTTGAAGCAGAAACGATGCGACACATCTTCATGAACAACTACCATCTGTGCAATGAGATTAGTGAGAGAGTCGTGCAGCACTTTGTACACTGTATTGAGACACATGGTCGCCATGTAGAATACCTGAGATTTTTGCAAACGATTGTAAAAGCAGATGGCAAATATGTAAAAAAATGCCAAGATATGGTAATGACAGAGGTATGTTCACCGTTTATATTTAATCAGATTCATACAATCTTTAGTGTTAATGGTAATTCTGTTAACATAGGAAAACACTGAGTCATTGATTTATAGAATAGGATTATCTCAAAATGGCAAACACTTCATGACATGTATTTGTCATTAATCTAGTGTAGGATAATATGTTTTGGATTGATTCGAAAGTGATTATTCTTTGTTCATTTAAAATTTTTGTATTGTAAAACATAGTAAAACTTTAGGAGGCCATATGAGACCAGTGGCAGTCCAGATTTCTTTGGTAGTTTTTCACTACTGACAATAGAAAAACTATGATATGTTGAACTCTGGCTCTTCTCTAATGTTTCAAGTATAATGATTCTTCCCTTGGAAAAATAATTTTTGTTTTGTTTTATTTGCAAAAACATATAATTTAAAAAATACGAATCAGGCAAATGCAATGCCATCAGTGATTTAATAGTTATAAGCTGAATTTTTTCCTTTATGCTCTTCAAAAATCCTTGTTAAGATCCAGTGTTAAACTGTGGTAAATGATATTTATTCACTAAATTTTATCCTTTTCATCATTACTGAAATTTTTTTGACCTGTACTGGACACCGAGCCACATTGACCTAGTATCCAAGCAACATCCCTGGACTGAGAAGTGAGACACTTTAGTCAATAGTCAACTTTTAAAAAAAATAATATTTTTCTCAAGTTACATGTATTGACAATTTTTAACATTCATTTAAAAAACTTTTGAGTTTCAAATTTCCTCTCTCTCTCCCTCCCCTCTTCCATCCCTGAGGCAGTAAGCAATTTAATGTAGGTTACACATGTTCAGTCATGCAAAACATATTACCATATTGGTCATGTTGTGAAAGAAGACATAGATCCAAAGGGGGAAAACACAAAATAAATACAGAAAGTGAAAAAGAGTATGCTTTGATCCGTATTCAGATGCCATCAGTTCTTTCTATAGAGGTGGATATCATATTTCATCATGTGTCCTTTGGAATTGTCTGGGATCATTGTATTGCTGAGAATAGCTAAGTCATTCACAGTTGATCATCATACAGTATTGCTATTATTTTGCACAATGTTCTCCTGGTTCTGCTCCCTTCATTTTTCATCAATTCAGACAAATCTTTCTAGGTTTTTCTGGAACCATCCTGCCCATCATTTCTTTTAGCACAATAATATTCTATTATAATCATATACCACATCTTGTTCAGGTATTCTTCAATTGATGGGCATCCCCTCAATTTCCAATTCTTTGCCACTACTCAAAGAGCTGCTAATAAATATTTTTGTACAAATAGGTCCTTTCCTCTTTTTTTAAAATCTCTTTGGGATACAGACCTGGTAGTGGTATTGCTGAATCAAAGGGTATGCAAGATTTGATAGCCTTTTAGGCATAGTTCCATTTGGAACTCTCTCTCTCCATCTCTCTTCATCTGCTCTCCAGAATGGTTGGATCGGTTCACAGTTCTACCAGTACTGTATTGATGTCCCAATTTTCCCACATCCTTTCCAACATTTATCATTTTTCTTTTCTGTCATATTAGCCAATCTAATAGGTGTGAGGTGGTACCTCACAGCTGTTTTAATTTGCATTTCTCTTATCAATAGTGATTTAGAGCATTTTTTCACATGACTATAGATAGCTTTGATTTCTTCATCTGAAAACTGCCTGTTCATATCTTCTGACCATTTATCAAGTGGGCAATAACTTGTATTCTCATAAATTTGACTCAATACTCTATATATTTTAGAAATGAGGCCTTTATCAGGGATGAGGCCTTTATCAGAGATGCGCTATAAAAATTGTTTACTGACTTTCTACTTTCCAAGAATCTTGCATTGGTTTTGTTTGTGCAAAAACTTTTAAATTTAATATAATGAAAATTGTCCATTTTACAACTAGCAATGTTCTCTATGTCTTATTTGGTCATAAATTCTTCCCTTTTCCATAGATTTGAAAAGTGAAGTATTCCTTGCCCTCCTAATTTGCTTATGATATCACCCCTTATGTTTAAATCATATACCCGTTTTGACCTTATTGTGGTATATGGTGTAAAATGTTGGTCTACCTTGTTTCTGCCATACTGTTTTCCAGTTTTCCCAGAAGTTTTTGTCAAATGGTGAGTTTTTGTCCCAAAATCTGGGGTTTTGGGGTTTAATGAAACACTAGGTTACTGTGTTCATTTACTACTAAGTCTTGTGTACCTAATCTATTCTATTGATCCACCACTCTTAGCCAGTGTCAGTTTTGGTGATTACTGCTTTAGAATACCGTTTGAGATCTGGTATAGCTAGGCCACCTTCCTTCACATTTTTTTTTTCATTAATTCTCTTGATATTCTTGACCTTTCCTTCCAGATGAATTTTATTATTTTTTCTTCTAGCTCTAAAAATAATTTTTTGGTAGTTTGGTTTGGCACTGAATAAGTAAATTAAATTAGGTAGAATTGTCCTTTTTATCATTTTGGGATGGCTACCCTTGAGCAATTCATATTTTTCCAGTTGTTTAGATCTGTCTTTATTTTTGTGAAAAGTGTTTTGTAATTGTGTGTGCTCCTGGGTTTGTCTTGGCAGGTAGACTTTCAAACATTTTTATTGTCTTCAGTTATTTTAAAAGGAGTTTCTCTTTCTTTTTTTAAATTTAATTTATTTAATATATTTAGTTTTCAGCATTGATTTTCACAAGAGTTTGAATTACAAATTTTTTCCCCATTTCTACCATCCCACCCACTCCAAGATGGCATATATTCTGGTTGCCCCATTCCCCAGTCAGCCCTCCCTTCTGTCACCCCACTCCCCTCCCATCCCCTTTTCCCTTCCTTTCTTGTAGGGCAAGATAAATTTCTTTGCCCCATTGCCTGTGTATCTTATTTTCTAGTTGCATGCAAAAACTTTTTTTTTGTTTGTTTTTGAACATCTGTTTTTAAAACTTTGAGTTCCAAATTCTCTCCCCTCTTCCTTCCCCACCCACCCTGTCTAAGAAGGCAAGCAATTCAGCATAGGCCACATGTGTATTATTATGTAAAACCCTTCCACAATATTCATGTTGTGAAAGACTAACTATATTTTGCTCCTTCCTAACCTATCCCCCTTTATTGAATTTTCTCCCTTGACCCTGTCCCTTTTCGAAAGGGTTTGTTTTTAATTACCTCCTTTTTGAGCTCTTCCATGGCCTGAGACCAGTTCGTGTTTTTCTTGGAGGCTTTTGACATAGGCTCTTTGACTTTGTTGACTTCTTCTGGCTGTATGTTTTGGTCTTCTTTGTTTCCAAAGAAAGATTCCAACGTTTGAGACTGAATCTGAGTCCATTTTTGCTGCCAGGCCATATTCCCAGCCAACTTACTTGACCCTTGAGTTTTTTGTCAGGATATGACTGCTTGTACAGTAAAGAGTACTTTGGTCCAAGCTTGAGGGGATGTGCTGTTGTTTTCAGAGGTATTTCTATACAGCCAGCTCTGCCACACCAGCACTCCTCCTTCCCCAAGAACCACCAACCAGGACCTGACTCAGATCTTAAGCAGGCTCTTCACTCCTTCTCTGATTCACCATTTAATTCCTCCCACCAGGTGGGCATGGGGCAAGAAGCAACTGCAGTTGTAGTTCTGTAGCTGCCCCACCCCCACTGCCCCTGGGGCAATGGCCGAACTGGGAACTCCTTCCACTCTGTCCCCTGCAGCTTTTCCCACTAACCTTCTCTGTTGTCTTTGGTGTTTATGGGTTGAGAAGTCTGATAACTGCCACAGCTCACTGATTCAGGGTGCTAGGGCCTGTTCTGCCCGACTCCTGATCTGGTTGGTCCTGCCGTTGCCCATGCTGGGCTCTGCTGGGCTCCACTCCCCTCTGCTCCCAGCTCTGTGTGCAATAGACCTCACCCAGCTACCATCCAGGTTGTCCTGGGCTGGAGCCCTGCCTCCCTCTTCTATTTTGTGGATTCTGCAGTTCTAGAATTTGTTCAGATGGAGTTTCTCTTTCTGTCTCTTGCTGCTGGGCTTTGTTGGTAATATATAGAAATGCTGATGACTCATGTTGGTTCATTTGATATCCTGCAACTTTGTTAAAGTTATTAATTATTTAAACTAGCTTTTTGGTTGATTCTCCAAGTGTGCCATTATATCATCTGCAAAGAGTGATAGTTTTATTTCCTCATTGCCTATTCTAATTCTTTCTTTTTTTCCCTTCTCTTATTGCTATATCTAATATTTCTAGTACAATATTGAATAATTGTGGTGATAATAGGCATTCTTGCTTTACCCCTGATCTTACTGGGAAGACTTCTAGCTTATATCCATTAGAGATAATACTTGCGGATGGTTCTAGATAAATACTACTTAGCATTTTAAGGAAAGCTCCATTTATTCCTATGTTATCTAGTGTTTTTTTTTTAAATAGGAATTAGTGTTCTGTTTTGTTTGTCAAAAAGCTTTTTCTGCATCTATTGAGATATTCATGTGCTTTCTGTTGGTTTTGTTGTTTATATGGTCAATTATGCTGATAGTTTTCCTAATACTGAACCAGCCCTACATTCTTGGTATAAATCTCACCTGGTCATAGTGTATGATCTTGTGATGTATTCCTGTAATCTCCTTGTTAATATTTTCTTTAAAATTTTTGCATCAGTATTCATTAGGGAAACTGGTCCATATTTTTTTCTTTGTTTTGGCTCTTCCTGGTTTAGGTATTAGCACCATATTTGTGTCATAAAAAGAATTTGATGGAACTTACTTCTTTGCCTATTAATAGTTTATATAGTGTTGGAGTTAATTGTTCTTTAAATATTTGGCAGAATTCCCTTGTGAATCCTTCTGGCCCTGGAGATTTTTTCTTAGGGAGTTCATTGATGGCTTGCTCAATTTCTTTTTCTAAGATGGGGTTATTTAAATATTCTATTTCCTCTTCTGTTCATCTGGGCAATTCATATTTTTGTAACTATCCATTTCAGTTAGATTGTCAGATTTATTGGCATCCACTTGGGCAAAATAGCTTCTTTATTGCTTTAGTTTCTTCTTCATTGGTGGTGGTTAATTAGCCCTTTTCATTTTTGATCCTGTTCATTTGGTTTTCTTCTTTTTTAAAAAAAAATCAAATTAACCAATGTTTTTTAATTGTTTTTTTTCTCATAAAATCAGCTCCTAGTTTTATTTATTAGTTCAATGGTTTTCTTACTTTCAATTTGATTAATCTCTCCTTTGATTCTCAGGGTTTCCAATTTGGTGTTTAATTGGGGATTTTTAATTTGTTCTTTTTCTAGTTTTTTTAAATTGCATGCCCAATTCATTGATCTGTTATTTCTGTATTTTATTGATATAAGCATTTAGAGATATAAAATTTCCCTTAAATACTGCTTTGGTTGCATCCCATAAATTTTGGTATATTGTCTCATTGCTGTTATTTTCTCTGATGAAATTATTGATTATTTCTATGATTTGTTCTTTGA
This sequence comes from Phalanger gymnotis, assembly GCA_028646595.1. Taxonomy (NCBI): domain Eukaryota; kingdom Metazoa; phylum Chordata; class Mammalia; order Diprotodontia; family Phalangeridae; genus Phalanger; species Phalanger gymnotis. Next base: position 146,908,288 of record CM053623.1, read on the forward strand.
CCCACTCATTCTTTAGGATTTAATTATTTAGTTTCCAACTAATTTTAACCTATCTTTTTACAGGCCTTTATTAAATATAATTTTTGTCACATCATGATCTGAAAAGGATGCCTCAGATATTTCATAGCAATATTATCTTTGTCAAGTTATTTAATTTCCCTGTAACTCATTTTTCTCATACAAAATTAAGGTGGTAGACTCAGTGGCCTCTAAGATACATTCCAGTTCTAAATTCATGATCCTGTTATTCATTGTTCTAGAATTTCATAAGAAATTTAAGTCTAGTTCACTGACTTGTACTTGAAAAAAAATTGAGGAGAGATGCAAATGAAAACAATTCTCTGGTTTTGCCTTATGCCCTGTGAATGGGCAGAAATGACAAAAAATGGTAACAATCAAAGTTGGAGTGGGAATTAAAAGATAGACAGATGAAAACATTTTTGATGGAGCTGTGAAATGATCCAAACATTTTGGAAAGCAATTTGGAATTATATGAATTAAAGTCCTAATGTATCCATACCTTCTGACGCAGAGATTCCATTACCGAACTTATACCACAAAGGAATTTGTATTTATAATGATATTTGCAATAATATTTATAGCAGCACTTTTTGTAATAGTCAAGAGTTACAAACAAAATAAAAGTCCATCAATTGGGGAATGGCTAAACAATTTGTGGTTCATGAAAGGAATAGAACATTACTCTGTGTAAGAAATAATGTTTTTAATGAATGCAGAGAAGTATGAAATGATCTATAGGAACTGATGCAAATTGAAGTAAGCACAGCCAATAAAACAGTATACACAGTAAGTAAAACAATTTAAATGGAGAGTGATGACAGACTGACAAATTAAAAGTAAATGTAACAAAAATATAAATATCAAGCAGCAGTCAGTGAAAAGCTGAGACTTTACCCATAACCTACTACTATGTGGCAGTGGGAGGTCCACAGGAATTATACATTACACGTGTTCTCACACTTTCTCGATGTATCAATCAGTTGTGCCAACTTCTCTCTAGTCTCTAATCTGTGTACCAATTTGATTGAATTTGCATCGTTATTTTGCATGTGAATGTACTTTTATATAATTTTTGTCTTCATCTTTGTTTACTTAGTTCATTAGAATTTATGTAATGTTGCCTATGTTTGCTACAAAGAATCTTGCATACTTTAAAAAATCTTAATTATTTCAGCTAATAAATGGAGGTGAAGATGTGCTGATATTTTACAATGATAGAGCATCGTTTCCCATCCTTCTACAAATGATGTGTTCTGAGAGAGACCGAGGAGATGATAGTGGACCTTTAGCTTACCATGTAACACTTGTGGAATTATTGGCAGCATGTACTGAAGGAAAGAATGTATATACTGAAATCAAATGTAATTCTCTTCTGCCGCTGGATGATATAGTGAGAGTAGTAGCCCATGATGACTGCATTCCTGAGGTAAGCCTTAGAAAGCTGAAGAGTTATGCATTGAAATACTTTTAGAACTATGGTAGTATTTGTGCAAGAAAGGGGTTTTTACTATATTGTACTTGTTCATCAGTGGCATAATTAAAGAAATCATTGAGATCTTTCAAAAGCAGTTTGCTTTCCAGTAATCTAGTTAGTGACAATAAATTTGTGTAATAGTGATTATGCTTTATGTATATTTTGTACATTATGCTAATAATTTCAATTTCTTTTGTACATTATGCTATTCAGTCAATTTCTTGAATTGTTAGGATTACTTAGTACAACATAGGCTGACATTCTGCACTTATTAAACCTTTAATTTTTTTTGCAAAATTAAAACACTGCCTTGAGAAACACAAAAATAGATACTCTTATGTGGATTTAATTTTTTTTGCCTCATATAAAATAGCTATTACTTATGTAGTGGTACCTGAGTTTCTAAATAATAGAGATTTATAAACTATATAAATAGGTGCAAAATTTATCTAAAAGCACAGTGAGTTTATGCTATTCTTTTGAGTACTTGTATCTTTGTTCAGATTATAAGGATTATATAATTTCATCATTAAGGGATATATGTTAGAAAAGCTATAATTTAAATCAGTGAGAGTATTCCCTTTACCAATAGAGATCTTTACCCTTCCATTCATTAGTGTAGAGTTTTGAGTTGCTGTGGACAAAAAAAAATTCATCAACTCATCACCAACTTTGTGGTAACTAGAAAGGATATATGGATTTTTGGTTTATGGATTTTTTTGTTTTTTTCTGAAATTTGCTTTTAAATTTTGGCTATTTTTTCTTTTTTGATATAAAACTGATTAGAATATTTTCTACATTTTAAGGCTCAGCTCAATTCCTATCTCTTCCATAAAATTCTAGTCTTAATTAACATTTTCTGAAATATGACAAATGTAATGTATAGCATATGATTTAGTACATCATTCTAGACTGTTGCATATTCTCTTCTGATTTTATAATAGTCATCTTCCCAACAAGATAATAATTACTTTATGAAATAGTACCATGTCATTTTTATATTTCCTTAGAGTGCCAAGCACAGTGTTGGCCCCATTATAACCACACAGTATTTTTTTTCCATTGTTTTTTCATGAGATTAAAAAAAAAGTAAAATGAATAAAAGTTAGGAATAACTGAGAAAGTTAGTGAGAACTTCAAGAAGGTTCTCTTTGGTACTCACCTCTCTCAGTGTCAAGATTAAACCGGTAATAGGAACCAGAGATGAGAAAGTTATCACCGTGGAAAAAGGGAAGAAGAAAAACATTTCCTTTTCAACCTGTAGGTTGAAAATTTTATGTATTTTATAAGTATTTTATGGTAATCATTCCTTGCATTTAAACATTGTCTTCCTAGGTATATTATAAGTTCTTTGAACTTCTGTCTCTGACATTTTTATATTCTTCATTGCTTGGAGTACAATTCCAAGTACACAGTAGTTACTCAATAAATACTTACTGATTAACAGCATGTCATAGCAGTATCATACAGCAAGGTAGAGTCAGTAAAACCTGAGTTCAAATCTTGCCCCAGACACTTAGTAACTGTATGAACTTGGTAAGTCACAACTTCCTTCAGCTTCTGTATGTTTTTTAATCCATAAAAATGGAGGCAATAGCACCTACCTCTTAGAATTAATTGTAACTATCAAATGAGATAACATGGAAAGTGCTTTGTAAACCTTAAAGTGCTATATAGATGTTCACTATTATTACTATTACCACATAAAGCATACTTTGTTTTGTGGTGCTGATATATCCCTAAAAATACAGAATAATTAGTTGTTAAACAACTATTTGTATCTTCTCTTAGAGTTTTATTGTCAATACCCTGCAATTTTGATCTGACTTTGATGATAGAGCAGGGAGATGTTGACTTTATTATGTGTTCACCAAAGCTGCCTAACTGCTGGATCAGTGCCATTAATCTGAAGATTTCCAAAGTGTATATTGAAATAATTTTCTTTTTAAAATACTGCGGAACACAGAGTAATCTTGTGATCAATTGGTAAAGTAAGGAGAACAAGGAGAACACCCCCTCCACCCCAATAATTACTAAAATCACCTGCCTTACTTGCCAAATAGAGAGATATAGCAGATAAGGACACGCTAATTTAGAATAGTCATGTCATTTTTATAATATTAGAATAAACTCATGTCATTTTCAGAGAAGGATTAATGGAAGATTGTAAGCAATCAATTATAACACATAATAAAGATCTAGGAATACAAACTGTAGAAAAGTATGTCATCAAAGAAATGCATAATAAAGAAGGTGGGCTAGTCTGGTGGCAAGAGTGAGGGATAAACTGTGGATAGCCTAAGGGCTCCATTGTTACTTTCCTGATTTCTGGAGGGAGAGCCAGGAAACCATCCAGCACATTGAGTGGATCTCTTATGTGAAGACATGGAAAAGATTTACAGAGGATTGGGCATGTGTAGCTGGGTTGTGATTTCGACTTTTAAAAGGAATGGCTATATCTATGAGACTAAAAATTGATTTAGGTATTGTAATACATTACTGATATGGTGAGTATGTGGTAAGCAAATTACCATTTTATGTAGTATCTACAACATAAAATTTAATTTCCCCAATTTTGGTAATTCAAAAAGTGACTATCTTGCTTGCCTCCAAGTAGCCTTGTGTAAGAATGAACCTGAAAGTATCTATTTGTTAGATTCCTGGAAAAAATATAGTTGCTATCTCTGTTAGTCATGCAGTAGGTTACTTGGTAAGCCAGAATAGCCTGATGTAGAAGATGGTCACGAAGCTTAAAAAGTGTATGTGAAAAAAAAAGTATATTAATTTCAGTAGCCCTATCCTCTCCAGAGAAGAAGCTTTGTTTCTAAACTCTTTTGCTTAGGTACCTTGAATATTACAACATTGTCACTATAAATTTGGGCCTGAGGGCATGAACATTGTCTCATATTCCCTATGGACTTGAGAAATGTTGAAAGCACTTTGAGGCTCATGCCTCTGATGCCTGTTTGACAACTAGCGTCAATGTATTTGTCACAGCATTTGTTACCTTTTCAAATAATAAAAACAGACTCATCCTCAAAATGTGTTTCTCCTGAAAAAGTTATTGAAATATATTTAAATGGTAATTAAAGAACATTTAATTGCCGCTTTGTTAAGTTATTTTGTTCACTGTGAGTAGGAAAAGGATAACTATTTGATACTTCTGCAGGTTAAGATCGCATATGTGAATTTTGTTAATCACTGTTATGTGGATACTGAAGTGGAAATGAAAGAAATCTATACTAGTAACCACATTTGGAAATTATTTGAGAACTTCCTTGTTGATATGGCAAGGGTAAGTATTCTGACAGACTTTCGAAGTCTAATTAATATAATTGAAGTAGCAATAGAATTTGCACTAACTTTAAAAAGCATTAATATTTAATTATGCTTCACCAAGAACAAGTGGAAGTATTTAATGATGACTGTGATTATTTTTTTGTCCTTTCATAATTTAAAAATGTGTCTATAAAACATTAAGCTTTTGAATTAAAAATGACACGTGTAATCAATTCTATTTGTAAGAATTAAAAAAAACTACAGCAAATTTTCTGGTTAGTTATCTACATTTCCCATTTCTCATGTGGCTGTTTGGTATTTTTATACATAGCAGTTTTAAATAGGTTGGAGGAAAGGACCAGTGGAAAGAACCTTTTTCTAGTTTAGATTACTAATTTTTATTCAATTTATATGTAGGGATATAGACTGGACCTGTGATTTCATTGATAAAGAGAAATTAATGGATGCGAAAATTTGTAACAGTGTATATTGGCACTTTTTCCTTCCCTTGTCTCTCTTTTACCCTCTTCAGTTTCTCCATATGTGTTTTTATAATTCCATACTTAAGACTAGGTCTGATCAACACAAAATATAACAGAAAGATTATTCCCTAGCACTTTCAGGTTATAAGTCCCCCAAACTATCTTGACTTGGTTTTAAATATTTTCCTTATTCTTTCTTCTGCATGCTACTCTTTTGTGTATCAAGTTCTAACTCAATTAGGCCACTATACCAGCCTTCCTCTCCTGACTGTGTGAAGGTTTGAACAGAAAGAATATGGAATTGGGTTAATTATCTAAAGTTTATTACTTTTACGTTTATTCCATGAAGCTCTTCTTAGAACTTTGGCTAGAACCAGCCATCAGATAACCATCTTTTTATCACAAATATCTTAATAACACCTAGAATTTATATAGCATTTTAAGGTTTGCAAAGTGATTTTCAACCATTATCTTATTTTATTCTCATAACCACTTTGTGAGGTGGGTATGATATTATCACCATTTTGCAGGTGAGGGAACTGAGGCAGGCAGAGGTTATGTGACTTTTCCAGGGTCACACAACTAGTAAGTTTCTGAGGCTAGTTTGAATCAAGGACAGGTTCAGTGTTTTATCTACTGTATGACCTAGTTGCCTATCTTACTATTATAGTCCAAAGGCAAAGTTAAAGATTTTCCAAATGAAATTCTTTAAATTGTTACATTGTAAAATGGACATAATCTTTGCTTTGAATAGATAGGAAGGCTTTTGAAGTGAGGCACATTACTATTCCACTTTTTTTGTTTCATGAGTCCCAAAGTCATCCCATTACCTTTGTACAGTTGCTTATGTTAGATTTGTATCCGTGGATAAACCATTCCATTCCTAGTTGATATAATCAAAAACCTGGGTCTCTGACAACTATGAAGGAGATTCGAACTCAGAAAAATTCTCCAGTTCCTTAATGATTTTTCATGATAATATGATTTACTGTGTCATGTCATTAATGACATCTTATCCTTCCCATTAAGGAATGGTATCAGTGATGCATATTGTGTTTATTTTCACGGTTCCTTTGACAACTCAGCTTTTTGTGACTTTTGCCTTCATTATATTTCAGCTATCTGAGAGGCTTTTCACACACTTTTCACACTTCATCATCACTTTGTAGTTTTTACTATTCCACCACTAATATTGTGAACTTTGGAATTCTCCTCTCTCAGTACAATCTATTGTCCTTCCAATTCTCTCATTTCATTTAGCCTTGAACTTTACAGCTCTTCTATCACTTTTGGCATATTTCTTAGCCTCTTACTTTATTGGACAGATTGAACATTCCTTCCTTGAACTTTTCCATTACCTTCTTCTACTTTGCTAAATTTAATCTTTACAAAACCTGTCCTTCATCGTAGCTTCTCTTATTTTATTCATGACACCACCATCCTACTAGCTATCCCTGATCTTGTTTTCAGTCATTAAAAAAATTGAATTGCATTTAAAAAAAAAGCATGCTTTCTTTTCCTCCCATAGCCTTTCCTATCTCCTCCTGAGGAAGCAAGAAAAACATCTATGTTGCAACCATATATAGTCAAGCAAAACATTCCTTCCTTGGCCATGCCCAACAATAATAACAAAAAAATGTCTTGAACAGCACTTTGAGTCCATCATGTTTCTATCTGGATATGGATAGCGTGCTTCATCATGAGTCTTCTGAAATTGTGGTCGGTCATTGTATTGATCAAAGTTCTCAAGTCTTTCGAAGTTGTTTGTCTTTAAAATATTGTTATTGTATAAAATTCTCTGGTTCTGCTCATTTCACTTTGCATCAGTTCCTATAAGTATTCCCATCCCTTTTATAATTTCTTACAAAACAGTAATATTCTGTCATATTAATATACCTTAACTTGTTCAGCTATTCCTTAATTGATGAGCATCTTTTCAGTTTCTAATTCTTTGCCACCACAAATAGAGCTGCTATAAATGTTTTTGTACGTATTGGTCCTTTTCCTCTTTCTTTGATATGTTTGAGATATAGACAGTTGTATCCGATTCTTTGAGATCTCATTTGAGGTTTTCTTGGCAGAGATACTAGAGTGGTTTGCCATTTCCTTCTCCAGCTCATTTTGTAGATAAGGAAACTGAGGCAGACAAGGTTAAGTGACTTTCCCAGGGTTACACAGCTATTAAGTGTCTGAGGCTAGATTTGAACTTAGCAAGGAGTCTTCTTAATTCCAAGCCCAGTGCTCTATCCATTGTGCCACCTAGCTGCCCCTGTCAAAGGGTATACAAAATTTAATAGTTTTTTCAGGCATAATTTCAAATTGTTTGTCTTATTTTGTCTTTTTCAACTACCTTTTATTGCCCATTCTTTTTCTACCTTGTCCTAATTCTGTACTTTTTTTCATCTTCATGTCCAGGATCTCTGTTGACAACCTTTTCTTCAAGACTTTAGATACTGTCTCCTTCATGAAATCTTCTACCTTTCCTCCCTCCTCAGGATGTAGTATCTCCTTTTTCAGATTTCCCATAGAAATTTGCCTGGACTTTTGTCTTAAACTTCTTACACCTTCCTTTGTATCATACTTATTTGTGTGCACCATGACTCATTGTTAAATTTGAATAATGTCATTTTTCATATTTTTCCCAGTGCCTATCACACTGTCTTTCACATAGTAGGTACTTAAAAGGTTTGCAGAATTTAATTAAATATCAATAATGGCATCCTATCTAGATTTTTACCATTATCTATAGTTTTGTTATTAGCATGTGAGCTCCAGTTTTATTCAATCTATTTTATATAATCATGAGCTGTGGAATATTGACTCACCTTTATATAAAATAAAATGAATAGAAACAGACCAAATATGTGGTCCCAAAACACTCTGTTGCCCTCATAGAGGTTTTTCTATTTAACTAGCTATAAACATCGTCAAAGACCCCTGAGGCAAAAATATGGAGCCGAAACAGCGTAATGACTGTGCTCTTGAATTGCAAGAAGACATTAAACGGATTACAGAGTGATTTGCAGAGTGAGCACAGTGCTATGAATTGAAGATAAATTTTAAAAAGATCAAGGTCACATATAAGTCTCTATTAAAAAATAGGACATACAACTAAAGATTTTTCTTGGCATTTTCCACTTCATATTTGCCACTGATTCTTCCAAGTTAGCATCCTTTATTCAATATTGTGCTGATAAATATTCAAGGAATCTTGATTTTAGCTATTTTGATAAACCAGAAATTTAATTATTGTTTAACTTAACAAAATATATTGTCTGAGGTCTTGAATTTATGCAAATGTGAGAATAAAGCAGTGCTCCAAGCGAATGCACCATTGACAAAGAGTTTGTAAAGTAGGAAATTAATGGAGTTTGAGGGGTTAACATGAGGATAAGGGCAACCTTTCCACTTCCTCCCTTCTGTGGCAGAGAAAAGAAAAGCAATCTGAATTTATTGTTTGGTTCTTTAATGTTTGGCTTTAACCAGAGTCCCTCAAAAAGTGCTCTTGAAGAGTGCAACTCAAATTTTCAGATGTATATTAATGAATAAACAGGTGATATTTGGCCTTATATACTTTGTATATAAAGGACTCCTTACCTTGGAAACTGGAAGGATAGATATGTTCATTAATTTTGCTTAAATTTTGTAGAAAGTTGAAAGCCTACCAACTTGTATTAGTCACTCTCTCTACCAGTGCAGATCATCATCTTCAAAACAGAGTCACAGAAAGTTATCCAGAGCACTGGGAGATTAAGCAACTTGCCTTTGGACATACAACTACTGTGTCAGAGCAAAGACTTAAACCAAGTCTTCCTGGATCCAAGGGAGCCAGGCCCTATCACTGTGCCATGCAGCCTAATTGCATGGCCTGGAATTAACATCATATGCCTAGTCTAGCAACAGTAAAGTAATGCTCAAATGTTGCAACCCATCAATGAGTGAGTTAAATGTTACTGTAAGATGCATTGATTTCACATGTGACAAGAGTTGTGGAATGCTAGGACAATCAATTAGTAGGCTATAGTGACTTGCAGCAATTGGAAGAGGTATTCATCATTTTGATAAAAGAATGTATGTTTGTGTTTCTTTGTATTCCTACACTTAACATAATGACTAGTATATATTATGTGCTTATTATATACTTGTTGGTTGACTTGACATTGTATAAGCTAAAAATATCAATGAACAGCAGAGTTAAGGAATTCTACTCTGAGTCTAATGGTAGTGGTTCACCAGTTCAGTCCTCCACCCACTTGCAGGAGCCATTTCCTGAAATATAATTTCAAGTTTCTACTTAAATACCTTCTTTGATGGAGAACTTACAACCTCTAGAACTGAGTCTATTTTATTATTACATACTTTTGAATGTTTAAAGACAGTTATCATGACTTCCCTTAGTCTTCACTTGTCTAAGCTAAATATCAGTTTCTTCAAGTGTTCCTGAAATCAGCATGACCTCCAGACTCCTCATCATTTTAGTCCATCTCTCCTAGAGACTTCAATTTATTGTTTTCTCTTATAAAATGCAATACCCAGAATTGAGCTCAGAATTCTGCCAGCACCAAATAATAGTTATTGTATGTATGAATAAAATTCAGAGAGCTAGATGGCACAGTGAGTAGAGTGCCAGGTCTGGAGTCTAGAGAACCTGAGTTCAAATGTGGCCTCAGACAACTTACTAGCTGTGTGACTCTGGCCAAGAAGTCACCTGTTTGTCTCAGTTTCCTCATCATAAAATGAGTTGGAAAAGGAAATGAGAAACCCCACTCCAGTGTATTTGCCAAGAAAACCCCAAATGGGGTCATGAAGAATCAGGCACAACTGAAATGACTGAATAACAACAATGAACAAAATTCAGGATGGTATTCCTGCTAGAAGAGAAGATGAGAAGGCTTGAAGAAAACCTTTATACTTTCTAGGTTAATGGGGAGAATGACATTTTCCTTGAAAAGTACATCAATAGGAAAACAAAATGCAAAAATCTTCTGAAGAGATAGAAGAGAATCCTCACCACTCTTGCAGGGTAAAAGAATGTCACAGAGAGAAAAGGAGAGAAGAAGGACTACTAAACCCTTGGGATTATGTGATGGCTATGAGTTTCTTCCCATATATGTGAAGGAAGCACTCTCATGTTCCACAGAATGAAGTTGAGAATTCACATGTGCCATAGAGTTGAAGAAATGAATAAATCAAAAGCACTTATTAAATACTTACTTTGTGCCAATCACTAGCTAAGGATTTATATCTCTGAGTGCTAAATGCTAGGGATATAAATAGGTAAGATGAGACAGTTTTTGCCTTTACTGAATTCAGAATCTTAACTGATGGATTCAACATTCAAAAGAAAGTTGAGCTGTGGGGCAGATTCCAAGGACTGTTAGTCTTAAGGGATGGCAAAAGTGCAAGATTCCTTGAGTTACCTCAGTAGATCGGGTGACAGTGCCAGGGATCTGAAGGACAGGTAGGCAGGGCATATGGTAATGCCAGTATCTTTTAGCAGGAGAAAAAGAGTTAGTGATTTTCAACTCATTTAAGATATATGAGTAGTCCAGCAATAAAGATAGGTTCTGGAAGGCCATCTTGTGTTAGGCAAGGGACAATGTGGTCAAAATATACTGGGATTATTGCCTTCCACAATATAGACTATTTTTTTCCTTTTTGTTTTTTTTTTTTGCAAAGGTGAAATAATTTTTTAATTTAATATTTTATTTTTTCCCCAGTTATATGTAAATACAATTTTTAACATTCATTTAAAAAATTTTGTGTTCCAAATTCTATACTTTCCACCCCCATTGAGAAAGCAAGGCAAACAATTTGATGTAGGTTATACATGTGCAGTCATGCAAAATATTTTTCCATATTAGACTACAGACTATTTTAAAAGTAAGTTTTCCTTAGAATTTTTAATAGCCACATGATTGTTGGCTCATATCAAATTTGCAGTCAAGTCTTATATTTTAGCTCAGTATGAGTCAAGCCATGGAAGGCACCAGGCTTAGGCTGTTTTCAGTGTGAGGCCTAGTATACAGCATGATGGAAGTGATAGTCTTAGTTATTTGTGTGCACATTTTAGGAATCCAGTCATCAGCAAGTACTGAAGTGCTTATTGTGTGTCTGGCACTCTACATTCTAGGGATTTAAGAAAAGTAAGTGTTCTGTCCTCCAGACGCTTACATTCTAAATGGGGAGACAACCTGTAAATGAAGAGGTACATACAAGATACAGAGTGCATGGGTAGATAGGAATGATCTGTAGAGTGTCCAGAAGAGGATATTCAGAATGGTAAAGGGTCTCATGTTTTTGCTGTATGAAAGTCTTTGTAGGAATTGGGAGTGCTTAGACTGGAGGAGGGAAGACTTTGGAGAAGAAAGTGGTTGCTGTCTTTGCAAGGCTGTCATATGGGAAGTTGGCTGTTCTTCATGCCTCTAGAGGAAAAAAGTATGTATAAAGGATTGAAGTTGTAAAGAGGAAAATTAGACTTTCTGTAAAGACACTTTCTTAAGAATTAAAGCTTTTCCAAAGTGAAATGGGCTGTCTTAGAAGACAGGAGGTTTTCCTTTTCTTCAAAGTCTGAATGAGCACTTTTAAAAAGTGTGATAGAGAAAATTTGTGTATAGGTAGGTAGATGTCATTTCTGAATGCCTCTGAGATCCCTTTTTGCTTTGAGATATTGTGAAAGCCCAAAGATTTTTTTTTCACATGAATAGTTTGCAAGTCAGCACCTCCCCCTCCCCGAGTGTTTGTGTACTAACCTCTTATTTTTATTTTCATCATCTTGATTTTAGCCCAGTGTTTCAGTCTATCAAGATATCTGATTCTCCATTTTATTATGTAGAATATTTATCTCTTCCAGCTTTGGGCCTTTAGCAATTGATAAAAATGTTGAACAGAACAGAGCCAAGGACGGAATCTTCTGGCACTCTATTTAGCACAGAGCTATTAATCAACACTGTGGTTCTAGTTGTTCAGTCAGCAGAGCTGTAAATAGCTAATAGTCCTTGCAAACAGTGGGGCTCTGTACAGCCATATACATGAGAAGAATCTCAATATGTAGTAAATGTGAAGAGGACTTTGGGTCTTTTTAATGGCAATACCACATGGATAAAACACTATCAACAGCAACATCTTCAGACTTGAAGAACTTATATGTCTCTTTTTCTACACAAAACACAGATAAATGTCTGTATTGTGTGTGTGTGTATATGCATATATATATTATCTAGATGCGTTGATGTAGTATATTTGTGTGTATGTCTATACAGATCATACAACCACATAATTTCAAAGTTGGAAGACAATACCTAGCCCAGTATTCTCGTATCATAGGTGTGGCCACTGAAGGTCCAAGAGGGGAAGGCACTTGTCAAGGATTGTGCAGCTAATCACAGCTAGCATTAACATAGTGCTTTAAGATTTGTGAAGTATTTTATAAACATCTCATTTTATTCTCACAATAACCTGGGGAATAGTTAACTGATTCAGAAAGTGGCTGTGATTTGCCCACGGTCACATGGCCTGTTAAGTGTCTGATGCTGTATTTGAACTCAGGTCTTCTTGACTCTAGGTCTAGCTGAAAATTTGGAAAACATATAATCTCAGTAGAAAAATAATTGAATATCAAATGTCACCTATTCTACAGTCTGACTCAATAGCAATAATAATAATAAGCAATAAGCATTTAGTAAGCAAGATACTGTGTGATCTTGGGAAAATTGTTTCACCTTCTTGGGCCTCAGTTTCCTCATCTGTAAAATAAAAAGGTTGCTCTCTGAAGTCCTTTCTAGCTCTATACCTATAATCATATATACGGTGCATATAACACTGTGTTAGGCACTGGGGACAGAAGTTTAGATAAGACATAACGTTTTATTAAAAACTTATTCTCTCTCCCTTTCCCCCTCCCTCTCTCCCTCCCCGTCTCCCCCGTCCTCCCCCCACACCTGTCTTTTCTGTCTCTTTGTCTCTGTATGTCCCAGCTTCTTTCTTCCTTCCTACCTCTTTCTTTCTCTCCCTTCCCACCAAAGGAACCATACCATGCTTGCTGGTAAATCATTTGTTTGATAGTCCAGATTTAGATGATTTACTGTATTTATTTAGTCCCTAAAAAGATGTTAAATAGCTTTCAGATCATTTGCAGACAGTGCCTTTTGATCTTCAATGTTTCAGTACACCTAGAAAGAGGTGTTTTGAGTATGGGAAATGATTTTCTTTGGGCTATTATAACTGCAGTGGTGGGTAAGTCTGGTGCTTTGAGCTTTTATTATTAGAGCACACCAATGCACTATGGGCAGTATTCTCCACAGGTTAGATATCTCTTTCTTTTGAAGATGTACCCAATTTTGTCATTAAACTTGAGATCCGATAACAACTAAAAATACCTCTAAGTGATATGTTGGCAGCACTGAAATGTACCACCAGATGCCCATTAAGAAGCTCACATAACATGGTTGGTCAAACATGTCACTGCTTACCAGGACAAGCACTTTGTTTCATTCGCAGACAAACGACTGGGGGGGGCCTTCTCTCCTGGTATGTAGCTTAGCTATGGAATAGAGGTTTCATAGTTGGAAACATATTTCCTTCTCTTTTCATGTGATAGGACTGAAAAGACTTCCTTGGCTTGATGCTTATGACTGATACTGGATGATCCATTTAAGCAAAGTCCCTTTGGAAGCCGTAATAGCTTTAAACAGAGCTTCTGTTAGAGAGAAAAGAAAGACATTCAAAATACATAGTTGATTTCATCTGCTTTGTAGAATCCTATCACTTATCACAAATTCACATATTTATTTATGGAGAATTAGAGTGCATTTTAAAAAAACTATATTTGATCCAGTGTTGCTAAATTACACATTGCTTTTTTTGGTTCCTAAATGTTTTTGTGCATTTAGGAAATGTTTGAAATTCTAAGTAGTGGTTACTGGTTTGGGGGAGGGGGTGGAAGGTTAGAGAAGATAAAGGAATCTTGGTTTCTATTGGAGTTTTCACATTGACATTGGAGCCTGAGAATAGGCTTAGCTGCCCACTGAAATGACCTGTAGAGGAACCCAAGCCCTAGAATTAAATGAAATGCAAATTTTGAGTGTGGGAATATATTGAAATTTATCATCAGAATTACTTTTGTCAAAATAATTTGAGAAACAAATTCTATATAATTTTTGATATAACAAAACCATTAAATATACTTATGTGTGAAGCACTATTATGAGTCACTGAGAATTAAAAAAAAAAACGAAACAAAAAGTCACAATTATGATCTCCCTTTGGAAGACCAATTTCCCAGCTGTTGTCAGGACCATCCTGAGTAGTTCTAGTTTAGTCATTTTGCCAACAGAAGCTAACCTTGATTTGCCAAGGGCCAGAGTAACACTCTTGAACATATAATATATTTGTGACTATTTTATATTTGTTCTGTCCCATATCTTCCTTTACTATGTCTCTTAAATTTAGCAATTTACTAGCTGTTTCCCTTGGAAGTTTTGAGTTTACTTAATAAACACTTTATTTGACCTCATGTTTCATGGTATATAATGAATCACAACAATGCTATTAACACTCATAGCTAGCATGTGCTTGGCATGGTGCTAAGTGCTCTACAACATTATTTCATTTTCCCTACAGCCCTGTGTGCTATTATTATTCCCATTTATAGTTGAAGAAGTTAACGCAAACAGGTTAAGCAGCTTGCCTAGGGTCCCATAGCTATAAGTGTCTGAGGCTGGATTTGAATCCAGGTGTTCCTGACTCTAGGCCTGGCGTTCCATCTACTATGCCACCTGCTGCCTCACACAGGATCAGAGCAGGTAGCTAGGTTTGTGTTTTTACTGTACACTTTCCAACACTAACATTGTCATTTCTTGTCTTAATTACTCTAAGTACATATGGAAATGCTTTCATTCTTTCCCGATGGATCTTTCTTTGAAAACTTCTTATTACCCTTTCCCCCATTTCTGTATTATTTACCTTGGCCCTGCCTGTCAAGAGCTAGGATTGAATGGGGTCCATGAGATTGACTGAATTTACTTTGAATTGGATAAAGGGCAAGAAAGGGTAAAAAGGTTCATGTACAGATGAGGATGAACACTGAAGTGAAAGCAAATCAAGGCTAAGAACTGTCAGAAGACTCTTGGAACTAAAAGTGTCAGCAGTGGAAGCAGGGTCCAAACAAGGAATCACTATGTGGTCTAGGGGGCAGCTACCAAGAGGCAAAGTCTGGGGTTCAAGCTGCAGTTACTCAGTACTGAGCAAGTAATGTGTATCAAGCAAGATAAAGGTTTATTTCTATACAATGTACTTAGTTCTTCTGTTGGAAAAATTCATGCTTTTTATACTCGATTACGTACTGCTGGCCCTACCCTCCAGTTTCTTCTAAATTCCTTCAGATTTGGAGCTCTGACAGCTGCCCTTACAATTTTCCATGATACTTTACTCATACTTGTGTGTATGAGATTCCATTCAGAGTCAGCCCTGGTTTCCATCTTTATTACTACCTCTTACCTGGGCTGTTGCAGTAGGCTCCTCATTGGTCTGTTTCACTCAGTTCTCCTGCCTCTCTAATCTCCCTTCTGCATAGCTATCAAAGTGATGTGCCTAAATCAGCAGTCTGACCTACTCAAGGAGCTCTCTAATGGCCCAACTACAAACTCCTGTATTTGACATTTAAAGTCTTTACAGCTTGACTCCAATCTACCTTTCCAGACTAATTATACATTATTTAGCTTTACCTACTTTATGATTCTGTGATCCAGCAAATCTGGTCTACTTTTACTTTCTCATATACATCCCATCTCCCTATACCTTTGCCTGATCTTTCCCTGCCACTGCAATGCACTCCACCCTTATCTTCACATATTAGTAGAGATTCTTAGCTTCCTTCAAAGCTCAACTCTAGCACAACCTCCTACATGCGTCCTTTCCTGTTGCCCACTTCAACTGTTGGTGCCGACTGGTTCCCAAATTTTCTTATATTGGCTTTATATAAATTGTGACATGTACATCTTGTTGCCCATAAAAGAATGTAAGATTTTATATTTCCAGAACCTAACAGTGCCTGGCACATAATAGTGTTTAATAGTAGGTGCTTGATTGTATTTTCTGCTTCTACAGTTTACCTTCTCTCTGCACCCAGGCTTTCCATTCATAGCCCCACAACACTCTTTCAAGCCTTTATTGTTCTCCACCTAGAATACTGCAATCCAGGACAGCATAGCGCCGTGAATAAAGTAATTAATGTCAGGTCAGGAAGATCTAGGTTCAGATCTTGCCTCTGATATTTACTATCTGTATGATTCTGGTCAAATCTCAATTTCTCTGAGTCTCAGTTTCTCCATTTATAATAATAATACCTGTAGGATTTCATTGGGTTTTTGTCAGGTGTGACATGTGAAAGTGTTTTGTGGTCTTTTAAGTATTACACAAATATTTGTTCTTATATGCCTCAGATACACAGTAGCTGTGTGACCATGAGTAAGATGTTTGATGCTCCAAGCATTCCTTAAGTCTGTAAGTTAAAGATCGGTTGCTGATCTGCATTTGTGAATGGAGTTTTTATACAGGGGATTCCCTACACTGATGTAATAAAAAGTCCTTACCACAAATTATTATTATTATTGTTGTTATTATAGTGTGTCTCTCTGCCTCCAATCACAGTGATATTGCAATGAAGAAAATCTTTCATTATGCAGAGATGTGATCGTCACTTCCTTCTGCTCTGGCTCCATATTACCTGTCTACAAATCTGTCTCCTGGTTTTCAAGACCCTCCTACTAGCCTCATCTCACACTAAGTCCACCATTCTCAATACTCTATGCTGGGTCTCAGTTTTCTATCACCTGAACACATTCTGTGCTATCCTGCTTCCATACCTTTGCTCATGCAGTTCAGTTCATCTGGAATTATAGCTATTTTCATTTGTGTTGCATCCACCCTTCTAGACTGTAGAGTTTAGTGGGTAGCAATCATTCCTTATTTATGTTTGGATCTCTATCACTCCTTCTCCACTTTCACCCTGGTGCTTAGGATAATATTCTGCAAATAGTAGGCACTAACTAAATTTATGTTGAGTGAAAATTCAGAATTAAAAAAAATTTCTAATAGTCTCTTCTTCCTTTCTTAATTGGATCTTTTCTGTCTTGCTTTGTTAGATCCTTTATATTGCTTTACTATAGCCTAGATGTTTTAGATGTAGTTGAAGAGAAATTAAAATAGGGATTAGTCATATTTAACCATTCTTGTATTATTTTACTCATACTGTTATTTTAGCATGTCCTCATTTCTAGAGGTAAATCCTTTATAATGCCTCATCATGAATGTAGAGGCAGCCTCAAATGAAAAAAATGAATGCAAATACATTTATTAAGTGCTTGCCATGTGCCAGGCACTGTGCTAAGTACTGGGGATACAACTACAAGTAAGTAAAACAGTCTCTATCCTTAAGGAGTTTTCATTTTAATACTAGGAGACAACATACAAAGGGGAGTTAGAAGTGGAGGGAGAAGGCCATGCTAGCAAAGCACACGTTGGAAAGCCTTTTAAGTATAAATCTGGTATTTGAGGACCAGCCTATCTATTCAAGGTTGGCTATAAGATAATGAATTTTCCGGTCAAAAAAATTCAAAAAGGATTGTCTGTTGAGTACAGGAGTTGTGATCCTCAGTAGAGGCAGCACTCTCCAACTTTGAAATATTGAAATATAGAAGGAAAATGGTGTTTCTGGAAATACAAATTTAATTAGTGGCGTGCAGAGTGAGTAAGAATTAAACAGGCTGAAGGATATTGGTGGGAAAGGAAGATGAGAAAGATGAGTGGTATATAAGAAATTTGTTTCAAGGAAGAATTTATAACGTATTTTGAAGAAAATTAAGAAAAATGAAAGGTATGACAGGTTGGGATTTTAGGGGGAACACTAAGTTCCACAATAAAAATATTTGTAGTTAACTTACATTTTAAATACATTTGGATAGAATATGTATTTGTATTATAAAATGTTGATTTGTTATTTAAATATTGCGTGCAAGCATTATGGACTGTTTTTCTTTTCCTGTGTAGGTTTGCAATACAACTACAGATAGAAAACATGCAGACATCTTTTTAGAAAAGTGTGTAACAGAGCCAATCATGAATATTGTTAGTGGCTTCTTTAATTCTCCCTTCTCAGACAATAGCACAAGCCTTCAGGTAAGTCAAGCAAAAGTCTTATAATAGAAAGCTAATTAAAATCTATTGAAAGGACAAATGTTTTCATTAATTTGCTTTGGTCAGAAAGCCATTCCTATATACTATTCCTATATACCATTCCTATATACAAACTATTAACCTGTATGAGTTTGCTAGGCTTTATTTAAATGAATACTCCTTACCCCCCATTTCCTTATATATGAGAATTTATAGACTGAATTTAGTCTGTTTGCTAAAAGATAATATTAGTGATATTTTCCCATAAATCAACAGGTATGATCATACATGTATCATGTTAAGTTTTTTCTCTTTGGAGGAAATTTATTAAATATAACTCCCATTTGATCTTTTCTACCTTCTCATTAAGTGAAAAACATTTCTATTCATAATGAAAATAATTTGTATTTTTAAGATAATACATATTTTAATAAAGGTTTCTGTCTAGGATATATATGTGTGTGTATGTATATGTACATATATGTACATATATATATCTAGATACATACTTTTTTTTCAGTCCAGATATCTAGTTTTGAGTAAAGTTATATTTTCCTGCTTAAATTTATGATAATAACACAAAGTAAAGAACTAATTACATTTTGATGAAGGTTTTGAAAATTCAAGGTACTATGCCTAATATTTTAAAGGTTCACTTCCATGTTTATGCGTTTTCCCTTCTGTTTTAGACTCATCAACCAGTTTTTATTCAACTGCTTCAGTCTGCCTTTAGAATTTACAACTGTACCTGGTTAAACCCAGTACAGAAAGCCTCAGTGGAGTCATGTATCAAAACACTGGCCGAAGTGGGTATGTTAAACTGTCAAGTTTTTCTTATTCTTATATATATTTAAGGTGGCTCTGATTGGAGCTAATGGACAACAAAAGTAGCTTTTCTCTTTTGTAGTTAAATAATTGAGAATTTTTCTAATATGGTTACCTTTATGAAAATGAATTATAGTAAAAATAATCATTTTACTCTTCTATATCTTTTTTGGGTCAGGACTATAATATTGGTCTTTTTTCTACATTTAGATTTAAGATTAATTGCAATGTTCCCTTTTATCACCTTAAATCAAAATATCTCATTAAGATTTTATGGAGAGTAGCTTAGCTTCTATCTTAAAATTTACTAGAGAATTGTTTTTTCTACTGAACAAACTTACTTAATTATACTTCCATCTGTTAGTAGTCTTTAAAAAGTTTTTTAGTTTTTGTGTTTTGTTTCTAATCAGCAACATTTATTGAGTGCCCACTGTATGCTAGGGACTTGACAAGTTAGAAGTAGAAGGTAGACTTCTTGACCTTGAGGATCTCATATTCTGTTTCAGGGGTTATCAACCCCCAAAAATGTGCTATGGAGGCAAAACCTCTTGGGATACTGGGATAGGTTTCCTTATTTGTAAAAAGAGGTGTTGGACTAGATAGCCTCTAAGCTTCTTTCCACCTCTAAACCACCATCACAGGCTATTTGATAAATGGTAATCCAGTCTTTTCTTCCAATGAGTATAACCCATTGCTTCCTAAAGAATATCATTATTGTTTGGATAGCTCAAAATTATAGAAAGAAAACTAGAAGGAAATTTTTCCTTACATCAAATCCTTTGACCATTATACCCTGATCCACATGACAGACCTTCAGATGCTTGAAATTAGCTCTCAAGTCTCTCTTAAATCTTCTTTTATACAAGATAAACATTATCACTTCCTTAAACTAGTCTTTATGTATCTTGGGGTATATGAGGTGTTCAGGGAGAACTAGCACCTCTGGTGTGATGGTTTGCTGAGGCCTTTTCAGGGTTTCTTTTCCACCTTTGGTGTTTACCTTCACCCAATTGTCACCTATGGCTCCTAAAAGCTGTACCATGTGCAGTGGCCACACCCTGGTAAATTGTCTCAGTAGAATGGGCTAAACCAGGTTGAAGGTAACCAACAGGCCTCAGATGTCTACCCCAAGCACATGAAAATTTTCCCTGGTGGAATAGGTGAATGAGAACAGTTTGCTCCAATGGCCATGAATGCAACTGAAGCAGGTGCTATGGAGCTTTAGAGCTTGGTCAGACATCTGCCAGGGTCATCCTGGGCCATCACCAGTCAGCCTGACATTTGTCTTGTTATTGGACTTTGATGACTCAGGAAGAGAGAGTGAGGCTGATGACTTTGTGCAGCTCTGCCTCACTTAAATCCAATTCATGCACAAGTCAAGCCATCACCATGATGTCACTGGTCCTTTTTGGAAACCAGGGATGAACAACAATATATCATGAACTCAAGACTTTTGACCATCCTCATTGCTTTCCTCTGGTCACTCTTCAGCTTATGTGGCTCTCAAATTTGAAAACAATTCCAAATGTCTGAACACATCAAAGTACAGTGGGGCTATTATCTCCTTATTCTTAGAAACTGTGACTTCATGCAGCCCAAGATTATGTTAGCTTTTGTCGAATTTATTGACTGATATTCAATTCCACCAAAACCATCAGATCTTTGTCAGACGAGTTGCTGTGCACCATGTCTTTCCCAACTTGAACTCATGAAGGCAATTTCTTTAATCTAAGTGTAACACTTTACATTTATTCCTACTTAAATTTTATCTTATTACATTTTGTGTTTTTTGGTTCTGGACTCTCTATGTGTTAACTATCCCTCTAGGCCTTGTGTCATTAGAGCTACAGGCATGCCATCTAAACCTTTATTCAAATAATTGATAAAAACACTGGATAGTAGAGGGCCAATAACAAATATCCAAGGTTCTTCACTTGAGACGTCCTTCCAAGTTGTTATTAGACCATTAATTTCTTCTCTGAATTTAGCTATCCAATCATGTTTAAATCAATTTAAATGTGCTATTACCTAGCTCACATCCCTTCATATTTTCCCATATGAATAGCCAGAAATATTTTATCAAATACTTTCTTGAAATCTGGGCAAACTCTATCCACAGCATTTGTTTAGTAATAATAGCTCTGTCAAAAAGAGAAACAGATTAGTCCAGCATGACCTGTTCTTTGATGGAGCCAGCCAGCTTTTTTGATTGTTACTTCTTTCTCTAGTTGTTTGCTAACTGTAGAAAGCAGAAGATAAATTGTTGATTGTGAGTCAAACTATTTCCACGAGGACAAAGAGAACAGCATTGCAGACTTTCAAAGCTGGTGGCAGCACTTCTCAAAAAGAAGGAAAAAAGGGTGTGGCAGCAGAGCAGCAGTGTGTTTATGTGGCAATTAAAATATTAAATGTAATATCTTCCACACTCATGTTTCAGGCTGCCAACACATAGGCTAATGAGATGGCAAAGTAATTAACCTTGGTATCACTACTAAAAACTAGTTGAGTTTGAAATCTATGTTCTGTTTGCCACAAACTATTTTATGTTTAAACCAATTTAAGTAGCTTTTTCAAAAGCAGCTCTGAAATGTAGTATAAATTGACAAATTATGATGATATGTCATATGTAGATATTAGGTCTAGGAACACAAGAAAATCACCTAGGAAATACATCCTTGTATTTTACACTTTAATGATAGCACCTGGTAATTTTTTTTTTTAGCCCTTAATGAGCTGAATTCAGTGGGGGAAATAAATCCACCATATGGTCTTAAACACTGCACGGAGCGCATGCTGATCATCAGCAGTACTTAAAAAGTGGGAAATTAAGAACACTGAATCACATGTTGTGCTTGCTATCTGAACTCTGACTTTAGGAGTGCATACATATTGTGCAGCAAACTCATTTCTTACGTCGTGGGATAACATGTCTTTGGGGGTTTTAAATGTGTAATAAACCCGTTAGTGTAGCATATTACTTATTATCAAGTCATAAACTTTCTCTATTGGTTAAAAATTTTTGATTAAGCAGGAAATGTTAATATGGTAGAAAAGTTTTTTTTTTAAAAAGTCTTAAATACATAATTGATGCATGTGAGCAAGATAGTTTTTAGAAAAATAAGCTCAGGTGTACATAGAAGCGAAGGTCTAAATTGCTGGCATATTAATAAGCACACTAATATTTATTAAGCACTGTCTGCATTCCAGGCTATGTGCGGGGCCCTGAGACTACAAACCAACAAATGAAATAGTATGTTCCATCAGGGAACATACATTTTATTAGAGCAAACAACATTCTTCACAGCTAAGAAAATATAAAAAAGATGTATACAGAGTAAATTCAAAGTAATTTTGTGGGATGAGGGAGGCAGTGTTAGAGGGATGGTATTAATAAAGGCTTTATGTTAGAGATAACCTTTGAGTTTAGACTTGAATAAAATGAGGAATTCTAAGAGGGAAATGAGAGGAGAGTTTACTTTCAGGTACATTCTCTCCCAAGGCATGGACCCATGGTATTTCATGGCTGAGAAACAGCAAGTAGGCCAGTTTGGCTATACTGACTATAAAGAGGAGTAATATATAATAAGTCTAGAAAGGCAGGCTGAAACCAGATTGTAAGGGCTTTAAAGGAGAGGTGCTATATGACTTTTCTTTTTTATTTGCAAACCTAGTGCCTAGAGTAATGCTTTGTACATAGTAGATGCTTAAACATTTGCTGAATGTTGAAACAATGATACTGCATGCAAGAAGAGCAGCTGCACATAGAGTCGTTCAGCTCTGGAATTATCTTTCCTTTTCCTGGTGTCACCATATAATCCTATTGAGGATTTTCCTCCCAGAGCTTATGTGGGGCATAGACTCTGACTCTTTCATTCTTTTTTCTTTTAAATCATGTTTGTTTATTTATTTATTTTTAACATTAATTTATAAAATTTTGAGGTCCAAATTCTCTACCTTCCTCTAGTCCGTCCCCCACACAGCACAATAGTATTACAGAATGAAAAGAGTTTAAATTACAGTAGAGAGTAAATGATTTTCTTTAATTAAAATTTTTTAAGTTGAAAGAGATTTTCTTTTGGTTTAGCGAGTTGCTTATGGAATTCTAAATTGGGGAAAGAGTTCCATCGAGTATAGCAAGCGCCATTATCAAAAAACATCATTTGTGTGGCATTGTGATATGAACTATACAAAAATACTAAAGTCTGCCTCCTCACAGTACAAATTGAGTTAAATGCAATTACTATCTTTCAGGACATCAGTGACACACATAATATATCTTATATTAAATATCTACAGCAAAAATTTTATTTATATAATTTAGGAAGAAGATAATGAGGGAGTGAATTAAATTAGCAAGGGATTTGAGGAAGAACCTTCACAGAAAATACTGTCCTTGCTTATATCTGAGACGTAAGTCTCATGTTATTTGTTGCTTATTGTTTCTTAGGTTGCTACACATCTTTAAGATCTTGTATAATGAATGTTTTGAAATCATGAGTTATTGAAAATTTAGTGATTATATGTCCTGGTAATCCTGAGCTTTTCAGTTTTGCTGTTGGAAGTTTGTAATCTTTTTTAGAATTTTTAGAGGCTCTGTATATCACAAAACTGATGGGCTTTTCTTTAGTGTCGTAACCTTGTATCAGTTATACAGATTCAATCTGTACAATATACTTATGTTATCCTCTCTCCACTTCCTTGTTGCTGTCTTCTTCTGGCTTACAGGTCACTTTCTTTCAACTTATTCAATAACTTTAGTAGCTGGTTTGTACTCTTGTTTTCCCATCCCCTTCCATTATCCTCAGGGACTTCAATATTTATATTGTCAACCCTGCTACCATCTTGAACTCCTTACCTTTCGTGACCTGCTTCTCTATCCCATTTAGCCATACACAATCTCTTGGGAATTACATGACTTCCTAAACTGAGAAATGTGAAATGCTACTTCCCAATCTTAACCTTTTCTCCTTTCATCTCTCCTAGTTTCTCCTACTAAACCTACTTTCCCCTCTTTTAATGATATGATAGATGCAAAGATAGATTCTAGAGGAAAAATAGGAGAGTTTTATGTGATCTGATATGAGAACTACTTTCTAGGACAAAATGTGATGAAGCTGACAAGGAATATTAAGGATAAGAAGATTAGTTTTTAAGCTATAATGAGGGAAAATGAAGGATTAAAAAAGAGGCTTATGGTTGATGGGATGAACAGAGAGAAGCTAGTGTTGCTTACCTCTGATTTTGCTTCTTTGACTGGATAGAACAGAACAAAAAGGTTAAGGGGCAGCTGATACGCAAGTCAGGAGATGGGAGAATATCTACCTGCCTTTGATGAGTTCAAATCATTTGGTCCAGATGAACTACATCTGAGGGGACTGAAAGGATTGGCATATAGATAGAGAAGTAGCAAAGGGATGTAAAGAATGAGAAATTTCCTATTAGAACCATCCAGAAGTGAACAAGGATCTTCAAGATGGAAAGATAATTTGTTAGTTATTTAATAGAGAGGATTCTTGTTCAGACATGGGTTAGACTAAATGGCCTCTGGGTTCCTTCCTTTTCTGAGATACTATGTGACTGTAATCAAATAAACTTAAATTTTCCCCCAAATGTAGATTATTACAAAAACTAAAGTAAAGCTTCCTAAGAAAGATGGAGTTGACAAATGTGTTTCATACCAGTTAACCTATTTTTTTTTTTTTGGAACTGAACACTTGTTAATAATTTGTTTGGTTTTCTAAGTGTTTTATATTGATGCACTGTGAAGTGCTCATCAAACGTGAATCAAGTCACTAAATATATTTTTGAATTTTTAATGAATTTACTCTTGAAAATTTAGGCACTCTCAGGCTAAAAGCCTTTGCCAATATTATGGAGCAATTTACTGGTTAGGGATTAAAAATTAAAATTTGATAACTTCCTCATCCTGAGCCATAGTTTGCAAATTAATGGTTTTGGGGGATGGAGCTTTAATGGAACTTTAATTTAATGATTTATTCCTATAGAAAGGAATTCAGCTTCTTATATAGTATTTACATATGTTAATGCCAACAGTTAAAAGTAAATACAGATGTTGACATTTGATTTTCAATTTAAAAAAATATTTACATGTATTTTCTGTTTTTAAAATAATGAGTGTGACACATGAAAGAGTAATATCTTTCAAACTATGAGGAAAACACACTATAGTTTTTGTGAATGTATCATTTAACATTGCTCTTTGAACTAGAGATTAATATTTCAAGAAATCAAATCAGATTTGAACAGAAGAGTAGTCCTATTTTTTTTTAATCTGTGGTAATTTTGATTAATTGACCATTTTGAAGAAGTTTTAGTTTTGGACTACTACTTAAACATCAATACAGCTTTTAGTTCCAAATAATTAACAGGATTGTGCAGTATCATGTTTGTTGGTATGCCAGAATTTATATTTCTGGGCCAGATATGAGGTTAAACTGCAATGATACTGCCAAAATACTACTTGCAACATCACTCAAAAACTCATGGAAGAAAAAACTGAATACTTGTTATAAAAATAAATTGTTAAACTACCTCTGAAATGTTTCCTTACTAATAGGATAATTCTTTTCTCATTCTGTAATATTACCAAGAACAAAAGCTAGCCCAGATGAATTATTGTACTAATTCAATGCCCCTGATAAAGTAGTATGACTAGTACATTTGTGCATAGGAATTCCTGTATTTCTTTAGTTTTCTGTTAAAACCATAATTAGTCACACTCTCTGACTGAAGTTATGCTATATTTCTCATAAGAGAACATACAGAGTAGGTGCTTAATAAATATTTGAATGAATTAATGATTGAATGAATATGGAGAAAATGTTGAAATGCATGCTATAATGGATAGTAAACAAGATTTATCTAACAGTTTTCAGTATTTCTGTGCTTTTTTGAATGCATTATAAAATTAGCTTTTGCTTGCTTTTTGTCATTTTTTTCTTTTTTTAGCATGTAGTTATTGGTCTGTTTCGATAATGTATTAAAAAAACCTCCATATGATTAAGATAGAAAAGATTCAGATTTTTTCTTCTTCTCTAGCAAAGAATCGCGGTATTGCAATTCCAGTGGATTTGGACAGCCAAGTCAATACTTTGTTCATGAAGAGCCATTCCAATATGGTACAGAGAGCAGCCATGGGATGGAGAATGTCAGCTCGTAGTGGACCACGCTTTAAAGAAGCACTTGGAGGGCCTGCGTGGGATTATAGGAACATAATTGAAAAGTTGCAGGTAAATATTCAAATTTATATTTTGTAGTGAGATAACACCATTGGTATTTGGTACTGTGGTGCAAAATGGTGGACTAAATGAATTTATTGGTAAGCAGTGTAGACTGGTGAAAACTTTTGAGCAAGGAAGTGATATAATCAAAGTGGTTCTATAGGAAGATTGACTTAGTATCATTGTGCAGAATGGATTTGGCAGGCAGGGTAGAGGGGACAGAATCACTTAATCTCTTAGGAAATAATTGTAGTAGTCCAAATTTGAGCTAATAAGAATCAAAATCAGAGTGGTAGCACGTGAAAAGGAGAGTGTGGACACAAGTGGTATTTCGGAGATAGTTTTGATAGAAGTGGTTGATTAAGTGGGAGGCAAGGCATCTCAAAGATGACACTGAAGTTTTAATCATGAGATACTGGAAGAATTATGAAATTTGCCACATTGATAGAATCATAGATTTCAAATGGGAAAGATCCTTAGTGGTCATCTAGTTCAATTCCCTTATTCTGCAGTTTAGGCAATTGAAATCTGGAAAGGATAAATGACTTGCTAGATTATAGTATTATAGATGTAGAGCTGGAAGGAGCCTTAGAGTCTATCTAGTCCACATTCCTCATTTTATAAGAAACTGAGGCCCAGGGAGGCCAAGTGATTCACCCAAGGCAACATAGGTAGTATTCAGAGTGTGATTTAAACCCAAGTCTAACTACAGAGCCGTTGCTTTTTTCATTTTAGAAGGATCACTGGGTCCTACTTCACTATAGCCACTTCATAAGATTCTACCATTCCCTCTAGCTGCCATTGTCCCATTCTTCTTCCTTCTCAGTCAAACTCTTTGGGGAAAAAATGTCTACACAGGCTACTTCTCCTTCCTCTACTCCTTCTCAGTGGCAATCTGGCCTCTGACTGAGACTGCTCTCTACAAAGTTACCAATGTTTTCTTAATTGTGAAATCTAATGGCCTTTTCTTCAATCCTCATCCTTCTTGAATTCCCTACAGCATTAAAACTTTTGTCTGCCCTCCCCTCTTGAATTTTCTCTTTTTTCTAGGTTTTCATGGATACTGTTCTTTTAGTTCTCTCCTCCTACCTGTCTGCATACTTTTAGAATGATCAATATAGAGGATGTAATAGAAAAGCTAAAAAAAAGTCAGTAGAAATAACCAAAAACAGACATTCTACAATGGGAAATCGTATGTAGACAACACTAATTAAGTGGAAGAACTGGCCTAGAAATCTCCAAATTATTTGAAGAATTAGAAAAAAAGATTCAAGCAACAATGGTGCAACCATCTAAGGAAGACTGAATTTCAAGAAAATTTAGGAAAATAGAAGAATCTGTATAATATATTCAAGGAAACTATTAAAGAAAATTTCAAGACATGGTGAAAGGAAAAGCAACAGTGGAAACTGGAAGGATCTGTGGTATCTAAACAAAGAAGAGAAACTCAAATTCACTCTCTTAGACTCAGTTAAACTCCATTACTAAAATAATAAGAAATTGAAAGTTAACATAACCTTAATGGAAGTCTTTGAACAATAGCAGGTCTTACAGCCAAAAAAAGATAGATATTTAAAATAATTTGCATGTCCAAAATCAAGATAAAACAGTTGTTGGCAATAGGGGAGAATCATCAGAGTACTGTATTATCTAAAACAACTAAAAGATTCAGGAGAGTATTTTAGAAAAATTTTGTTTTTAGAGAAACAGAAAAAAAGGAAGAGAAAACAAGAGACAGAATAGAAAATCAAAGTCTGTGATAAAAGTGAAGTCCAGATTAAATAAATCTATATAGTTTTAAATACGGCATTAATTTTATTTAGGATACTTCTACTTGAATTAACGCTAGAAATAATAAGAGCAAGAAAATATGAATAAAATGATTGAAGAGTGGAAAAACCTAATGTTAAGAATGCTATATGTAAATGAACTGTCTAAAATGAAAAAAAAAGAATTACAAAGTGGATTCAAATTAAGTTTACATGAAAAGATATTTAACACATAGAAATTTAATTTTATTCAAATTGAAAGAATAGACTAAAATTTACTATGGTACTTCCAAATCACAACAGGTGGGAGTGTCCTTGATATTTGACAAAGATGAATTTAAACCACAAAACATTCAAAGAGAGAAGGAAGAGCCATATAATATGCTAAAAAGTCCTTTTAAAATGGCAACATACGGTATCCATTATTTCATGATGTAAAGAAAGATAATATATTGCACAATTCCATCAGTGCGTAAAATGTTTATCTTTAAAGATAAGCCTGAGAAAGAAAACTACAAACAGGCCATTAAAGAATACATGAATACTCAAATTATTTTTGCTTGTGTGAGTTAGGAGAATTTTTGGTGTAAGAGTTCCTTGAATTGATGTAGATGGAAGATTGCAACCCATTTGTGACTTAATAAATAAGTCCTAGAGAGTTTGTAAGAAGCACAAAGTGGTTGAGTGACTTGATAAAGTTACTTGCTAGTGTCTGAAATGGAATATGAACTCAGGTCTTTCTTGCCCTGTGCCCAATAATCTATCCACTACAATACAGAGCTCTAAATCATTAAAAATATCAGCCTAAAACATCAAATGAAATACTAAAACAAGTGACTTAGCATCACTTCACAAACATAAGTCACTCAGTCAATAGGCATTTATTGAATGCTTAATATGTGCCAATATTGTGCTAAGCAGTGGAGATACAACAAAAGGTAAAACCAACAGGGGAGTGGGAGGGCATCTAATATTCTAATGGAGGAGACAATATGTAAATAACTATATATACAGCAGCTGAATAGAGTGCTGGACCTGAAGTCAGAAAGATCAGAATTCAAATATGCCCTTAGACAACGGCTGTGTGACCTTGGGCAAGTCACGTAATCTCTGCCTGGATAAATCTGAGGAAGGAAATGGCAAACAACTCTAATATCTTTGTCAAGACACCCCATGGACAGTATTAAAATGCTAAGAAGACTTGACCTTGGAAGATGATCCATCAGGGCCTTGCTATGGTCCACAGGGTCACAAAAAGTCAGACACAACTGAACAACAACAACATGGAAGGTAATTTCATGAGTAGCACACTAGCAGGAGGGAGAGGGAGGAGAAAGACCTTTTGTAGAAGGTTAGATTTAAACTGAGTCTTGAAGGAAGTAAGGAAGTGGAAGCGTGGAGGGAAAGCATTCCAGACGTGAGGGACAGCCTTAGTATGCTATTATCAATTTAATAAATCATATTGACAAGACAGAAAATAAATTCTACATTAGCATCATATGCACGCAGAAAACCTTTTGAAAAAATAGTAGCAGTCATTCATGTTTTTAAATGGCCAGAACAATTTTTCCTTATGTTAAAGAAAAGGAAATATAGTAGGCAAAATGGTTGAGTAGCTATTATCTCTATAATTTCTCTATGTGAACAACGTAGCAAACAAAGAAAATATGTGCAAAATGTACTTAATCTAAGGTTACTATCACCTCTTAATTTTCATATCTAATGGATTTTTCTCAGTCCTCATCCTCCTTTGACTTTCAGCAGCATTTGACAGTGTTGACTACTGCCTCATTCTGGGTACTTCTTTTATTTGTTTTTTCTGGCACTGCTCTCTCTTGATTCTCTTTTTGGCAATCTTTTCTTCTCAGTCTTCCTTGCCTGATAATCATCTACATCTTATCCCTAATTTGTGAGTAGTCTGTGTCCTGAATTTTCTTTTCTTCTTTCCCTACACTCTCTTGGTGATCTCATCAGCTTCCATAGGTTTAGCTATTGTCTCTCTTGGGGTGATTCCCAAATTAACACTGCTAATTTAATAGTCCTGCTGTGCTCTTGTCTTATATCACCAACTGCCTGTTGAACATTTCCAAATATATTTCCAGTTGGCCAGGCAGCAAGATTGTTATTGTTGTGGTTGTGGTTGTTGTTGTGGTTGTTGTTGTTGTCAGGGCAATTGGGGTTAAAGTGATTTGCCCAAAGTCACACAGCTAGTCCATGTGTCAAGTGTCTGAGGTCAGATTTGAACTCAGGTCCTCCTGACCCCAGGGCGGTGCTCTACTTACTGTGCCACCTAGCTGCCCCCAAGGCAGTAAGATTTTTTAAAGTGCTTGAACTCCCGAGGATACAAATAAAGGGATTAAAAAAAAAGACAGTTCTTGCCTCCAGGGAGCTTACATTCTAGTTAGGAGAAGACAACATATAAGTGGGAACTGAAAAGTAGAGGTGGGAAGGGGAGATACCCAAGTGGGGGGGGACGACTGTATTGATGTCTGAAAAGTTTGAAGCAAAGTAGGAGGGAAATGAAGGTTGGTCAGCCTGGGCTTCTCCTTAAAATGCAGGCCCTGGGAAGAATCTAGCTATGAGAGCAGAGGACCAGCATGGGGATTGCAGGATCATTTTTTCTCCCTAGCACCTAGAATAGTGCCTGGCATATACATTTCATAAAAGTTTGCTAAATTGAACCATGTTCCCACAGGGTGTAGGGTAGGTGAGATGGGGTTTTCATTTGGGAACTTGGTATGAAACATGCTTCTTAGGACACTACCTTTTCCATGTGACAGATGTGCTCTCTAGGACTGCATTTTGCCCTGAGAGCGTGGTTGTATGACACATTCCCCCAGACAAAGTGGCCAGCATTCAGAGTGGTGGTGGTGGTGGTGGTGGGGAGCAGCAGAGATGCAGAAATAGAATATACAGGTGTTAAGAAGGGCGAGGGATTACAGTTATGCAGGGACTGGGAGGATTAGGCCTCATTGCTCATTGAAGACTATGCTGATGTTTTTGATATCTGGTTTCCTCCATTGATCAACTTTTCTTTATTTCTTTGTTTAAACTAGTTCCAAATCATTTGGAAGATTTGTTTTATGATACAGTTTGGGATCTGGAAGTACTATTTCCCTTCATTCTTAGTTTTTTAAAAAAATTATCTTGAGGCAAACTATATCTTTTTTTGTGCTACATACCCTTTTGTGCTAAAAACACTGAAAATTTAGCATAAGCCTTGAAGGACCATTTGTAAGATGATAAAAAATATGTATATCTAAACCCAAAGGTAACATTATTTATCATGGGTGATATCCACTATTAATTTTACATAGTTTTAGAAATGCTAGCTATAGCAATAAGAGAAGAGAAAGAAGCTAAAGGCGTAAACATGAGAAAAGAGGAGATAAAATTATCAGTATTTTCAATGACATGATTCTTTATTCAGAAAACTTCATAGTATCATCAAGGATAGTAATTGAGAGATTAATAGCTTCAGTAAAATAGCAGGATGCAACGTGAATCCACTAAAATAGCCAACGTTTCCATATTGCCATAAAAAACTAGAAAGAAATGATAGAAAAAGAAACCCCACTCAAAATAACTACAAATGCATAAAATATTTGAGAATCAACCTGCAAAGCCACATTCAGGATTTATATAAATACAATTTTAAAAAATTCTGCTAATTGGAAGACAAATTATTGAAGTGCACTGTCATGGCTGGGACCATGTCAATATGATACTGTTTAAATTGTTGTATAGATTTATCACTATCGCTATACCAAATATAACTACCAAGAGATTTCTTTATACACAAAAACACATGTATTCATAAAATAAATAATTCATGTGAAGCAAAAAATGTCTAGAATTTGAAGGGAACACTAAAAAGTAGTAAGAATGAAAGAGAAGTACTTCCAGACATTAAGCTATATTATAAAGCAGTAATAATCAAAATTACCGTATTTGGTATTGATTAAAAAATAGCAAAATAAATACCAGGAATAGAAGAACTAATCAAAACTCAGATATACTCAAACTCAGTAATTCAGTGTTATGGAATGGCCATGGTAACCTATTCTCAGAGGGCTTATTATCTGGTCGGGGAGACAAAATGTAAATACATAAAGTAATTTAAATGATAAAAGCCTGAATATAATTCTTGGCCACAGTGTGCGATTGGGGGTGCCCATTATTTTTGTATGTCCTACACCTCATGGAAAGGAGAGGAAACCTGAAGTTTCACCTACAGTTTCTTCCATTTCCTTCTGAAGGATGTAGTCAGTTCTTTAGAGCAGCAGTTTAGCCCAATGATGCAGGCTGAATTCTCCGTGTTGGTTGATGTGCTGTACAGCCCAGAACTTCTTTTTCCTGAGGGAAGTGATGCAAGAATAAGATGTGGTGCTTTCATGTCCAAGTAAGTGAAATATACTATTGCATTATTTCTAAGTTTTGAGTATTATTATGTGGAAAATGTCTCCCAGTTTTCTGTTTTTACTTTGTAATTCATAAATGAATAAGACAGAAAATGTATAACATTGGAATTTGTATAGTATAACTTTTTTTCTTGGACAAGACCTCTGATTTATTGGTATAAAGAAGTCCCCATGAAACTCCTTCCACTTCTGGAATTTGATGCTTGCTCTGGAACTTAAAATCTTATAGGATTTCCTGGAGCATTGAGAGGTTAAAATGACTTGAATAAATATATGTAGCCAGTATGTGTTAGAGCCTTGAAATAATTCTAGGTCTTCATGACTTTGAGGCTGATTCTCTATCAACTATGCTACACTGCTTTAACTCGTACCCCCAAAATATTAATAAAGTGAGTATAAAACTAAATTGTGAGAAAAGAGCGGGCAGAAACTTTTTCAAACTAAAATTTACTGGAATGTGGAATAAGTGTTATAATATATAATAATATATGTTTGTGAGATATGTTTATAATATGATAATAAATGTTGTGAAGTTGAACTGAATTGTGCAAAGTGACTATCTTGATTAATTTCCAGTGTCTTTAATATCATATGGCCTTTAAAATTCTCCTTATTTAAGGCTATTGCATGTTATTAACCTACTATCCATAACTTGATTCATTTGTTCATTTTATTATGAATTCCAGGATACACTTATATTTTGTCTCTATATATTTTACCCTAAAATTTTATATTTTAATGATGAGTGAAGGAAAATAGCTTTAAAAAATTTTTTTACAGTGCTTCCTTTATGCAGAACTCTTCTTTTTCTTTTGCATCTTTTCATTTCTTATTTAATATTTTAGTTTTCAACATTGATTTCCACAAGATTTTGAGTTACAAATTTTCTCCACATTTCTACCCTCCCCCCACCCCAAGATGGCATATATTCTAATTGCCCCTTTCCCCAGTCTGCCTTCCCTTCTGTCACCCCACTTCCCTACTTATCCCCTTTCCCCTTACTTTCTTGTAGGGCAAGATAGATTTCTATACCCATTATGCAGAGCTCTTTGATAGGAACTGAGATAGATACGAAGTTTATGTAAGACAACCCCAGATCTCATGTTGCTTATAGGGTGAGACTATAAGACAATGAAATGGATAACTACAATTCTCCATATCACATGAGGAATTCTTGAGAGAGTTTCAAAATAAAATACTGTATAAGGTCCAAAAGAGTAAAATATCATGTCCCTGGATTGAATTACTTTCACCCATGGGTTGAAAAGTAACCTTGTTTCAGGACTTGAAGGTATGTATATTCAGATCATTGCAGTTAAGTCACTTTGTTGCATTATGGGTCCATTTTTCTACCCATAAAATGGGAAGAATAATCCTTATAGGATTATTTTAAAGATTAATTTTACAATGAAAAATTATGAAATAAATATCTATCATAAATACTGAATTTGAAAGCTATTAATGTAGATATTGTAGATGAGATATGAACTAATGGTAAATAGTATGTTTTAGCATAAAACATAGTTTATTACTTAAATGTTGGAAAAGTTTGAGTTATCTGGATTATGTTTTCATAGCTTTTAAAAATAGCTCCTTGTTTGGTTTTTTCTCAAGTATTATTATGATTATAGTTTTTTCTTTGTCTGATATTTCTATAAAGTTAGAGAGAATGTAGAGTCTAATTTACGATTTATTATTATTCTTATTATTTTATTTTTAAGGTTGATTAATCATACAAAGAAGCTCATGGAGAAAGAAGAAAAGCTCTGCATTAAAATTCTTCAGACCTTACGAGAAATGTTAGAAAAGAAAGATAGCTTTGTGGAAGAGGTACTTCTACCTTCTTAGTGGTTAAAAATAGTGACTCTCTCAAAGTACAGTAACCTCTCAGTTACCATAAGCTGTTATACAATTAGCCACGTTATATGGTAATCAGTACATTTTTTCAGATGTGATATTTTGAATAATAATTTTTATGTTATTTATAACTTAGTTGGTCCTGCTTTGATTTTAAAAACAATGTAAGCTTTGAGTGGCCTACAGCTATTGCACATCATGATGTTTTGCACATTATAGATATTGCACATTATATATTGCATGTGCATAGATGTGTTCAGTTCTCTCACTCAACATAGATTATGTTTTGATATCCATGAATAACTTAGATGCATTGTTAGATTTTAGCTTCAGTTCTGAGGCATTTGGGGAATGGTTCTTATTCAGTATTTATATTTTTGTACATTTTAATATTTTATTTCAAATATATGTTTTCAAGATAATTTTCCAGGTGAGTGCTGTGCTCTTTTCTTCAGGCTTAGTGAAGTATCACTTAACCCTTATACGTGATGTTCTATTCCCATGTCCTGTCCTGCTCCCTCAGTTCTTCAGTTCTCTTGCCCAGCACTGGCAATTCAGAGATCTGCTATGCTGGACCTATGGAGTTTATTTCTGTAGTTTGGGTCTCCTAGGCTTTGGAATGGGGGTGGTGGGGTATGTGATTGAGCTCTATTTCAAGCTTAAACATGTGTCCTACTCCCTTCTTCTGTTCCTTGGCTCTCCTGTAGAGTGATCTTTCATCATAGAACCATTCCTCTTCAAATTAAATTATATTTATTTATCTGTTTATATGTCATTTCTCTCCAGTAGAATGTAATCTCCTTGAGGGTAGTATTTACTTTTTTTTGTGTGTGTGTGTTTGTAACCCTAGCACAGTGTCTTGCACATAGAAGGTGCTGACTAAGTGCTTGTTGAATTAATGAATAAGTGAACGAAATATTTTGAATATGGACCTGGTGAAATACTATATGTCTGTTGTCAAAGGATCATCTTAATAAATTCAAGTCGCTCATGTCCTGATTCCACTACAGAGTTATAAATTTAATTTTGTCCACAGCAACTCTCCGAAACCATCTATTAACTTACAGATGAGTTGTGATATGTATTAATGGAAGCAGTATTCAAGCCCCAGGAAAATTATTGATTTTTGAACTTTTAAAAGTTTTTTTCTCCATAGGTAATTCTTCTACCTAAAATGGAAATTAATTTTGTGGATGTTCTCTCTTGAAGTTTGTATCCTGAAGAAAGCAAGACTGAGTTGAACATGTTATGTTATTATTTGATATATTGGGAGGGGCATAGTTCATAGGACTAGAGATGGAAATTAGTAGAAAATTTCTATTCCCCTAGATTGGTTAGAAGATTTTACCAGAGATCTTGGTCATTTCCCTGAATGGGAAAAATGGGTTTGAGGTAAGGGGGAATTACGATCTTAAGGCTATTGATGTAATAACTGGAGAAATCTTTAAGAACCTATTAGCACCTAAAATTTCTTTGAGAATAATTGCCTGCAATTCCAAAATATAAAGGTAGTGTTTGGCTTAGATAGTTATAGAGAATTGAAAATGTTTATCATTTCTGGTAGTATCATCATCATCAACAAGAATTTTTAAAGTACTTATTAAGTGCTAGGACGAAGACAAAAATAGCCTCATATTTTAATGGGAGAGACAACATACAAATAGGTAATTAGGCATATGCAAAACAAGAAGAGTAGATGGAAGATAAACTTAGGGAGGGATGCTCTACTATCTGGCAGAACTGAGAAAGGCCTCCTACAGAAGTTGGTATTTTATCTGAGTCTTGAAGGAAACCAGGGATTCTAAGATTCTAAGTATTCCAAGCATGACAGTCAGCCAATGAAAAGGTACAGAAAGGAACAAGAAGACTAGTATGGTTGTATTGTAGACTGTACTGAGGGAGATAAAGTGAAAGTAAAGGTAGGAGGAGGCCAGATTGTGAAAAGTCTTCAATCCTAAATAAAGAGATTTATATTCAATCCTGGAAGTAATAGGGAGCCATTAAGATTTATTGAGTAGGGGTCGCCATGATCAGAATGCACTAAGAAGATAACTTTGACAGTTATGAGTATTAGGGATTGGAGTAGGGAAAGATTTGAGGCAGTGAAACCAATTAGAAGGATATTGAAATAAGGGAGGAAAGAGGTGATGGAAGCCTCAACCAAAGTGGACAATGGGGAGAAGCAGACATATGGGAGAGATGTTGTGAGAGTAAAAATGACAAGATTGGGTAACTGATTGGATGTGTGGGGACATGACAGAGAAGGGTTGAGAATAACACCAAAATTATGAGCCTGGGTAACTGAAGGATAGTGGTAGCTTTAATAGTAATAGGGAAATTTGGAAGAAGGGAGGGTTTGAGGGAAAAGACACGAGTTCTATTTTAGACATGTTGAGTTTGAGAGGCTTAGGGAACATCCAGTTCAAAATGTCCAGTGAGCACTGGCTGATGTGGGTCTGGGTCTCAGGAGAGAGACTAAGGGTGGATATATAGATCTGGTAATCAGGTGCATAGAGACAATAGTTAAGTCCATAAGAGTTGATGAGCTCACCAAGAGAGTTTGTATAGAAATAAACAAGAAGGCTAATGACTCAGACAGAACCTTGGGGTCACCCATAGTTAGTCAGTTTAATATGGAAAGAGATCTATTAAAAGATTGGGAAAGAGTTGTCCAATAGGTAGAAAGAAAACCAGGAGAGAAATATCACAAAAACCCAGAGAGGCAGAAATCATGATCAACACTGTCAAATGCTAGCCAGCTCTAGAGGGTGATGCCTTGAACTTAAAAGTCAGAATTGTCATTGTTGTTGATTTGTTTCAGTCATGTCTGACTTTTCATGACTCCATTTGGGATTTTCTTGGCAAAGATAGTTAAGCGGTTTGCCATTTCCTTCTCCAGCTCATTTTACAGATGAGGAAACTGTGGCAAACAGTTAAGTGACTTACCCAGGGTCACACAGAGAGCAAGTGTCTGAAGCTGGATTTGAACTTGGGAAGATGAGTCTTTCTGACTCCAGGCCTAACTGTCACAGTGTCCATCTACTGTGTCCCTTAGCTGTGAAGAATCAGAATACCTGGATTCAAATCCCTGATAGAATATTTACTATTTAATTACTTCACCATTCTGGTGCCCCTTACCTTTAAAATGGGGCTGGTTCAACTAGATAATTTGTAATATCCATTCTAGCTATAATCCTATGATCCTATGATAGGATGTAAGACTTGCTATATGACCGTTAGGCAGATTTGATTCATCGGTGAGAAAAGAATTGCCTCAGGTAAGACTACAACAAGTGAGGAAAGGTATAGCATTGTGAGTTACTCAGACACTTAGTTTTCATGAGTGGTCTGTCTGTCTGTGTGTTCATCTGATATGTTGACCCACTAGGAAGGTATCCAAGGCAAGAAGTGAAGGAGTATAAGAGTTGTATTGTGTCCATTTCCTCTTCCCACAGGCATTTCACACTGTGGTTATGTTTAGTACATGTCCTTCCCACCCTTCAGGGTTGTGGTCGATTGAGTAGATGTACAAATCTGTGGTTAAATGATGATCCAGCTATAGCTTAGCCTGTGAAACCAACAAAAGGAGTTGAGAGTGCACCTTTCCCTGCAGGGGTATGTTTGAGAGCTTCGGAAATAACAAAGTGACACCTTCTCTTGTTGCAAATTCTCACCATGTCAATTCAATCATATAAATAAGATATTTTGCCTTCTGCTTATTTTTTATTTTGAATATTAATCATTTAATGAATCTTTATTGTCATTATCAGTAATTTCTTCATATATTAGTATTTTCAGATCTTGATCTGATGTTAAAAAAATCCATTTTGAATTTTACATAGATCACTCAGTTGTTAGTCCTTAGTACTTAATTATCTTTTGTCTATTATGGATCATAGATTGCATAATCCATACGAGTTATGGGTTACATTTATTTATTTAGGAAAAGAACAAGAAAAACACATGTTATATGTTTTATAAATAAAAATTACATGGACATTTGGGTGAAACAATTATATGACAACTTAATCACAATTCAGATACATCAAAAAGCTCATGACTAATATCAGATAATTGGGGCAATGTTTATTGGATCTGTGCCTTTGAAGAAAATGAGCCCTGAAACCAGAAATCTAAATAATTTACGTTTGTTCTTTAGATTCTAGACAATGATTAGCCAGAGGGCATATGTTGTTCATTGTATCATAATTTCATGCCTAATTATATTGTTATTCATGATGTTTAGGCTTTATGCCTTCTACTAACAACATATGCTTATGTTAGACTATGCATACTCTTTGCAATTATAACTTAATTTATTGCTTTAAAAATATCTAACAATTAGGAGACATTAATGAAAAATCATTTCCATTTAAAATGACCAAACAAAACACCTTGAATTTTGTTAAGTGCCATGGGATATGTTTCCAAAGACTTTTGAAGTGAGGGTCAATTAGAAACTTTGTTCTAAAGGCAACTGGGTGTCACCGTGGTTAGAGCACTGGGCCTGGAGTCAGGAGGAACTGAGTTCATATCCAGTCTCAGACACCTATGAGCTCTGTGACCCTGGACAAATCACTTAACTTCTGTTTGCTTCAGTTTCTTCAACTGTAAACAGAGATAATAATAGCACCTACCTCCCAGAGTTGTGATTCTCAAAATGGATATTTGTTTTTTTTAAAAAAATAACATTCAATACTTTATTTTTTCCCCAATTACATGTAAAATAATTTTTAACATTTGTTTTTTTAAAATTTTGAGTTTCACATTCTCTCTCTTCACATGTCCCCTCTCACTGAGAAGGAAAGCAATCTGATATAGGTTATACATGCCATGCAGTACACGTAGTCATGCAGAACATATTTCTACATTATTCATGTTATGAAAGAACATGAATTTTTTGTGACCAAAAAAAAAAACCCAAACAAACCATGCAACAACCCATCAAAAATAAAGTAAAAAAATATTCTTTTTTCTGTATTCAGACTCTATCAGTTCTTTCTCTGGAGATGGATAGCATTTTTCATCATAAGTCCTACAGAATTGTCTTCAATCACTGTATTGCTGAGAATAGCTAAGTCATTCACAATTGATCATTGTAAAATATTGCTGTTACTGTATACAATGTTCTCCTGGTTCCACTCACTTCACTTTTTACCATTTTATGTAAGTCCAGGTTTTTCTGAGAGCATCCTGCTCATCATTTCTTATAGTACAAAAGTATTCTGTTACAATCATATACCACAACTTGTTCAGCAATGTCCCCAATTGAGGAGTATCCATTTTTGACCACCACAAAAAAGAACTGCTTATAGTCTCTATAAAATATTCATAATATTTTTGTTATACAGGTTCTTTTCCATTTTGTTTTTTATCTCTTTGGGATACAGACCTAGTAGTGGTATTACTGGGTCAAATGTTATGTATACATGATTTTATGGCCCTTTGGGCATAATTCCAAATTGCTCTCCAGAATGGTTGAATCTATTCACAACTCCACCAAGAGTGCATTGATGTCTCCATTTTCCCATATCACCTCCAATATTTGTCATTTTTTTCTTGTCATATTAATCAATCTGATAGGTATGGGGGGGTATTCCAGAGTTATCTTTATTTACATTTCTCTCTATTCAACAGTGATTTAGAGCACTTTTTTTTCCATGACTTTAGTTTTGATTACTTCATTTGAAAACTGCCCATTCATGTCCTTTGACCATTTATCAATTGGGGAATGACTTACATTCTTATAAATTTGACTCAGTTCTCTATATGTTTGAGAAATCAAGCCTTTATCAGAGAAATTTGTTGTAAACATCTTTTCACAGTTATGATTACTAACTGTTATTTCCCTCCATTCTATTCCCCTTCCCTCATTTATCCTACTCTCTCTCCTTTCACCCTATCCATCCTCAAAAGCATTTTGCTTCTGACTACCTTCTCTCCCAATTTGTCCTCCCTTCTATTACTCCCCTCTTCCTTCATCTCCTCCCCCTCTTACCTTTCTGTAGGGTAAGATAGATTTCTATACCCAACTGAATGTGTATGTTATTTCCTTTTTGAGCCAATTCTGAAGACAATGAGGTTCAAGCACTCCCCACGCCACTTCCTCCATCTTTCCTTCCACTGTGAAAGTTCTCTTGCCCCTTTTTTATGTGAGATAATTACCCCATTCTACCCCTCATTTTCCCTTTTTTCCAGTGCATTCCTCTTTCTCATCTCCTAATTTATTTTTTAGATTTTTTTAGATATTATCCCACCATTTTCAACTCACACCCATGCCTTTTGCCTATGTATACTGCTTCTAATTGCCCTAATAATGATAAAGTTCTTAGGAGTTACAAGTATCAACTTCCCATGTAGAAATGTAAATAGGCTAACCTTATCAAATCCCTCTTTCCTATTTCCCTTTTTATGCTTCTCTTGAATCTTGCATTTGAAAGTCACATTGTCTTTTTAGCTCTGGTCTTTTCATCCGGAATGCTTGAAAGTCCTCTATTTCATTGAATGTCTGTTTTTCCTGTGAAGGATTATGCTCAGTTTTGCTGGGTAGGTGATTCATGCTTATAATCCTACCTCCTTTTCTCTCTAGAATATCATATTGCAAGTCCTCTAGTCCTCTAACGCAGAAGCTGATAAATCTTGCATTATCCTGACTGTGGCTCCACAATATTTCAGTAGTTTCTTTTTAGCTGCTTGCAGTATTTTCTCCTTGACTGGGAAGGTCTGTAATATTCCTATGTAATATTCCTGGGAGTTTTCATTTTGGGATCTCTTTCAGGAGGTGATCAGTTGATTCTTTCAATTTCTATTTTACCTTCTGGCTCTAGAATATCAAGGCAATTTTCTCTGATAATTTCTTGAAAGACAATGTCTAGACTGTTTTTTTGATCATGGCTTTCAGGTAGTTTACTAATTCTTAAATTTTCTGTCCTAGATCTATTTTCCAGGTCACTTGTTTTTCCAATGAGATGTTTCACATTTTTTTTCTGTTGTTCTCTTTTATTGTTTCTTGATGTCTCATGGAGTCATTAGCTTCTACTCACCCAATTCTATTTTTTAAGGAATTATTTTCTTCAGAGAGCTTTTGTACCTCCTTTTCCATTTGGCTAATTCTACTTTTTAAGGAGTTCTTTTCTTTAGTGAATTTTTGTACTTCTTTTTCCATTTGGCAATTCTGCTTTTTAAGGCATTCTTATCTTCATTGCATTTTTGTGCCTGTTTTTTAAATGTTGTTTTCTTCAGTGTTTTTTGTCCCTCCTTTGCTAAGCTATTGGCTCTTTTTTTGATTTTCTTGCATCACTCTCATTTCTTTTCCTAATTTTTCCTCAACCTTTCTTATTTTATTTTCACAATTCTTTTTGAAATCTTCCAGGAATTCTTTTTTTTTTTTGGGCCTGAGACCAATTCATATTTTTCTTTGAGGCTTTGGATGCAGCAGTTTTGACTTCTGAATTTTTTGTCTTTTGGTCTTCCTTGTCACCATACTAACTTTCTATGATTAGGTTCTTTTTTTGTTGTTTACTATTTTTCCAGCCTATTTCTTGATTTTTTCACTTTTTGTTAAAGTTAGGCTCTGCTCACAGAGTGGAGGAGGCACTGTCCCAAGCTCCAATATTTTTGTGCAGCTGTTTTCAGATCTAGTTCTAAAGGGTCTCTAAGTTTCCAGTTCTGCTAACGTGGTATGATTTAAGGAAGCATGTGTTTATTATTCTCATGGCCGATGCTCTTGTCTGTGACCAACCATAAGCACTCTTTTCTGCCCTGGAACTGTGACCAGGGTTCCTGATCCCCTGCAGCCAAAAGCTTTGGTGTGCTCGTCTTCCTCCTTGCCTTGGGACTGCATTCTGGATCCATGTAAGGGCAATGCAAGAGAGTCCTGCACCTAGTGGCAGCAAAGGGACCTCTGTAACCTGCCAACCACTTGTCTAACCCCCTCACCAACTGTAAGCTGAGAGCTCCAGAAGCGAAAGCTGCTGCAGATTCAGTTGCTCCCAAGGCCTGCCGTTGATTTGTGGGTGCAGTTTGCACCGCATTCCACTCTCATACTGGTGTAACAGACCTTTCCTGCCAACCATCTAGGTTGTCTTGGGCTAGAAAATCATTTTACCCCATCCTTTTGTGGGTTTTGCCACCCTATAATTCATTTTGAGGCATTATTTAAAGTTATTTGGTAGGGAATTTAGGAGAGCTTAGGTGAGTGCCTGCTTTTTCTCTACCATCTTGTCTCCATTCCTGAGATGATATTTGTAAAACGTTTGTCACACTGTCTGTTACTTAGTAGGTACTTAATAAATGCTTGCCTTCCCCGTTGTCTAGTGTTCTGGCATTAGTGTTTCTGACTTCAATGTACTCTCCATTTTTATCTTGACATATATTTGTGACATACCAGCCTAGGAAAATTGGTCATAACCTGTCTTACTTTATTAAAATAGCAATGGTTTTGTATTCTGTACTGGAACTCTATATTCAAAAGACCGGTAGATTTCAGGTTATGTTCTATATTGTTGTCTTTCAAAGGTTAAGAAAGAAGATGGATTTCAAGTCTTTTCTCCCTATTCTCTCAGTTTCTCATTTGCAGGACCTTCCTTCACTGTGCCATTTTTTTTTTGTATAAAGCTCAACTTCCTTAATATATGAAAGTATATGACAGTTTAACGTATATAGGATAGTTTTCATATGTAAAGATTTATTATCCTTTCATAAATGATATTCCAAATCCCAGTTCATCATTGCATTATAAATCCTCTGTTTCACTATACTTTAACATGTGGATATTTTGTGTTTTTGAGGATTTAAAAAAATGATTGAGCATATCTTTCTCAAGGCTGATAAAACATATGGATGAAAGCATGCAGTCTGTAGCCTCTTGACAAGACATCTGCTACAACATTTTTCTTTCCTGGAACATGTAAAGTTGTTTGCCAATTGTTTTCATAAATATAAAGCTCTGAATCTTGACTGACAGATACATGAGTTGTTCTTTTGGAATTTCATTCCTTTTGCTTGTATGTATTATACCATCCTGAAGGAAGTGTATGATGATGTAATTGAAAAATAGTCAAGCGTGTGAAAGTTTCAGGTTAAAAGTATGGTAAGAATTTTAATTTAAAAAAGAAAACCTTTCTTTTACACTTGAATCATTCATTTAAAAATTCGTATTCCTATAATTCAATTGAATAAATACCATGAGATGAAATTCTTGTGCAAAATTTGCCTAGCTCTCTCTTCCCTACTTAGACTCAACTTTACCCATATACTTAATAGTCCAGAACCAGCCTAAGTAACTCTGATCTCTTCAGATGGAAGAACTGATTTAATGTCTGAGATGTGAAGTGGTTTACCACTGGTGTGTGTGTGTGTGTGTGTGTGTGTATGTGTGTTGTGTGTGTGTATTTATGTATGTGTATGTTTGTTTGAGGAGTGATTGGCATTTTGATAAGCAGTCCTCTTCCTCTATAAAATATGGTAATTGGCCCCTTGTTGAGAAGACAAGGCAGTGATCCCAAGTAGATTTCTCTAAAGATGTTTAGTTAGGACCTGAGGGATAAAAAGACTTTTAGCAGAGTCAATTGTCTGCCTTTCTGTAACTCTCTCTGAGCACTGGTCAGAGACTAGAGATCTGGAATCTGGTAGACTGCCTGTAGACAGTCCTCAAAAGATAACTGGTCCCTTTTGGAAAAAGAAAGGTATTGCCTGTGTAACCCCTGTAAACAGAGAGCAGAGCCATGACCTGGAAGATGAGAGGATATCTAAATTTTTTTTAATCCCCTAGTGTTACAGTGAGTTGTTAGGACAGTGCAAGTCTGAAAAGAAAGGTATTGCCTTTCTAGGAGTTCTGAATAGTATTTTTCTTTGGGGAGGGGATATCCAAACCCTAGGGGATATTTCAAATCTTAGAGAGATTGTGTATTGCTTTATGGGAAACCCAGGGATTTATTGGGATGTCAGAATAATGCCCTGATGGTATCCCTCATTTCAATTTCTTGGGAAGGGAACTATTTGTATGCTTTCTGTATCTGTTCATAGGCAACTATGAGTCCTTTGAATACCTAATATCTTTATATTTGCTTGTGGTGTCCTATGAATCCTTTGTATCTTCTGCATTTTCTGCAGGGTGAAATTGCTGCCTGATATTATCGGATGGGAGATGGGAACCCTATTTTAACCATAGCCAATAGACATTTATCAAGCATTTACTCTATGCAATGTAGTGTGTTAAGTGCTGGGGATTCAAAAAGAGGTAACAGATAGTCCGTACTGTCAAGTAGCTCATAATATAATGAGAGAGACAACAAGCAAAAAAAAATGTACAAACAAGCTATTTCCAGAATAAATGGGAAATAATTAAAGAGAGGGAAAGCATTATAAGGAACAGGGTGGGAAATGCTTCCTGTAGAAGATGGAAGTTA
This sequence comes from Phalanger gymnotis, assembly GCA_028646595.1. NCBI lineage: Eukaryota > Metazoa > Chordata > Mammalia > Diprotodontia > Phalangeridae > Phalanger > Phalanger gymnotis. The sequence goes on from CM053623.1 coordinate 146,953,239, forward strand.
AGTTGGGACTTAAAGGAAGTCAAGGAAGCCCAGTAAGCAGAGATGAGGAAGGAGAGCATCCTAGGCACTGGAAATAGAGAAAATGTCCAGGGTCAAGAGGTTGAGTATCTTGTTGTGGAGAAGCAAGGAGACCAGTGACACTGGATTGAAGAGTATGTGGCAGAGAGTAGGGTATAAGAAGACTGGAAAGATAGGAAGGGGGTAGGTTATGAAGGGCTTTGAATGCCAAACAGAGTATTTTGTATTTTTTCTTAGAGGCAGTGGGGAGCCCCTGGAGTTTGATGAGTAGGAGGTGACATGGTTGGGCCTAGACTTTAGGAAAATAGATTTGGTAGCTCAATGGAGGATATATTGGAGAAGGGAGAGACATAAAGCAAGCAGACCCACCAGCTTGCTGTTACAGTAGTATGAGCATGAGGTGATGGGGGCCTGGAAAAGTACTGGCAGTGTCAGAGGAGCAAAGTGGGAATCAAGAGATGTTGCAAAGGTGAAATCAACATGCCTTAAGCAGCAGACTGGCTATGAGGCTTGGGAGATAGCAAGAAGTCAACGATGATACCTACCTTGTGAGCCTGAGGGACTGCAAAGAGGGTATTGCCCTCTGTAATAATAGGAAAGGTATGTGTGTGGAGGATTTAGGGGGATATTTTGGATGTGTTGAATTTAAAATGTGTACTGAAATCTAGTTTGAGATATCAGAAATGTATTTGAAGATATGAGATTGCAGGTGAGCAGAAAGTTTGGAGTAGTGTGGGTTGATTTGAGAACTGTCAGCATAGAGATGATAATTAAATCCATTGGAAGATCACCAAAAAAGGTAGTATAGAGGAAGAAGGGCTGAGGAAGGGCAGAACCCAGTGGAACATATACAGTCAGAGGATGTGTTCTGGATGAGGATCCAGCAAAAGAGACTGAGAAGGAATGATCAGGTAGGTAGGAGGAGATCTAGGAGATGGGTAAAGGAGGAGATAGTAGCAGAAAACATGAATCTTATGAAATGAGGAAGGGGAGGGAGGCTCACAGAGTATAGCTTCAGCTTTTTTTTCTGTAAAATATGAGGCAAATTCTTATCTGATGAGATGGAAGATGGGGAGAGGAATGTCATGAAAGGTTTGAGGAAGGATAAAGAGGTTTAGAAGAGCCCTGTGGAGAATGGGATAGGGAGTTGATAAGGAAGGTATAAAAAGATTACCTAGCAGCAGTGAGAGTCCAGTAGAGGTTGTATAGCATAATTTTTTATTTTATTGAACTCAATCAGAATGATTGCATGACTTTCTCTACCTTTGTTCAACAGTATGTGTGTAGGAGTAAAGATGAACCAAAGCTGACAGGTCAAAATGTGCAAAATCATAAAGAGATGAGGGACTCAAGAAAAGAGTACATTATAGAACTGAATTGGTTCACCTGTGGGTCAAGATGGGAAGAAGAGGAGAGAATGGCTAGTGGAGGAGATATGGCCTGGGAGACAATTGAAAGGTCAAGGGGCTAGAAGTCATGGTGTGGATAACAAGTAGAGTTGGTAAGGAAAGACCGAGGGAGAGGTGGAAAACCAATAGACTGTGGTTGTATGAGGCAATTTTGGGATTCTTGAATATGGAGGTGGTACATTTGTGTCAAGATGACATCAAGATTAATGTTATGAGTATCTTTGTGTGTGGCCAAGGTGGAGGATTAGGTCATGGGAAGCAAGTTGGTTGAGGAACTGAGTGGTTAGTGTGTTTGAGGGAGAGTCAATATGTGTTAAAGTTCCCTAGTATGACGAGTTGGGAAGGAAAGAAAAATTATGACTCATGTACTTAACTCATTAGCTATGTTTGGGGATTTTCCATTATAAACTCTGAGGAAATGACCTTTTTGGATCAGTCCCTGAGATAGCAACTGGTATACGTGAGTCTAAGGTTTAAGGGGTAGGAGTGGTGGTCAGGTCTTGAAGAGGTCTGGGACACAGTCACATAAAGATACTTACTCATAGCATTAGGTTCTTGTCAGATACTATTTTTGCTTTAAATTCACCATTTTCTTTTGAGAGAGTAATTGGAAAGAATCTGACGGGAAATACAATGCACATATCAAAGTTTCACAGGAAATACAACATTCACATTCTTTGTCAAGATCTGTCCTTTAATGATGGTAGAAAAAATTTCACTAGCTTTCCATTGCCTCTTAAGAACCATAAATATCATCCTTAACATGTGTGTATATATATATATATATATATATATATACATATATATATATATATATATATATATATATAGTAGTTCTCTTTATGTGGGATGTTGTCTAATCTTAAACATCTCACTTTTCAAAAAGCTGAAGGTAAAGCACAGCAGTACCTGATTTATTCTACCATTACCCATGACAATCAGTAGTATTTTGGCATCATTTTTGAAGCATTTTTTTTCTTTTTGTGTGCTTTATTTCTTTTTTGCAATGACCAAAATTTTTTCTTTTCTCTGTGAACAAAGAACCAAACATAACAAAGGTATGTGCTTTATGGTCCTTGACAAAACTCTTTAATTTACTTTTTTGTATTAGTCACTGGTTTGGAACACAGTATTTTACCACTTCTGACAGATAGAACACCTGATGATCTGCTTAAAGATCTAAACTTCCTCAAGCAGCACTTTTTTCAACATTGGATTTGATGAATAATTTGTTTTTTACCTTTAGTACAATATGTAGAGAGGATAGCTTTGTTCTTTGTTTTCTAAGAGTTCCTAGTTTCATGACTTAACTGGACTGCTCTATTGTAAGTATCAAAATAATGATATTGAAAGAACAGAAAAAAAAGAAACCTTTCTGTCTGTTCTGTAACTGAACTTTGTTTTTATGTTTCATCTCCTCCGTTTATAGTGTGAGTTCCTTGAGAACAGGGTCTCTCTCTCACTTTTTTTTTTGGTCAACCCAGAACATAGTTCTTGGTACATATTAAGCACTTAATAAATGCTTCATTCATTCATTCATTCATTCATTCATTCATTCATGGTCAGACCTGTCACATAGGATGCTTTCTTGCTTTAGCATACATGTATGAATAAATGAATATAAGAAAGAAAAAGCATTTATTAAGTGCTTACTATGTGCCAGATACTGTGCTACATCTGGGGAGACAAACTTTAAAAAGAGACTCTCCTCAAGGAACTTAAAAGTTAATAGGCAAGGGGTGACCAGGGAATGAAATTTTATTCTGAGAAAATGGGTAGGGCTAGGAGAGAGATGGCCTGGGTGGTTTAATAGAATATTGTAGGATAAGTAGCTAAGACATTTGATAAATTCTAGTACCATTTCTGCATTTAGGTAGATGTTCATGTTTCTAAGTGTGTGTATGTTTAGAAAGAGTCAGAGAGAGACTAGAGCAAAACATTTTCAGTTATAAAACACAATCATGGAAAATTATGGATGTATGTTAGAAATCATACCTGTCAGAATATTGACATAGAGTCACATTGAAACTGCTAGCCCAGAGCTCATTGAACTTTTCCCCTCACTTTGGAAATTCAAATTTAATCTTGAACTTTTTTGTATTAAATTTTATTTTTCCAACTAACAAACATGTATTGCTCTTCTGTCTTACCTCCTTCATCAAAAAAAGTAAATGAAAAACCTTTTATTTCTATGTCATATAGGCATAGTCAAGCAAAAAAATTCTGTTTTTTCAGTAAAATAATAGTAATTATAATAACAATGTTAAAATTGTGACAGATTGTGACAAAAATTGAGAAATGGAACAAATTCAGAAATTTTACTGTCTGTCAAAGGTATTAACCTTTCCAGCTCTGGTTTATTTTAGGTTGCCTTTTTTTCTCTGAATTTGACACGCATATTTATGTATGACAGAATATGTATGTCTATATAGCACACAGATGGTTGAAAATATACTCCTCCTCTGGCTCAGAAAATTTTATTGTTGACTGTCATGACTTTAAGGACATTTGTTGAAATGTCATTTAGAGATTTAATATGCTAGATCAACACCTTTGTTTGTTTTTCATAGTTGTATCAGATAGTTCAGTTTGCAGAATATAATGAGTTATATTATCAAAGACCAATGAATATTTATGGTAGTTCAAGGAGCTAGAAACAGAAATAAAACTTGCTTAATAATGTTAAAGCAGTTATCTTTTATTATGATTTTAAAAGAAATTTAAGATAAAAACAATTCATTCTATTTGTTGTATTTTATAAAAAAATAATTAGGACTCAGCAGTTTGACATGAACTTAAAAATGTTCATAGTTTAACAGTTAAAATATAGGCTTGAATAGAGAAGTCTTTAATCTAAAAAGATTTGTTTTTGTCTTCCATTATCAATTCTGTTTTTCCTCTGATGTCATGCTTTTGACAGCAGAATTAGTGATTCAATTTAATTTAATAAAACAAGTATTTATTACACATTTAATATATACTAGGCAGTGTGTTAGGTACTAGGAACACAAAGACAGAACCAAAGCAATTCCTGCCCTCAAGAACCTTACATTCAATTACATATGTTTATAAGAAATTAAATGTAAACTACTAATTAATTTCTGGTGGGGAGGGCACTAGCAACTGGGGTTTAGGTAGTATGCTAGGATATGTTTTAAGTGAAATGGCACTTGAACTAAGCTTTGAATGAAGCTGGGGTTTCTACCAGAAGACGGAAAGGAGGGTGAGCATTCACGGTATGGGGGACATTCTGTGCAATCACTGGAGATGGGAAATTAGATACTGCATATGAGAAATATCTAGCAGGCCAGTTGGATGAGAATACAGAATTCATGAAGGCAAGAGATGTGCAATAGCTTATAAAGGTCGTAGGAGCCAAAGAAAAGAGTCCAAATTCTCTCTTAGAGGCAAGAAGGAGAGAACCAATCACTGGGGCTTTTTGAGCAGGGCAGTGACCTAGTCACACTAGTACTTTATGAATATCAATCTGTCAGGTATGTAGAGGATGGACTAAAAAGAATAGAGACTTTAGAGTGGTATGTCAAATTGGGGGCTAAGCAATGATTGATTCAGGAAAGAAAGGATAAGGACTAGAACTAGAATCATGGCTGTGTGAGTACACAGAAGTTGATGAATAAGAGGTATATTTTGGAGGTTGAATCAACATTCCTTGGTGTCTTATTGTGTGTCAGTGGTAGGAGGATGACTCCATCACTGCCATCCAAGGTGTCTGGAAGAATAGTGCCCTTAATAGAAATCCAAAAATTAGGGAGGAGGAAAGGATTGGGGAGAAAGGCAAAAAGTTCTGATTTGGACGTGTAACATTTGAGCTGCCTAAAGGCATGCAGTTGGAAATGTCCACTAGGTAGTCATTGATGCAGGACTGAAGTTCAGGAGAGAGAGACTGGTTAATGATATATAAATCTGGGAGTCATCATCATAGCAGTGATAGTTGAAACCATAGTAGCTGATGAGGTCACTAAAAAAGAGAGATCAAAGCCTCAATTAATTTTAACCAACATTGCATCAGGTGCTGAGAATACAGAGATGAAAGACAACACAAGAGATAGACCTAGGTTCTAACATTTTCTAGTTACGTGGCTTTAATCAAGTTTCTTTAACTCTTTGGGCCTTAATTTTCTCATCTGTAAAATGAGGATAATGATACCTTCCCTTCCTGAAAGCAGAAGTCTGGATCAGATAATCTTTTATATTTACTTCTAACTCTAAGGCGTATGATTCTCTGAATTAAGAAAAATATAACTCATAAACATAAAACTGGCAGTGGTAAAATAGAAAGTGTGACTGGGTCTAACGGAAGGGGAAGGGAAGGGAATAAGCATTTATGTAGCACCAGCTGTGTGTCAGGTGCATTATTTTTGCAAATATAATCATTTGATTCTTATGACAACTCTACAAAGCAGGTGCCATTATAATCCCCGTTTTTTTTTAGTAAAGGAAATGAAGGTGAACAGATTATGTAACTTGATCAGGGTAACACAGCTGGCAAATGTATGATATAGCATTTGAACTCAGGTCTTTCTGCCTCCAGATCTAGTATTCTATCTACCAGCTTCCCCTAGGCATGGATATAACTCTAGCTCCATTCCTTTTTGGTAGATACTAGACAGTGGCAGCCATAGGACCTTTGGGGGAGGAAACAATATGATACTTGTGTATCTTGCATTGTCTTGAATAGAAGCAATTGCTTTTTAGGTCAGTGTGAGAGACCATTCCTTCCAGATGGAAAAAATTATCCCAGGGGCTATGCTTCAATCTCAAAGCTCTTAATATTATAATTTCCATATCACTTCTTTGAGCCTTGTGTTCTCTTAATAGTTGAGTAAGATTCTGCTGTACTCTAATTATTAACCCTTAATCCCCAAACATCTGTCACACTTATTGTACCAAGTTTCTATGCCTTCCCCCACTTTTTCCTGACTCCTCTGCCATATATTTTCAAGACGAGCTGGGGTTTTAGCAAGAATATGTAGGAATATGTAAAGGAAGAGAATAAATTCAGAAATAAAAAATAAAGGTACAAGCCATAAAATATAGGTTACATCTACTCATAATGATCTGGGTATTTGTGAGCTACAGGTTTATCATATCTCCTACACATTTTTTAACTGATCCTGGCCACAATGATTTGACCATTTTCCAGTCCAGCCTAGGGCTCCAGCTGTAGTCTCTGCTCTCCATCCATCTTCTACCCAAGAATAACGTTTGTTTTTCTTAGAACACTCTATGCTGTCTCTTAGATGTGCTCTAATTCTGTTTTATAAGCTCATAGTTCATTTAGAAAATCTTGCTAAAATTTCAGCCAATCAGAAGCCACCAAGCTTGTACCTTGGTCCTCCCCATTCTTCTGCCACCAGTCCCAAGTGTGTATTTGCTTAACTAAGGCCCTGACATTTCATTCACCAACTCAGGGGCAAGAAGGTGATACTGAGTGATATAAACAGGTTTCCCCTCACCTCAAAACTCACAAATACCCAGATTTGTTGAAGTTTATTTCCTTCTTCCTTTATTCCTTTTCCTGTAACTAGCCATTCACAATCTTGTTTTTTCTTTGCTTTTTCCACTTTGTTCAGCCATTCTTCTCTGACTTCTTTTCTTCTTCTTCTGGGTTTGAATAGGAATACAAATACTGTGACTACAGTATGTGCAAATACATTTATAGGACTAATGAAAAGTCCTTAGATGAAGATAAAATTCATATTCTTGAGGTCTGTATTTAATCTAAATACATGGAGGAAAGCCAATGTTCAGAAACTGCTCAGAAACGATTTTTCTTATTGCAAGTCAGCAGCCTATGACACTTTGTGAACTTAAAGAAAACAATATTAAGAAGTATAAGTGCAGTTTTAATTTACAGAGAGAAGGAATTTTATGAATTGTAAACCTGGATATACTGAAAGAGTATAAATATTACCTTGTCAATCTCATATATTTCTAATCCTTTTTAGAGTGATTTTGAACATGCTTAGGGTGATATTCTCAGGTAAGTTTCTAATGGCAGGTTTCTTCAAGTCTGATTATTATTGAAATAGGATGCCAAGGGCTGGTGGGAAGTGAAATGAGGGAGGATGGATGGTAGGGGAATTTCTTCCCTAAAAAAGAGAATAAGAGGACAGATACCTTTATTTTTTTATTGGTATAATATTTCCTGGACAGGCAAATAGCCTCCATTATATCTGACTGTCTTAGGTGCCATGATTCTGTGAAAATTCAATACTCTAGTTTTCCTGATTAGGTTGGAACTGATATTGATTTATTATAACGATATGATAGATTAGTATATCCCTCAGTCAATATTTTGGCACCATTGTAAGGCAATTTAGAGAAAACTCCCTTGCTATGATACACACTAAACTAATTTTTTAAGAAGTTAACAATGTTTGTTGGCTATCTTGTGCTTTACAAAATAGAATTCTGTGAAAATTGATTGTGAAGCAAATTCCTATAATGTGAATCCTGTGTTCCCAGTGACTTCTTCAATTAAATTAGAGACGCACAGAATAAAATCTTCAATAGACTGTATTGAATGATATGAAGATGTGTGCCAGACTGTAGACAGGTACGGTATTGTGTGATATCGAAAGCTTTTTGCCTTCTGATTGTCAATGTGGTATTTTCAGAACTTTATAAAGTTCTGGCACTTTCCTAGCATTCTTCTTATCATAAGCAAGGAAGGCATCGTGTTAAGAGCTAGGATCAAAAAGACATAAACCTTATCCCTTGCCTTCATTCAGCTTGCAATCCATTTGGACAGATAGACCATATGCACAAAGAAACAAGCAGTGATATGTCTATATGGTCTGAATACCAAACAATTAACAACAGGTAATACATGCAAATATAGCTGAGGAAAGATAATCATAGACTTATGTGTGTTTAGGGAAGGCTAATTTGTGACAAAAATTAAGATAAACTAGAAATTCTGATGGAAGCGGTCGATGTTGACCTTATAGATATCATTGAAATTTGATGAGATAAAAGCTTTAACTACTAGAATGCTTCTAGAAGAATATAACTTGGGGCAGCTAGGTGGCACAGTGAGTAGAGCACCGGCCCTGGAGTCAGGAGTACTTGAGTTCAAATCTGGCTTCAGACACTTGACACATTTACTAGCTGTGTGACCTTGGGCAAGTCACTTAACCCCAATTGCCCTGCCTTTCCACCTGCAAAAAAAAAAAAAGTATAACTTATTCAAAAGAAAGGTGACAGGGGCAGGATATTGTTGTTTTTTAAGAACATATACTAATATGAGCAAATGAAGTAACCAGAAGAGTGTGCCAAGAGAACTTTTGAGTGATTGTCAGTGGGAAGAAATGAAAAATGATTTTGTCCCCTGAGTATAGATGAGAAATTTAAGCAGATCACAAAGAATCATGATATAGCAGTAATGTGGGGCTTCAGTTGTAGTAAAATTTGTTGGAACTCTGTCAGGATCCAAGGTAAGATAATAGTATCTTTGACTTATCTTAATGATAATTTCAGTCTTTAAAGGTCAGAGGAACCAAGAAGGTGAAATTCTGATTGAACTTAAGTTTCACTAAAAGGAAAGAAATGGTTCTTGAGATATAAATGACGGAAACCTCAGGAGAAAAGAGATCAGTACCTCTTGGATTTGTAACAAATAAGAAGAAATATGGGTAGACCTTACATGCACCCTAGATTTGTGGAGAACAGATTTCAAAGTGCTTAGGAGAATGATAGGTAGACCTCCCTGGACTAAATCAGGGGTTGGCAAACTACAGCCTGTATGCCAAATCAGCCCGTTTTTATATAGCTAGTGAGCTAAGAATGGTCTTTGAATTTTTAAACAAGATTTGCTTAAAAATATTTGATCTCATCAGACAATTCCTATTTTTCTTTCTCATCAAATTTCCTTTCTTCCTTAAGAATTTCAGTTTTCGGTTTAGGGGTCAGTAATGTATGGTTTGCAAGCCAAATCTGGTTTTTGTTTGGCTCAAGATCCTCTTTCTCTTTTTCTCCCTTCTCCTTCTTTTAACGTGTAAAGCATTTCACAAAGTTTAAAGCACTACCAATGAATGCTAGCTGTTATTGTCATTGCACAATTAGATGGATTTAGAATTAATTGAATAGTCTGACTCAATGAGTACTCATTAATTATTCAGTGTCAGCTTGGCAGAAGGCCTCTATTGGTATGTCCCAGCGATTTGGGCTTGGTGCTCTATCAAGGTTTTTATCAGTGACTTGGATAAAGGCTTAGATGATATGCTTATCAGATTTTCAGATGACACAAATTTGAGAGGGAAAGTTAACACACTGGATGATAGGGCCATCTATTGGAAATATTGGGACAAATTTATTAAGATAGATTTAATAGGGATAACTAAATTGACTTCAATAATACAAGATGGGAGAGGTATGGTTAGCACTTTGAAAAAAGTTCTGGAGGTTTTAGTGGACTGCAAGCATACTATGACTCAATACAATGTTATGGCAGCCAAAAAAGTAAAGTGATCTTGTGTTTAATTAAGTAAGGAATAAATATACGATGATCCCATTGTGCTGGGGGAGCTGGTCAGACTATATCTGGAAGGTCATGTTCAGTTCTGGGTGTCTGTATCACCAGTGCCATACCCACAGGGGTTGCTATATTCTCAGGTTTGAGCTGCAAGATAGAACAGACTCTCTTCAATGATGACAAAACCAGAACATTTATTCCAACACCAGAGAGCCAAATCCATCATAGCAACAAGGAAATCTACACACATTACTTGCTGCTTCACTCTCTTTCCTAGCTCCCCCACATTCACACTTCCTGCTCCATTCATTTGGCAAGCTCCTCCCACCACAGGCTTATGTGACTCAGGCTTCCGTGTGACTCAGGGGCTCAAAGCAGGTTGCATAGGGCTATTAATGGATGGGAAAGATCTTCATTGCATCAATATTATAGTGCCATAGTTTGTGAAGGACTTTAATAATCTGGAAAGTGCTTAGAGGATGGTAAGCAAACTGATAAAACACTCAAAACCATCCTATATGTACCTATGTTGAAAGAAATGACCATGTTTAACTTGTAGAAGAAAGGGTTCAGAGGTTGGCATGATAACATTTTTTCAGGTGTTTATTCAAGACTCGTTATTTTTGCCCCCTGAATGTAGAATGAGGAGCAAATGGTAGAAATTGCAAAGAGGGAAATTTAGGCTTTGTGTCATTTGAAACTTCCTGAACGTTTAGAGCTATCAAAAAACTATAAGATGCCATCCATGGAGACATTATTGGAGGTCTCCAAGCACAGACTGGATGATCATTTATCTGGAATGTTATAATGGGAATTCTTTTTCAATTACAGGTTGGGAACCATGGAGCTCTGAGGTCTTTTCTGGTTCCAAAATTGCATAATTATGTTATTTTGTGAAGTGAGACTTAATTTGGGCTTCAAATGAAGGATAGGACTTAGGTAAGCAGAGAGAAGGGTAGTGGTGGTAGTAGGGATTTTTAAAAAGTGTAACATCATGACCTGAGACTTGGAGATGATAATACTGCCATAATAGGTTACTACATAAATAGGACAAGTAGTATAACAGTTTGATTGGAATAGAGCATTCAAATAGAGGGTCAATGAAAAGAGAAATTGGAAATTGAGAGTATGGCCAAATTGTGGGAGGTTTTAATTTAAATATTGTCTGAATGCAATGGAGGAGCTGTTGAAGTTTCTGAGCAGGGTTAAAGTATTTAAAATAGATTAACTTGGTAATAGTATATAAAATAGATGATAAGTTAGATGTAGGGAGATCAGTTAGGAGAATATTATAAAATTTTAGGTAAGAAGTAACATGGACCTGATCTATGGATTTAGAAATAGAGAATGTGAGAAGATCTCTGTTCTGTAATCCATACATTACCTGTGATTCTTTCTCATAAATTTAGAAATTCTGCATTTCTATGTTTTGCTCTCCTTAAAAAATAAAAAGCAGAATCAATAAACAATGCATTTTAAAGTTATCTATGTTGTTTTTTCCCTATGCATCTATGTCTCCCTTTTTGCAAAACAAGGAAATTATGTGAGATATAATGTTTCATTTTCATGCAGCAGTTTATTCTGATTATGTCTTAATATAGCTCAGGATTAGTATTTGGGGCCATATATTTTGCAACAAAATGTGTAACTCTATTAGTGTGCAGTCTAATAAGAATTCCTGTGTGTAAATGACAGTGGGTTTTTTTTCTTTACTTCAATTAGTACAGTTTTGCTTCAAATTCACAACTTCAGAAATTTTTTTTTGCTATAATATTTTATTTGTTTGTGTGGTTGAAAAGAATATATACCTACTGGACCTGGAGTATACCTTTCTATCCTGACTCACTTTAGATTTCTTTTCTCCTATTTTAAGTCATGGACACTTTTGTCCCTATTCCCTCATTGTGAAGTAACCTAAGAAGCAAAGAATTAACATTGTTCAGCATTCACCGGAAAGGTAACTGTGTACTGGCAAGAAAACATTTTTCTGTTCCTCCTGTTGGACCATAGTGAATTTCTTTGGGTGCCACCTAGTATTGAGATTTACATTTCTCTCTTAGTTTGGAAACTTACTGGTAGGTCAGCTGGTTATGCCATAGTTTTTATTTTGAAATACAGACAGCTCCAAAAGTCCATGACTTTATGAATAGAAGAATCATTGAAACATAGTAGAAAGGCTTTGTAAATATTGCTTGAAAATGAATTTGCCTTTTGATTATCAATATAAATTTATCCAAATTTGGCTTTGTTTGGAGGGATATAAACATACCAAAATTTTAATGAACTTACTATGTATTTGAAAAGATTCTTTCTTTATTGATTAGCATTGGATTCAGAAGTTTACTCCCTATAGATAGTACTATATAGGCTGAAATTTTTGTTTCCTTGATTGAAGCTATGGAAACTGACCTGATCTAGGATCTGGAATCCTATACTTTGGCGATGTTAAAAATAAACTGACTAAAAGCAAAAATAGAATCGAGGTAGAATCTTAAAACACATTTATTTGTTTTTATTTGCCTTTTCATAACTAATAAGTTATAGCTTGTAAGGTTTATGCCATGGGCATGTGTGAGAGAGATGGAAAAGGATCTATCTACATATATTTATGTATTTATGTATTAAATATGTATATCCATGTTCAGTTTCAGAAAGAAGGAAAACCTTAGGGACCATGTGCTTGATACTTATTAATTACATTTTCCCAAATTGACCTGTTAAATAATCTTTATATCTCAAGGTGAAAGATTTATAATGTCCCTTCTGTGCAGTATTAAACATTGGCCAGCTAATGTTAGAAACTAAGGGGTACAAGTATAATATTAGAAAATATATTATCACAGACTGACCCAATTATAAGTTTTAAAGTTAAATTTAAAGTGGAAATCATGATATTGTATAGCGGTAGTCTTAAAGGAAAGAATATTCGCTATGGACATTTGTATTTGTGTGCTTTCTTAAAAGTTTTAGCATCATACATATTCCTTAATTTGATAGAATCTTTTTTACCTTAGGAATGATTTTAAGGAACAGTTTCTACTAGTAGCAAAATAGTTCCATTCTCAGTTGCTGCTGTGAAGGTCTCAAAACATGTGACTGTACATGTGAACACTGTGTGCAGATTAAAGCTGCGGGGCATGATTGGAGGAGACACCAACTGCCAAGTCGATGAGGCGACTGAGAGTGCCGTCCTTCCCAGCCAACAACAGCATGTGATTATGTAACGCCTGCAGTGTCTGGCACTGTGCTCCATTGGAGACACATCACGTGTTGTGCAATGCTCTTGGCCTTGAAATTCAATTAGATTGATTTGAATGATGCGTGAGTCTGCATGAGATAAGCTTTTACTGTTATACACTAGAAAGCAAATGGGTTGATTAGTAGCACATGAATTGATAAATTGCTGTTGTAATTCCAACACGAATATTTGCATTGCATATATATCATTGTGGCACTAAAGAGCTAAAATTAAGCATTATGTAACTTGGCCGAATGAGAGAAAAAAATCTCGGAGCAGGAGAATAAAACGTTTTGTTTCTGACAGCAGTAAGATTTCAGTCTTAGTATGTTTTAGCATAATATTTTAGAAGCTGTTTTGCAGACTGAGGAAATGTTCTTCTTCATGGCCTGGCTCATAATTGGAAATAAAAAATCATTTTGTTAATCATTTTTATAATGAACATTAGTGAACAAGAATTAAAAATTATGTATATAGGTGGCATGTTGACATTCTTTAAAATTATTTTCTGTTTGAGGTGATACTCAGTGGCTTAAAGTAATTAGGACCTTTTATTAGATGTTAACTCCTAATAGCTTAAAATAACAAATATTTTAAAAGTGAAAGCTCTTGTTATCTTTTCACAAAAAGATAAAAGGGGTGGTGGTGGCAAATATCTTAAAAAGTGAATCCCAGGAAAGAAGACAAGGCACTATTTTACTAATAAGCACTTGAAGAGCAACTGGGATGTGACCAAGATCGATGTTAGGTGTTTTGCTTTCCCTCTCAACTCCTTCCAAATGGGATTTGAAATTTCAACAAGGAGTCCTGGAGAGAAGTTGATGTTCATTTTCTGACCTTTTGAAAGAGTAATAGAGCTGCCTAAGCGCTAAGAAGGTAGAGGGAACTGAAATGTTAAGCAAATGTGCTTCAGTTTCGGTATATGAAGAAAGATAAGACATGTATTTCATCTAGTGCAGCAGAGCTGCAGTTATTGTTTCTTCTTACAGAAAGATTTCATAGGATCATAAGATCATAGATCTAGAACTGTAAGGAACCTTAGAGGTCATCTAGTCTCTCATTTTAAAAAATGAAGATATGGAAACCCACAGAGAGTAAGTGATTTGGCCAAAGTCACATAGATAGTGAGTGACAGAGCTGGAATTTAAACTCACACCCTGTGCCTTGTGTTCACTTCTCTTTCCACTATACTCCTGTTCTTTTTATTATTTTCAATATATGCTTATTTTCAAATATAACTTTCTATACTCAGTTTAAGAAGGCCATTAATAGTAGCTTAGAGGGTCTATGTAGCTAAGTCTCCACAGGTAATGTTTTAATTAGTTACTAATTTAACCATGTTAAAATACCAGATTTTTGAAATATGTTTTCTCTTAAGCTGAATCCATGTAATGCAACAGACACATATATGTACATATTATTTTACTTTTGTTTCTAGGTTACCCATAGCTCTGGTACTACTTGTGTGACTATTGCCAAGTCACTCAACCTCACTTTAATCATCTCTAAAATGTGGGGGTTCAATTAGATTACCTTTACAAAGACTCTCAGTTCTAAATCTATAATGTTTATGATAGGAACTAATATGCTTTATTTATATTATAGGCAATTCTCTTATTACATTACAGGGGAAAATTACTTTGTAATTGGCATATTCTCTGTTCATTAAATAGTAGGATTATGCCTTAGAAAGCATCTGGTCTAAACCAGCTTATTTTACAGATAAGGAAACTGAAGGTCAGAGAGGTTAAATGATTTGCAGAATGTCACATAGGTAGTAAGCAACAGAGGTGGAATTTGAAATCCTATCCTCTGACTCCAAGTCCAGTGTTTTTTCCACAGTGCATGAGTGGAACAACTTCATCGGAGTAAAACATCTTGTGGGCATGTAGCAGTATTTTCAGTAGTCAAAATAATGTAATCAGAATAAAATTTTTAAAATGGCATTGGAAGACAGCCCTCTGGCTCTTAAATTTGCCTCTAGATGAGATAACTTTGTTGATGAGTGCATTCAGACTTGATTTAATGAATTGATTAATGAATTATGATGAATAATGAATAATGAGGGATTGCTCATTGTCGTCAGTGCATATAACCAACTGCTACATCTAAAAAAAAATGGGAAAGGCAAGGATTAGCTCATTCTTTATCCTACCATAATTGAATTCAGTTCTTTTCCTGTTTACATCTTTGAATGATGATATATGACCCATCACTGTGATGGTTCTTTGGACATCTTCTGAAATTTTTTTATTATTTTCAAAGACTCTCCTGTTTCATTTGACTAACAATAGCTTTATAAAGTTATTGACACCTTACAGTGATGAACACAGCATAGGATACAAAAATTCTATTGAGGGGGCTCTAAAAATATATAATCTATATGAGAAGTTTTGACAGTTACAGGTTAATAATAGAAACTCTGAAAAGTGTGTGTTTTTAAAATGCATACTATTAGTTCACCAGTCACAGTATAATGACATACAATAGTATACGAATATAGTTTTTATACTCAAATTATGCTGTTTCTATTATACATTAAGAAGTAGATGATGAGCTGTTTAACTGTTATACTTAAAGGAAATAATAAAAAAAAATCATACTTGGCACCTGTATGTGATGTTTCACATTTTCTTAATATGTTGGGGGGGGTGCAATAAAACTACTCCTTGGAAATAAACTTCAGATTCATATCAGACTTGAATATCAGTGTTGAAAATGTGTCAGCCCACAAAAATGTCTTCATGTATTTTATAATATATGAAATCAGCATTTTGCAAGTGCTTATGGGAAGTTATTTTCTAGAATTTCTATCACAAAACTTGAGCACATTAAAGATAGGCCACTTTGGCACATTTTATTCTAAAGTGACATATTATGGGTACTAAATTTTTATAACAATGAGGATATTAATAGGCAACAAGTAGGATTTTGTAAGCAATATTCAGTAATGGACTGCATCTTTACTACTTCAAAATTAACTAAAAGTTGTGACATTATAATAAAAATTTTAGGTAGAGCATTTGTTAAAGGCTTACTATGTGATAGGAACAATATATTTACAAGTTCTGTGAATATAAATACAAGTAAAAAAGATAGTCACTTTCTAAAAAAGCTTACATTCTGATGGGGGAAGATGGCACATAAAGGAAAATTGGGAGGAGGGAAAAAGTGGATATCTGCCTTAGGTAAGGACAGTGGTGAGTTGGTAGAGAAGTTCAGAGAACGTGGGAGTGAAGTAAATATGGCCTCTCAAGAAATGGTGATCTGAGCCAGGGACTCACCAAACAGAACAGAAGACCAAAGGGCAAAGGTATCTCCATGGTGAAAAGGCTTACTGGCATGGAGGTAGAGAAGTTCAGTAATTGAGGCATGGAGCAAAGAATGAAGTACACATGACCTGGGGACTTCATGAAATGGTAGTTTGTACCACAGACATCAAACAGAGAAAGGACTTCATGTCTTATGTCTCTCCAAGAGACTAAATGAATAAAGATAAAGGGATAGTGGAGAGAGTGCTGACCTTGGAGTCTAACAGACCTAGATTTGAATTCTGCTTCAGATATTAACTAGCTGTGTGCCTCGATTTCTTCTCCTAGAAAATGGGCATAGTGCTTGCACCATCTATTTCACAGGGTTGTTTTGAAGCGTGCACTTTGTTAGCCTTAAATCATTAAATGAATAAGGGCTATTTCTGTTATTATTGTTGCTTTTATAGATCCACATACCCATGTGTGGTTTTTTTTTTTATAAAAATGTAGATAATGCCAGGTTTTCAAAGGCATAGGCAAATGCATTATATACTGTGGTTGACCATCTGTATCATGACTAACATCGGAATAAAGAAGTAAATTAAGTATGTAGGAGCATAGATTGAGAACTGGAAGAGGTCTCAGAATCCATTTAGTCTGACTTCTTCATTTTGCGGATGAGAAAACTGAGGACCAGAGTGATTTAGTGGTATGCCCAATATCTGAGGTGGGATTTGAACTCAGATATTTCTGACTCCAAGTACAGGGCTCTATCTTCTACACCAATCTGCCCCTAAATGTGAATAAGGTGTATAGAATTTAAATAAAGAATTTCTATTTATTGAATGCAGAAAGTGAGAGAAGCTACTTTTTCCTCTCTTTTTCCATTCCTTTGCCCTTCATTGTTTTAACATTGCAACTGTATATTGGTATGAGTTTGTTTAGAGGGGAAATCTCTTGAGATTATAATTTTCCGTTTTCAGTGCTTTCTGTCTTAAAGAATGGATGCGTCTTTCTGCTTCTCACTGTAGCATAGAGTATGAGGATTATTTTACTGGTACTGTATTTCCTTTTCCTACTGGCTGTCATGTTACTTTTGACTGTAAAGGATATGCTAATGACTGCTGAGGCAGAAATTAATTTGAATGTCATAAATTGTTGAACCTTGGACTGATATATATTTTTCCACTTAAACTAACAATCACCTCTTTCAAACTGATGAAAAAAATACATAACTTCTTTGACTTGTAGTTTAATGTGAGAATCTCTGCAAAAAGAAGATATCATGAGGTTTTGTTTAAATTCCAGCATAGCTTTTACCCATGTTTTAACCAAGAAATTCACATGAGGCACTTTAACATTAGTCCTTATTTCAATCTTACTTCTCTTTTGAATACTGTTGAGATAGGTTTAAAGTATCTTAAATCAAGATAAAGATGAAACTCCAAAATTAATTTTCCCTTTAAAACAGTTCCTGGCAGCAGGTAGAAAATAAATGAACTGAAGTCTGTATTCTAGTGGTATAATTGCACATACAGTGGCAAGTTACTGTAGCTGACAGGTTTCAAATTACTGTAGCTTATTATGTAAGACACCTAAAATGGTTTGATGTGATATTATTTCCAAACAAAGTTGTGAAAGCATGTGTTAGGACAACAAACAATCCAATGAAATTTTTAGCAATTTACCTTCTGATAATTATCACTTCTAGCAAGGCTAGAAACTGATTTATATAATTCTGAGAGGCATATTTTTAAAAGCCCAGGAACATAAACAATGCTCTAAGGAATCTTATAAATTATTAGGCTTGACATTATTAGAAAGAACAGTAATAATTATTTCCTTAATGTATCACTTTAAAGAAGCAAGAAATCCCATCCAAGACCAGGTTTAATTGAATATATACCTTTGAATATCACAGTTAATGGAAAGCTTGTGACATGAACTGATGAAATTCAGGAATTTAGCTCATATACTTGACACATATGCTTATACATGTGCACACACTGGAATTCAAAACCTTGCATCTTAATACTTAGAGTAAGAAATATAACATACCTACAGTGTACTTTTAGTTTAGGAATATTAGAGTACTTTCAAAATTTGATAATTATTCTTTCAGACATTTGATAATTGTTATTCTACCACTGTGAAATCTAGATGCTGTTGGTGTAGCCTTGGGTAAGCCATTTAATCCTACTTGGCCTCATTTTTTTTTTATTTTTAAAATAGTGATGTTGGACTTAATGGATTGTCAGGGATCTAATATTTCAATAAATACAGAAAGGCAAACAAATGAAAGTGTCCTTTTTCTAAACTGAATGGTAGTTCATTTTCACATCAGGCCTCATGAACATGAGCCCATGCTCCATGGATCCATAACCCATGGGTTTGAGTTATATATAATCTGAATAATCTCTGCTATCCTTTTCCACCTCATTTTACCGATGAGAAAATGGAGGCAAATAAAGTTAATTGATTTACTTAGGGTCATATAGCTAGTAAGTGTCTCAGGCCAGATTTGAACTCAGAAAGATGAGTTTTCCTTTCCCACCTAGCTCACCTCCATAGTGTTCTATGCTAATCAGTATGACTTAGTGGGTAGAGAGCCAGTCTCAAAGTTAGGGAGGTAGGGTTTCAAACACTGTATCTTACATATTTCCTATCTTTGTGGCTATGGACAAATTATGTAACCTCTCCTCCTCTCAGGGGACTACTATCTAAGACTGTGGAACAGTTGCTAATCTTCCTTGGTAGAAGAGTTTCCTCACCAAGGAGCTTCCTACATCAATGAAATCACAGGACCAGACTCACCTCTCTTCCCCACCTCCCAAACCTCCATTTCACAAGTTGCCCCTTTGAGGGGTAATGGAAGGGGAGGAAATGCAAGTATTATTAGCTCCCTTTCAGATGTAATAGGATCCTGGGACCATAGATTTAGAGCTAGACATTAGTCCAACCCTGTCATTTTGCAGATAAGGGAATGGAATGACTTGTTCAAAGTCACATCTGGAAATGCAACAGGAGAGGCAGAGCCAAGGTTCAAAGCCAAGTCCTTTGACACCCAATCCAGTGCTTTTATCCCTGTTCCCTTCTGCTTCTAGATGGGAGAATAGACTTAGAACTTGTCTGAATTCATATTTATTAAAAGGAGAGCCCAATAGCTTAGATTTTTTTCTAATTTCAAGGTTAGTAAGCTTTTTGCTACAGTATGCTGCCTTTAAGTTAAGAAGAAAGGAAATTGATATAAGGATTCATAGACAACAGTATAAATAATAGCTACATTTTGTTATAATATACCTTTGATTCATTATATCTTTAATTGAAATGATCAGTGCTCTTCTGTATTCCTCTTCTGTATCCCATGGCAGTTATATATAATCAGGAATAGACTGGCTCAGGCAATATAAGATGGAGTTTAATGGACAATGATTATCCTTCCAATACTGATAATACATTTTTTGCTTGTCAGACAAAAGATGTGATGTTTGGAAAGGCCTGTGTCTCTTCCCACTTTTCCATCAATAACCTCACAGGAATCAAATGAAACATGTATTGTCTTGCTTGTATAATTGGAGGTATGGTTGTCCCTTGTCTTTAGGATGACGTGGAGCGGCATAATGAAGCTTTATTTATTGTAATCTGAAATGGTAGGCAAATAATACTGGCTTTTAAACTTCATATGGAAGATGTGTGGTCTTGTCTCATGGGAAGAAGGAAAATGATGAAATGGGGTGATGCATTTTTCATCACATTGTGCATTCGTTTGGGAAAAATAGGAAGTCCCATTGCCAGGATAATGAAATTTGGTTTGACTAATTTAATGTTATTAGTGCCTGCACATGTCAGTCATCTTAAAATCATGTGAGATGTACTAAGGGGTTCATAATGATATTTTGAAACTCTCTCCCCTTATAAAAACTTCTAAACTTTTTCTTTTGTTCCTGAAAATACTGTTCACATATCAAAAGGCAAATTGCAGTATCTTTCTCGAGGATGATAATTATTTTTCCTAACATGTTTATGAGGCTTGTACTCTAATTTTCATGAAGTTGTTTATAATATTTAGTTTATACACCTAAGGTAGTGTGAGGTAACCATGGAAACTGTCTAGCCCATATTCAGTGCAATGGTTTGTCTTCCCACACAGGTCAGGACACAAATATTCCCAGAAACCAACTCAATTTGTTGTGCCTTGAACATCAGGCAGTTTTAAGAAGAAACTGGTTCCTAATCGACACATACAATTTCATACTTAATTAGCAGTTTGAGCCTCTCTGTATTTTACTAACAGATGAAACATTCAAAACATTTGCCATCATAATACATCTGTTTCCCAGACATACTTAAATGCAAGAATTGTGTAGCAAATAAAAGCAATAGTTTAGCAAGAAAAAAATTCAGACAAAGTTGTCATTCCTTCAGAGTTGTACTTCCATAAGCCATTCAAGGATTAAAGAAGATTTTAAATGATAATTTCAACTATCCATGCTTCCTAAAGAAGATAAACACATTTTCCATAGTTACTTTTTCTTCTATTTTTGTTGATTACTAAGATACATGGATTCCTATGTCATTTCCATTATTACAGCCTTTCTTTTTTTTTCAATCTGGCTGTTATTCTTTTTTTTTTTTTTTTGAGGCAATCAGGGTTGAATGACTTGCCTGGGATCACACAGCTAGTGACTGATTTGAACTCAGGTCCTCCTGACTCCAGGGCCAGTGCTCTGTCTACTCCACCTAACTGTCTGTCTGGCTTTTATTCTAAAACGGCTCAGGGATTGTCACATGATATTTTAGGGCATTGTTGAATTGTATAATTATGTGGAACTTTTAAGGCAATAAAAAGCTTTGAACACAAGGGACAAAAGAGTGTATGACTTGATAGTTTGAGCAATAAAATCACTTTGCCAAAAGTTTTTTTTTTATGTCTTTGATACTAAAACCTTCATGAATTGATTCTGATTACCTCTAAAATCAAAAGAATAAAGGAGAGTTTGTGAAGACTAACTCATCTATGCATCAGTATTAAAGTTCTAGAAAGAATAATTCTTGACTCCATTTTATAAATCGTTATGAAGAATGAATGAGTAAAGCATTTATTAAGTGCTTACTATCTGTGAAGCACTGTGTCAAGTTTTGGGGATACACATAGATGGTTAAGATAGCATCTGCTCTCAAGGAGTTCACTTGTAGCAGCAGTGCTTTCTAAATGAGTATCTTTTGTGGTCAGTCATTGACTATATCACAAAATGAAAAGCAATCCATGCATAAAATTTAGACATTTGAAGTAAAATTTATTGGGAAGAAACTTTGGAGTATCATTGGTTGGTTCTTATTTCAAGTGAAAAAGAACATAGTTGCTGAGGAACTTCAGGGGTTTTCCACTTTTGGTGGCATTCCACCAGCTTCAGGCCTGCAGCTGATCCCCACTCTAAACACTAATAAATGCAATGCAGGTCTTCAAGGTCCTCGGTAGCCTGAAGTTGGAACTTTGGTTTTTCCTTATATATAGAAGGTAGTCTTGCTTCCTTATGTAGGTTATGAGCTTTTTATCAAGTTTCCTGCTTCTAAGATCTATATCATGTGGTAATCATGGGGTTAGAGGCCAAACTTAAGATTTAACTTCATAGTTCTCTTTGGGCCTGGATCTGTAAAAAGTATTCTTTTCTACACCTAGGCCCTTTGATAGAAGAAAAGATTTTTTTTTATATGAGTACTTTGTCAATGAATTTGTAGCTTTTATGAAACAATGAGATAGGATCTACCAAGAATTTAAAGTTAATGATGAACATGAATCTATGGAGGAATCTTTAACAAAACTGAGAAAATAAAGTTCTAGAGATGAATATATTGAGAGCTATGTGCTCTCCCACTCACATACTGTTAAGGCACTTAATTTTTCAGTTCCCCCGGGCAACTCTAAAATTATGTTATAAAACAGTTGAATTGGAAAGGGAGCTTTCTGACATGGAATTCCTTAAACCAGTGAAATCACAGTTTCAGACCAAAAATATAGAGATAGAATTTTCTAGAAATTTCTACTGAAATCTTCATTTCAGTCAGCTGGGTTTGCAACATTGGAATTATTCTTAACTGCCTTCTACTTTGCCCTTCATATTCAGTCTTATCCCTTCTCTACATTCACATGGCTACCACTCCAGTATAAACTCTCTTCACCTCTCCCCGGACTATTGCAATAGCCTCCTAATAAGTCTCCTTGCCTCCAATTTCACTCTTCTCTAATTGATCCTTCACATTGCTGACAAACTGATATTGGTAAAGTACAGGTCTAACCATGTTACTCCCCTCTTCAAAAAGCTTCAATGGTTTCCTATTGCCCCTAGGATAAATTATAAACTACTCTATTAGGCACTTAAAAATCCTTCAGCATCTGACTTGAACATATTTTTTTACGCTGATTTTGCATGATTTATTTCTCCTAATACATTCTGTGTTCCAGCCAAAGTGGCCTACTTGTTTCCTGTATATTTTTCATGCCATTTTCCTGCCTCTATGTCTTTGCATAGGCTGCCCCCTATTCATTGATTGTTCTTAGGATCATAGATTGAGAGCTGGAAGGTACTTTAAAGTCCATCCAGTTCAATCCACCTCATTTTAAAGATGAGGAATCTGGTGGAAGGGCTATACATAATGATATGCATATGGCACATGCTGAATTGCTTGACTTCTTAGGGAGGGTGGGTGGGAAGGGAAGAGGGGAGAGAATTTGGAACTCAGCGTTTTAAAAAACAGATGTTCAAAAACAAAAACAAAAAAGTTTTTGCATGCAGCTAGAAAATAAGATCCACAGGCAATGGGGCGTAGAAATTTATCTTGCCCTACAAGAAAGGAAGGGAAAAGGGGATGGGAGGGGAGTGGGGTGACAGAATGGAGGGCTGACTGGTGAACTGGGCAACCAGAATATACACCATCTTGCAGTGGGGGGCGGGGTAGAAATGGGAAGAAAATTTGTAATTCAAACTCCTGTGAAAATCAATGCTGAAAACTAAATATATTAAATAAAAATTAAAAAAAGATGAAGAATCTGTGTGGCATAGAGATAAAATGACTTGCCCAAGGTCATTTGACTAGTAAGTACTTGAGTTGGGATTTGAAATCAATCCTTTCTAACTTAAAGTCCAGAGCTCTATCCATTATACCATCCAGCTTCTTATTCTCTCCCTCTTGGAATCCCTAACTCCATTTAAGCAAGACAGCTCAAGTGCCATTTCTTGCAAGAGGCAATCTTGATTTCCCCGGGTGTTAGTGCTCCTCCACTCCTTAAAATTAGTTTTACTTGTCAGCAAACATGTGGTTTATCCCAGCAGCATATATATTCCTTGAGAAGGGATTGTGTCATTTTGTCTTTGTATTTTTAGCATATAGTACAGTGCTGGCATTATGCTAAACACTTAATGGAATTAATCTTATTTAATAACATTTACTTGAAATTGAATTCTATATGACCTGCTTTTTCCAATCATATATGGTTGTGGCATACTTAGAATGTAGCATGAACTGTTATTAATACAACTAAAAAAGAGATATTTTAAGAAATGTTTGATCTCTTAAATTGTATTTTGTCAGACAAATCATCAACTCTATTCATTGTAAGTTTGTTGTAACATAATCTGCTATAATGAAATTAACAGTGAAATTTGTGGTTTACTTGATTCTGAAGAAATGTTTTTACTTTCAGAGAGATCAATCTTTTGACCATCCAGACTGATTTCTTTTAAGAACACTCAAAACTCTGTTTCTACTTCCTTCTGTCCTCCCTATTTACACCTTGGCAGAATTTGTAAGGCAGTAGTATTTATGGGTCACAATAAAGTTGCTATGCATCATTGTTTCTTCAAAACCCACTTTGGTTATTATGTAAGTGTTAGGCAACTCACTCTCCTATGCTAGTAAATACTAGAAGTAGAAACCATAAAATATCAAGCAATAGGGATTGTGTCTTTAGCAATTATTGCTGAAAAAAGATGCCAGTTAATATGATGGTAAGC
Organism: Phalanger gymnotis; assembly: GCA_028646595.1. Lineage (NCBI taxonomy): Eukaryota > Metazoa > Chordata > Mammalia > Diprotodontia > Phalangeridae > Phalanger > Phalanger gymnotis. The sequence continues at coordinate 146,977,664 of CM053623.1, forward strand.
CATCCCTGACACTCAGGATGGTGTTATGTTTCTTGGGACTGCTCGAAGAATGTTATTTCAAATTATATTGTTGGCATTGCCGTTTAACTGCTTTTCTTTCTCTTTCTTTTTTTAACACAAGAGATTTACTAGTTTACTTTAAAAATTGTTTTTCAAGTAGCAAAGTTTCTTGAAAATGAATCCTTCCATCCCACTACCTCCCCTACCTGAACAAATGTAAAAAAAAAATCCCTCAATACATATCTACATAGTCTAGCAAAGCAAATGCCCACATTAGCCTGTCTGAAAATGAGTTTTTCTTTCTGCATTTTAAGTTTCTTTTTCTCTTGGGAGTTGAATGATGTGTTTCATTGTCATGTTTTTGGCTTTGTGATTTAGCATTGTGTTGATCAGAGTCGTAGCATCTTTCAAAGTTATTTTTCTTTATGATGCTGTTATCATTGTATAAATTGTTTTCCCAGCACTCAATTCACGTTGTGTCAGTTTATAAGGATCTTCCCAGTTTTCTCTGATATTGCTTATTTCATCATTTCTTATGGTACAATAATATTCCCTCATAACAATTTGTTTAGCCATTCTCCAAGACTTGCCGTAAATAGTTTTGTATATAGAGATCCTTTTCTTCTTTCTTTGATTTCTTTGGGGTGTAGGCTTAGTAATGGTAAGCCTTGGTCAAAGGGTATAGACAGTTCTAGGCATAATTCCAGAAAATTTCCATGATTTTCAGAATGGCTAGACCAGTTTGTAACATTTTTCTTTTAAAAGGAACATTATAATCACTTTTCTTTTTGATGATGATAATGAAGATGATGATGATGATGTCTTAAGAGTCACTGAGGAAGGATTTACATGTTTGCATTGAGCAACCTATACATAGTAAAAAAGAACAGAAAACACTTTTGCCTTATTTTAAAAAATCATGCTGAATATATTCAAGCAAGTTATGTCACTAAAATGGTGAAATAAGGGGAAAATGATTCTCAGTTCAAAGAAATATGTTTTATACTAGTGAGGACTTAGGAAATATTCTGTTGCAACTTTATACCTTAAGTCTGCTGTGACAAAAGTACAGGCTGGCCTAAGTAGCCTCCATACGGTGACATGTCAGGTGCTGCAACACTTAACAACCCACACTAGCTCTGCCGGCTTCCTTCAAGCCTACAAAAATGCAAGTTGTCATGTAATAAATTGCAAAAAGAATGATAATTTCTAACCATGTGGCTTACACTAAAGTAATTATGTTAGAATGTGTGCCTGGGCCAAAAGTTTACTCCCTACTAGAGAGTACTCAGGCTACAAAGTTATTCTCCCCACTCCTATCTTCTGGAGGTTAAATCTGTCTTTCTGTAACCAGGTTATGCTAGCTCCAGACTCACCAGTAATCTAGGAGTATGGAAATAAAATATCATTCCAATAAAAAAAATAACCCATACAGATCTGGAGTCCTTATCACTGATAAATGGGAAATTAGCGATTGACTAGTCTTATTTCTAAGACTTTGATATTTGGCTTTTCTGTGGTCATATGGTTTATTAAAACAGAGTAAAAAAAAATGTCAAATATTCCCCCAATCCTTTTCTACCTGAAAGAGTAGGAAAGGTCAGATAGAGGAATTGCATGTTGGGAATCCTCTGGGACTGGCTTTGCAAGTAATGGAGAAAGAATGGGGAAATGCTGATGCTGGGTGTCTGACCCTGGTATAATCTCCCCAGCTGATAAAGTTTCACAGCAACTGCCAGTTTAGTCCAGCTGTATGACCATAGACAAATCATTTAACTTGTCTATGAATCTTAGACAATTCTGGAGCATAGAGTGAGAGCTGGAAGAGACCTTCGAAGTCCTCTAGTCTAATCTCATTTTATAGATGGAAAATTGAGCCCCGGTGGGACTCAGTGACTGGCTCAAGGTCACACATGTAGCAATTTGCAGGGCCATATTTTAAATCTAGCTCATCTGACTCCAAATCCAGCATCCTTTCTGTTCCTTCATGTTCTATATCTCTTAAGTTAGTTTGTCATTTTTAAGAGGATCAACAATTGTTTTATAATGTATAATTTTAGAGGGAATTGTCTAGGGTACTAAGGAGTTAAGTGTCTTGCCCACACAATTAGTATACGTCAGAAATGAGACTTAAAACCAGGCTTCACTTAGTCTAAGGCCAGCTTTCTATCCCCTATGCCATGCTACCTCTTTCCCCCATTTTCTTAAGAATTAATGTCATCACAATATGCTTACATTTCTTACTTTCATTGTTTGAAAGAAATAAATAACAGATCTTTCTACCTTTTTTTTTTTAGGGGAACATATTAAGGAAAATACTGTTAAATCGTTATTTTAAAGGTGATTATGGGACTGGTGTGAATGGACATCTGTCAGGGACCTACAGCAAAACTGGGCAAGGTAAAAAAATTTTAGAACTGGGAGATAATTCAGTAATTTCTTAAATTTCTCTTTTTAGAAAAGTTGAGGTATATATTAGTATTATTGCTGCTCTATAATATTGACATTGATACTTTTTAACATGGCATATATCACAATATTTTCATAAGGAATATATACAGAGTGCCAAGAAAAAATCATCCTGTTGAATTGTGGATTCATAAAATAATCAGAACTACTCATAGAGACTGATGAATTTTTATTATTTTTCTCATAGTATATTTATTTGAATTGCAGTACCATGATTGGCTTTAATGAAGTCAAATTTTACTTCAGAAAATTATTATTCAAAATGTAATACTTTGAATAATCAGAGATTAAATATGATTTTAACTCACATGCTTTTAGGACCTTGGGCAATGAGCTTAATTCCCTATGCCAAAATTTCTTAATCTGTAGAATGAAAATGTTTCCTTATTATTCAGAAATATTTTTGTGATGAGTAATATTTTCTCTGTGAAACTATTTTTAGTTATTGGATATAGACAGAATGAAACATTTTGTTTTTGAAATTCGATTTTAGCCAGATTTTCTATGTATGTTAAATAGAATAAGGAAACTTGTTATTAAAAATTCATAGTTCTTTTTTTTAAGATTTTGGAAAGTTGTAATTACTGGCTTTTTAAATCTACATTTCCTCTGCACACAGGAAACTTTTCTGGACAAGATTCAGATAAGATGGGGATATCAGTATCTGATATTCAGTGTCTTTTGGATAAAGAAGGTGCATCTGAACTTGTCATAGATGTTATAGTGAACACCAAAAATGACAAGATTTTTTCTGAAGGAATTTTGCTTGGCATTGCATTGCTTGAAGGAGGAAATACTCAAACACAGGTACTTATCATTTGCATCTTATTCATTATTGTATTTTCATTTCTAATGTAATTGTCTTGGAAAAAAAGAAAAAGTGTCATTTTTCTTTCAGTTCTATTTTCTTGTTGGTACATAATCTATGTGTTATTTTTATTCTTAATGTACTTTATTCACTAAAGTTATTTAGATATCTTCCTTCTAAATATTATGCCAGTATTTATTCATCACTTTGGAATATAGCTAGATTTTTTTATTTATAATTATTTTATTTTATTTTAAAAAAAAATTATTTTAATTTTCAACATTTGTTTCCACAAGATTTTGAGTTACAAATTTTCTCCTCATCTCTATCTTCTCCCCCACCCCAAGATGGCATGTATTCTGATTGCCTCTTCCCCAGTCTTCCCTCCCTTCTATCACCCCACTCCACTCCCCACCCCTATCCCCTTCTCCCTTACTTTCTTGTATGGCCACATAGATTTCCATTCCCCCATTGCCTGTATATCTTATTTCCCAATTGCATGTAAAAACAATTTTTAAACATTTGTTTTTAGAACTTTGAGTTCCACATTCTCTCTCTTCTTCCCTCCCCATCCACCCTCCTTGAGAAGGCAAGCAATTCAATATAGGTTATACATGTATTTTTATGCAAAACACTTCCATAATAGTCATGTTGTGAAAGACTAACTGTATTTCCCTCCATCTTGTCCTGTCCTCCTTTATTGACACTGTCCCTTTTCAAAAGTGTTTGCTTTTGCCTCTTCCCCCCCCCACCCAACATGGCTAGATTTCTTACAACATAATGAAAATTTGCCTTTGTCTTTCTTTCACTTCAAATTAAATTTAATCTCATGTATAAAACAGTAATTTCTATAAGCACCCCAAAATCACTGAATTCATTTTTGTAGTTATTTTGATGTCTCTGCAGATGAATGACCACCTGCAGTTCTGTGGAAAGAGTATTAGATTTAGAGTTCAAATCCCACATCTCCCACTTATTATCTATGTGATCTTAGGCAAATCATTCTCTACACTCAGTTTCTTCATCTATTAAATTAGGGGATTCGATTAGATGGCCTCTCAGGTCCATTCCCACTCTAAAGATGTGATCTTTATATAAAAAATGCACTGAATAATTTGATACATAGCTTATATACTTCATTATTAGAGTTAAATTTGTAGTGAGTTAAAGAATGGATTTGTCTAAGTTTTCTACCTAGAATGAATGAATTTTTCTTGTGAAATAAATGTTTTTGTTGCCATGTTTTATAATTTTCCACATTTTTTTTTGTCTTGTGGAAGTGTAATTGTGGGAAATAACATCAGCTTTGTTCACTCTTAAGCACAGGAAGTTGCTTTGATGCCATAGAAAAGTGCAGTATTCTTCCATCCTTCTGCCAGATTCCCCACTGCCGCTTGGCTTTTGCTCATCTCTAATAGGGGAATCTGCTGATCTTGTTCCAGAAGCTGTACTTTCCACTTCAGGGATCCAGGTGGCTTCTGGGAAAACAACCCCAGGCTCCTTGCTACACATACACATCCTGCCCAGGATAATGTTTGTCTCTTTCCTTTCCTCACCCCTGCTCTGCACATCCCATTAGAGCATACTACTGCAGATTGGCAGATGCGTGGCCATTATAGAATCTGTTCCCCTGAAACATGGAGTGTAAAAGCAATGATATATTCTAAAGATTTTAAGAACAAGGACATTCATGTTCAGTTAGATGTGCTGAAAAGTAGAACCTAGTAATTTCAACAAATGACACAGACTCTTATTTATTTTCATATGTTTCTCATTTTAGCCAAACAGACTTGCTATCTTTTTCCTAATTTTATCCTATGCATTAATGCTAATTGTCTTCAATATGGGAATGTACCTTTTACAATTCTTTGCCTTTTGAAATTTCCTTTTTTTCCCCTCAAGGCACAAAAAAGGTGTCGTGAATGTTTTCCTAGTCTTTCCAGTTGAAAATCTCTCCTTTAAATTTTACTAGAGTACATTGCCTAAGCCTCCCCCCACTCCCCACCATGTTATTCTTTTTATTTGTGTACTTGGAATATCGCCATTTCCCCTCTCTGCTTCCCCTTTCCCTAGGACATTATAAGCTCCTTGAAGGAAGGAACTGTGTCCTTTTTCACCTTTATATTCTTAGTGCCTAGTACAATGTTTTGCACATAGTATTAAGTAGGTACTTAGGAAAATTTTTGTTGAATTGTTGTTGAATTGTTTGCATTTGGCTTGGAGCTTTAGTAGAAACAAGAAAGTACAATAGTTCTTTCCTTCATAGAATTATAATAGATTTAGAGTTGGAAGGGACTTTAGAAATCATCTAATCCAGGCTTCTAATTTTATAGATGAGAAAAGTAAATTCCAGACAAGTTCTACTACTTGCCCAAGGCTATTGAGAACAAGTTGTACTGAGCACCATTTTGCAGAGCCAGGATTTGAACCCATGGTGTCTGCCTCCAAATCTAGCACTTTGTCAACTACGTTATCCTTCCTCTCATCATTCATAATAGGTTGAGTTTGAAGGTCATGTTGCAGGTCTAGTTAATACAAGCCTTGAATTTGTTTTATCAAACAAGAAAGATGCAGTTTGATGCAGTGGAAAGAATGATGTGTTAGGATGTGTTCAAATCTTGCCGATGCTTTGTACCTGCATAACCATGGTCAAATCATCTACTTTTTCTGAAGCTCAGTTTCCTCATCTGTAAAGTGAATGTACTGAACTAGATGACATTTTTTAAACCTCTTCCAACCGTAAATCTAAGAACCTATGATTGTAATTTCATCTCTAAAATCATAATATTTCAGGCTTCTTGCTTCCTTTGTGCTTCAGACTCTGTTGTGTCTCTAGTTCACAGGATTATGGATTTAGAGCTGGAAGGGTCTATAGAGATCATCTGGTCTAAGTCTGTCAAAGTCCACAGAGGTCGTACTTGCCTAAGGTCACATAGGGAGTAGATGTCAGGACCTTAGTATTTGAATGCAAGCCATCTATTCCAAATCTATCACTTGATAAACCATGATGAAGAATTATTGTGGAGAAAGGCTAACTTTTATTACCTTAGCTATTCAGTAACACTACATTTGGTCATTGCCTTGGAGAAAGTGAAGGACAGTAATGACTGTAAAACACCACTGATTCCTTATTAAAAAACAAAACAAAACAAAACAACTTTTTCAAGTAATTGGTGTTAAAGCATAGATTCCATGAAGTAAAGTTTGCTCTGTGAAAGTAAGGGGGTTGCTAACCAAGTCCTTTGGTTTGAAAACAGTCCAATTATCCACTGTCTTCAGATATTCAGCCTGGTTCTTTCCAAAGGTGTTGCCTAAGCAAAAGCTAGACCTTTAGAATGGTTTTCTAGTTGATTTTTCCTGGGGAAAAAAGATCTGTGATTAGTCATTGATAGAAGTATCTCTCTTTGGCATTTCTTCTAGTTATCTTTAGGAATCCCTTAGATTCCCCCTTGGTGGAGGCAGCTGATTTTGAATTTTGTCTGAAAAAAGTTTTTGACAAAATACAACATGCATTTCCATTAATACACTAGAAAACATGGGAAGAAGTGGACCTTTCCTTGTAATGTTAAATAGTACATATCTAAAACAAAGAGCTATCATTATTTGTGTAAGAAATAAGCTAGAATCCTTTCCAGTAAATTCAGAGGGGAAACAAGGATGTCCATTGTCATCGCCTAGTGTTAGAAATGCTGTCTCAAGCAATAGGATAAGAAAAAGAAAATGAAATAACCATAGGAAAAGAAGAAAGAAAAGTAACATTTTTTTTTTTTGCTGATGACATGATGGTGTATATAACCTTAAAGAGTTAACAAAATAACTTAATAATTAATAACTTAAGCAAATTGCAGAATAGAAAATAGGTCCACAAAATCACCAGTATTTCCATATAATACCAATAAACCGAGTAGGAAGATATAGAAAGAGAAATTCTTCTTAAAATTACTGCAGAAGGTATGAATACTTGGGAGTCTACATTCTAAGATACACACAAGGAGAGTTGCTGAGACCAGAGCCAATGGTATATGTGCTGAGTTCTAGTCAATCAGGTAATGGCTAGGACTGTATCAAAAGAGATCCCAGGGTGGGGAGCAGCAGAATAGGAGCAGCAGGACTGGGAGCAGAGGAGTGGAGAGTGAGAGGATTCAGAAGCAGAGAACCAGCATCGAGAGAGAGTGCAGAGTAGAGAATGCTAAACAGGAGAGAGTTGCAGAGATCAAGGAACTTGGAATCAGCAGAGCTGCAGGAGAGAGTGCTGAGCAGAGAGTTAGGATTCATGAGTGATCATTTATAGGAAGGCTCAGCAGTGAGGGGAAGTTATTGGTATGGCTTGGTTTCTTGCTATAATATTTTGTTACAATTTCCTTATTACTACAGTGAGGTGGGCTTACTAATTTTGAAACATTATTACTACTACATCAAATTGGGGGTATTGGTCCTTGATTTTGATTTGCTGGTGTCTAAATAAGTGTTATACTTCCTCTGCCTTCTACCTAGATAGTTCCTTATACTTTGCCATTCTGAACCACTCAGGCATGTCCATGGCCCTCTCCAAGGTCATGAATTTTGCCTTACTACTCAAGGTCATGAATTTTGCCTTACTACTATAGAAAGTTTCTGAGAAGCAGTGGTGATGAGAGATGCATTTTTAGGCATGAAGAGCAGGCTGCACAAAGGTACTGGCCAGTTTATCTGGAATGTAGAGCACGTGAAGGAGGCAGAAGGAATGATGTGCATTGCATCTGGTAAAAGTGATTAGAGCCAGATAATGGGGAGCTTGAGGTGTTTGTCTCTCATCCTAGTGGCAGTAGCCACTGAAGACTTTAGCATAAGAAAGTGTCATGGTTGGGCCTATGCTTTGGGAAGGTAATTTTGGTAGTGGTATGGATAATGGGTTGGAGAGAGGAGAAACTGGAAGCAGCAAGACCCATTGAGACACCATGAAAATAGTCTAGGCAAGAAGTAATGAGAATCTCAACTGGAGTAGTGATGATGTGAAGAGGCCAATGTGAGAGGTACTGTGGAAGTAGAACTGACAAGATTTGGCAACTGATTAGATATAAGCAGTTAGGAAGAACCAGTAGAGGGTGCAGTGTGGCGTAGAGGAAAAAGCATTGGATTTTTAATTAGAAGACCTTGCCCAGTGTCACCTAACCTCTGTGGGCCTTAATTTCCTTTTCTGTAAAGTAGAGATGTACTAGATGATCTTTAGGGTTGCTCTCAACTTAACTCTTGTGATCTTATGACAGGGTGTTGCTGTTATATTTCAAATTATGGCATGTGATATAATATCCTTAAAATGAAAAACCACAACATGATGGAAACATTTTTTAAAGTTAGAACGAAATGCTTTGGAAAACAGACTGTCTGTTTTCTAAGGACTAGCCTAATTAAGTATGAAGAGGCTCATTTTCAGTAGGATGGCCACAAGAGAAGGCGCCAGAAGCGTAGCTGGCATCAATCTTTTCCTCATGGATTTTACTCTGTGAAGGAAAACAAACAAGTTCCACTCTCACCCCTACTTGCAGAGGCTGAGGACACTCTGCCTTGGGTAGCTGGGTAGGAGAAAAGGATACGTTGCAGCAGGGCGGGATCTATAGATTGAGCAGAGAAGGTTGAGACAAGCTAATGGGGAGATACAGAAGAGTCTGAACAGACAAAATTCCAGAAAAGTACATGTTCTTTATCTGGGGTACATGGACCCACAATGGATATCTTAATAGATTTAGGGAAGTTTGTAAACTTGCTTGGGGAAAATTGAATCTTTAGTTCAATGTAATTGATTTTTTTTGTAATTGTATGTATTTTATGCATGTTAAAGCTTTATTCTAAGAGGTTCATAGGCTTTACCAGATTGCCAAAGGGACAGAAAATGAAAAATGAAAAAAAGGGAGACAAAATGGTACTAAAAGATTAAACATTTATAAGGTAAACCAACAGCAAGATTCGTAAGGTAGCCAGTATTGTTGTACAGTGCATAGAGAGCTAATTTTGCCATAAGTTTGGACTGGGTTCAAGTTCCACTTCTTATACATGTTGACTGTGTGACCTTGGGCAATTCACTTAAACTCTCATTGCCCCTTCAACTCTTCAGGAATACAAATTACAAAGTACTTCCTCATCTTCAGTGATATCGGTAGTTTCCTCAGCAGGAGCTTCCTAAACAGATGAAGTCAGAAAAAGAGAGAGACTCATAAAAACAAAATAAAAAAGTTAGTAAAATTTTTTAGAAAGACCTCAATCCATCAATCAATCAATCTCAGCCAAACCCCCCAATGAAAAAGAAAATTCTGTATATTCCTCAGAAATCATGAACAACTCCAAAATGATTCAAAATATAAATAAATTTTTAAAAAGAAAATAGGACATTAGAACAGAGGTCAGCAGTCTCAAAGCATAACAAATGAAGGCAAACAACAGAGTAGCCAACTTAGAATATATCTGTGATGAAGATTCTCTGCAAAAGTGGTAAAGGCAGTGACAGATTTGGAACTCAAAAATTTGGCAAAAAAGAAACAAAAGATAACTAAATAAGGACCCATGAGTTCTATACTAGCCAAAGAGAATTACCTTGAAGTAAGCCTCATCCATAGGGATCATGAATACTTTCTTTGAGGAGAAAACAACAGAATGCTTTGAATATGAGAAGCACTAAAACAGATCATATTTTAATGAACAGGGAGTCATTCAGTTGATACTGGCAAGAGAATCATTCTTGAATCAGCTATTGGTATGCAGTTATACCACCAATTTATTAGAGCAAAAATAAAAATTCATAACAAGCTCGTAGAAAGATTAAAATGAGGAAAAGATATGGGATATAATTAAAAACAAACTCAACCTATTAGGTTATTTATGACAAAAATATTATATGGATGGAGGAAAGAGTAGAAACACCAATTACAATAATTTCACATAAAAATTAAACTGATACAAATCAATTGCCATAACTAGGAAACTAAAGGAACCTAAAAACTGTCCTATTAAGCATACATTCAATTTATTTGCTAAGAAGAGAGATATGGAAGTCAAGGAGAATATTGATTTCAAACATAAACTTATTTATAAAATCTTACAGAGAAGGATTGTGCAGGATTATGAGCAGTATTGCCTCATAAAACAAAGGGAAACAGCAGAGGGTAAAACCAATTTAAAAAAAACTTGGCAAGAGCCCAACTATGCAAAGTCATCTTGAGGACATTTCAAGAAGAAACTAAGAGAAGATTAAAAAACATGAATAAAAGAAAAGAATTGCAAGATTTTTCACCACCACGTACAGTACCGTCACAGTTCAAGATATGTTTGTAGAAGAGATAGAAATGCTACTGAAGAGTTGGGAAAAAAAACAACTGAACTAGACCAATTGTATAGAATGGAGATCTATGCTGTATGTGAGGACATCCCAGGGTATCCAAAAGAGTGGAGGAAGCTAATGACATGAAAAAAAAAAAAAAAAACAGGCATTACTGCCCCCAAAAGGTGACTGAGAAAACATCAATTACTAGGTATTATATACCTGTTTGCTTATTTTCCTATCTATATATACAAGGGTTTTATGTCACATATGTAACAGGGATGATATTCTACACTATTTAATGAGGATAATACCATATATGAAACTGGGTTTTTGTTTTCCCATCTGTAGTAATCCCATGGATAAGCAAGTAGGTATGTGTGACAAGGTGGGAGTAGTACCTCTTAAATGCTCTCAGTGACAAATACACCTACCAACTATACCTTCAGCCTGCTTTGACTCATCACCATATTAATCCTCTTACATTGTGTTCAAAAGAAGTTAAGGAGTTTGTTCTGCTGTTTCCTTATAAGTTACTAAAAAAAGTGTTATGTCTTGAATTCATTCCTTAGTTCTAAGTCCATGCCTTTACTTATAAAAACCAGAAAAACTTCCTTCCCATAAACTTTCCTAGGATCACAGATTTAGTTGTAAGTGACACCTAGAGATCACTGATTTAACCCTCATTTTATAGGTAAAGAAACTGAAACTCTGGCTTGTGATTTGCCCAAGGTCATGTAGGGAGCAAAATTGGTCTTGGGTTTCTGGTTATTCCTTCTTCCCTTCTGGCCCCCATCCCTTAGGTCTTTTCAGAGTCTCAGAGTAAAGGAGGAAAAAAAAGCAGAATTGTTCTTGTAGCTAACTATTGTGTACTATGGGATGGAGCAGAAGTGATTTGTCTAGAAGGTTAGTCTACTTCTTTTGAATTCAAGTCCTTTAACCTATCTGTTTTATCTCCTGGCTGCTTCCTGCTATGGGCTGAGTATACAACATTTCTTTTTTCCCCTATCTTTTGCCAGAGGCTAAAAGGTTTAGGGAAGCATTAAGTGATTGGATTAGATGTTTTTGAATTTCTTCAATATTTCGATTATTTTTCTTATGCAGTATTTCAAAATTTATATGCCTTATAAAGAGATTAACTAGAGTCTATGGAACTGTTAATCATAAAGCAGAGTTAGGTTGGAAGTTCATCAGTTCCTATCCATCAATTTCTACACTCTGGATCTTGCCTTTTCTTGGAAATATCTTCAGAACCTGGGCCCTCATTTCCCTGTAATTTCTGACTGCTCCTACAGCCTTTACATTTGGAAGATCCCTCTGCAAGTTTCCCACTACAAACATGCCTTCTTCCATTGGTGAATTCCTCCTGAAGCCTCTGTTTTGTGGAAGGGCCTCAGCATCATTCTTGGCTTCTTTGTTTGAAAACTATGCCCCTGCCACGTACCTTCACTCTCTCTCCCTGACATATGGTCATCCCCCATTAGAATGTAAGCTCCTCGAGGTCAGAGATTGTCTGTATTTGTATCACTATTGTTTAGCACAAAGGTTGGCACAAAGTGTTTACTAACTTCCATCCAAGTGTCTGTTATTATTGAGATACCACTCTGTGCACTGTATTCTTCCCCCCCAGGCATACTATACTTTGCCATCCATGTGCTTAATACTCTCATAGTCCCTTTCGTCTGGAATGTTGTCCTTGCTCCTCTTCTCTGGATGAATTTCTATTCTTTCTTTAAAGTCTAATTCAGATGTCTCCTCTTCCATGAAGCTTTCTTGATTCTACCTGTCAGTAATGACCTTTTCCCTTCTTAGACTTCACATGATGTAAAAAACAAACAGCCCTCCAACCCTCTTTAATTCACAGATCATGCATTATTGTGTGTTGTAGTTGTCTTTATATGTCCCTGTCCTATTAAACCTTATGTTTCATGAGGATAACGACTACGTTGTATCAAAAATTTATCTCTCTCCTAACACCAGACCTTTGAAAGAACCTATCAAGAAAGAGGAATCATCTATACACATATCCCAGGATTGGCATGCTAGTAAGGCTTCAGTGTGTAATAAATACTTAACAAATTCTTTTTGGTTAAGATAATTAGGAAAACAAAGTAATGAATTTTATAGGATGTGAATCATTTTTATTGTATATAACTTTGTATAATGCCCTTGATAATCTTTTAAATACAAATTTATGATTGTAAATGAAAAAAGGTGAAAAGAAAACCCTAAATACATGCTATCAGTAATAATATAATTATTAGCAATATAATTGGATAAAAAGTAGATAGCAATATAATATATAATTAGCAAAATAATTAGCAAGTAAATATAAGATATTAGTAATATTTACCCTGGCAAAAACATGTCACTTTGTAATACACTCATTGCCAGTATCTGATATGTATAGTTTTCACTTAAATGCTTTTGGTATAAGAATGAAACCCTAAGTATTCCTACTAAAATATATATGTATTTTTCTGGCAGTATTCTTCTTACCAGCAATTGCATGAACAAAAAAAATCTGAAAAGTTTTTTAAAGTCTTATATGACCATATGAAGGCTGCCCAGAAAGAGATACGATCAACTGTGACGGTGAATACCATAGATTTAGGCACCAAGAAGAAGGATGATGACAGTGATCTAATAGCATCTAGTCCAAGAATGAGAGGTAAAGATAGGCTTAGTAATGTGTATATTATAATAATATAAGAGTGCGTGTGTGTGTGTGTGTGTGTGTGTGTGTGTGTGTATGTGTCTATTGGGGGAAACAGGAGAAGGGAGTAATTGTATTTAAGGAGGGGAGAGAGTGAGAGCTCTTGGGCTACCTATTCCACAATCAAGAATATTCAAAGTTGAGTCATTATACTCCTGAAATGCATACTTGAATTGGTTCTATGGAGCTAAATTTGAGAAAAGAAACCGTCATCATATATACTAGTGACAGGAACATTACATAACATGTTGAAATATAAATAATATGTGCCATATTTCAAATAATAATTTTTTAATCAGCTCAAATTTAAACATCTTCTTAATAAAGCTATTTGTAAAAGTCAGATTTTCTTGGGTTTTTGAACAGTGATTATGATTTCTACACTGTGCTAAAAAGGTTTTTGTTGTTTGAGGTGATATGGAGGAAAGAAATGATATTAAAAACAAAAAAATTCCTGTCTTGAAGTTTGCCACATTTTGTTGTTCTGTTTATTTTTATATATCTTTGCTAACATAAAAAACATGGGAATGTTGAGCCTTTTGCAACTTGGAGAACCTATCGTTTATGCTCATAATTTGTGTTCCATTTGAATTTCAATTGATTTTTGTTTTTGAAGAAGACTTAGGTGCCATGATAATTTCCTTGTTTTTAAAATGTTTTTCTCTTTTCAATATGCAAGGCGAAATTATCCCAATAAGAATAAGAGAATTATTTTGTTTTCAGTAAGGGATCCATCTTTGCATTTAAAAGAGGGAATGAAAGGGCAGTTAACAGAAGCATCTTCAGCAACATCCAAAGCATACTGTGTATATCGAAGAGAAATGGATCCAGAAATAGATCTCATGTGCACAGGAACAGATGCTGGAAATACAGATGAAAAGTGTGCTGATGAAGTAACGATGACCCCTACTATAGCAATCATGCAACCGATTCTGAGATTTCTTCAACTACTTTGTGAGAATCACAACCGAGAATTGCAGGTATGATGTCCTATGATCTAAACCAATAAATGGATTGTGTTTTGCTTTTAAAATTTTCAACTAGAATATACAGTTTTACTAATTTAAACATGAGTAAAAACCAGAAAGCACCTGATCCAGCTTGTTTATGTTGAGAAAAGAGAGAATGCTTTCATGATGAAGCAGTGCGAATGGTTTCCCTTTAGGTAGGAGCGAAGAGAAGGGACCTAAAAATGAGGATTTTTAAAAAATGAATTAGTAAAAACAACTGTCAGTAGTGCAATTCCTTTTCTTTAGCCTAGATCAGAACTAATTTAGCCAAAGAATACTTCAGGATTTGAAATATTTTGGCAGAATCCATAAATTCAGGCTGAAGGCAATTTGGAGATATTTAATATCCTCTACAATAAAAAAGGGGAAATTTCAGAGCAAAATAGATGAAACTAAACCTATTTTTTCTACCAGTAAATGCTATCTAATAGACATGTCTAATAATAGATAATTTTTATTTGATATTTTAGAGGAAAAAATATTGTTAGCACTAGAATTTTCTCATGGAACCCACATCAAGCAGAACATTGTTGGGAAATTCTGGCCTGGAAATGTCTCTTTAAAACTATGTTCTCTGTAAATTTTGGAAACAGTGACATTTAGAAATACTTATTCTAAGAGTATTAGTAGGATTAAACAACATTTGCGGCAAGACTTTGTAGAAATCTAACATATTTGGATACTCCTGAATAATTAGCCACTTGATACAACTTTGCTATGTTGTTGTTTTTTGAGATAAATAGAATATGGAGAAATTAAAATGAATGACAGTGGTTCTTTTTACTCATTTGTATTACCTTGCTTTCAGAACTTCTTGAGGAATCAAAACAATAAAACCAATTATAATCTTGTTTGTGAGACTCTTCAGTTCTTAGACTGCATTTGTGGAAGTACAACTGGAGGGCTGGGTCTGTTGGGGTTGTATATCAATGAGAGGAATGTCGCTCTAGTGAACCAGACCCTGGAGAGTTTAACTGAATATTGCCAAGGACCATGCCATGAGAATCAGGTAACTATAAAATATAGCCCCAGGCTTAAAAGAATTTATTATTGAGTTGTGAGCTAAAGAAGCAAGTTACTGAACAAATCAGTTATTTGTATACTTTTAAAAGTGATTTTTCTTTCCCTTGGCCTCATCAGACTTTCCCCCTTTCCTATCTGAACATGCAAATACTGAATTATAGACAAATGAATGCTTTACCATATTATATTTTAGTTTGACTTTAAAGGAAAATTCCTATGAACCAGTGTCAGATGAAAATTCAATCCTTTGGAACTAGCAAGGTTTCTTTATCTTTCTTTGCTTTTATTTTTTTAGGATTCTTTCTCAAAAATTTGGAACAGGATCTCTTTGGCTCTTTGAATTAGACTCTTTGAGTATCCTACAGTGTTCCTTCAAGGCAAACTTTAGCCTTTCTTCCAAAATGACTGGCCCTGATTCAGGTCTCTAGTCAGATATCAGAGATTCACTGTAAGAGTACAGAAGGTACACTCAGGGGAAGTAAAGAAAGGGGGATAGAATGATCTCATGACACCTGGCCATGTACCCAGAGACTTCAAGATGTACTTAAGTATTTTAGAGTTATAATAATGAATGTAGAACTCTGAGATGTGATCTTGCACCAAAATGTCTTTAAAGTCTTTTCATAGGTTTTTGTAAAAACATAAAAATTACAAGAGGAACTTATAAGAACAAACATTGATGTTTGAAATAGAGGAATAAATGAAAAACTTTTTATTATAAAAAGAACCTTAATATAGCAATTACTATTACATATATACTGGGTAAAACCTTTATCAATGTTGTATATTTATACAACTCCCAAAAGAAGTCTGGAGCTTTGCCTGGCATTTTCTCTAAGTTTAATTTTCCAATACAACTAATACCGCCCCCCCCAAAATCCCAACCCCCCAAAACCCCAACCCCAAACCACAAACAAAAAACCCCAAACTAAAACCAAAAGCAAAAACCATAAGAACACCATGTATTTTAAATTTAACAAAAACTTTACAGTGAGGAGATGCATAATATCATGGGTTCAGTCATATGGTAGGTCAGACCATGCACATGCTTTAGTCTCTCTTGATAGAAAATGTTTAACATAGCAACAGATATAATTTCTATCATACTTTGAAGCTAGGTGCCACTATCTATCACATAGCCTATTTAAACTTGAATACTCTTTATGTTTAGGTTCCCAAAAGTTCTGTGAAATAAAATCAATTACACATAATTTGAGTATAGTTACTTACAATATTTGTTGAGGAATATTTTATCAGTTTTTCAGCTTTGAAATTCCATACAGTTTACTTCAAAAAATGTTATCTATAGAACATGGAGTAAACTGCGGCTTTTAGATTTCATAGGGACTAGATTTGGAATTTCAGTGCTTTAGAGAACTCATAAATCAGGAAATTCTCTCTACCGCAAAAGGTGAGTATCTTCTCTGGAATTTATAATTTTAAAAGAGTTGCCTAGAGCATTGAAAAGTAAAGTGACTTGCCCAGAGTACATGCAAGTTATATGTCAGAAGTAGGAATTGAACCCCAGGTCTTCCTGGCTCAAGATCCACTATACTTCACCGCCTCTTTAGAGAGTCTGTATTATACATTGCTTAGAATATCACTATATTGAAAAGTGAATGTTCTTAAACATTTTGTTTCCTAGACTTGTATTGCTACTCATGAGTCTAATGGCATTGATATCATCATTGCACTGATATTGAATGACATAAACCCTCTTGGAAAATATCGCATGGATTTGGTGCTTCAGCTAAAGGTATTGAAAACTCTATACTTAGTAAAGAAAAAAAGAATTCTAAATATAAACTATCACAGAAAGCTAAGGTCCATAAAAGCCATTTTCCAGTAGATGAATGGTTAAAGGAAATTAACAATCAATTCTCAAAAGAGAAATTACAAAATACTAACTACCATACGAAAAAAATTATTACAAATCATAAATAACAAGAGAAATGCAAATTAAAATAACTCTGAACTTACACCTCACCTAGCAAATTAGCAAAGACAAAAGATATCATCCATGTCAAAGAGAATGAGGGCAGACAATTGCACTAAACTGTTGGTAGAGCTGTGAATTGGTATATACATTCTGAAAAACAATTTAAAATTATGCAAAAAAGGGGGCTATACTGTTCATTTCCTATGATCTAGAGATTCCACTGCTGCTTTATACTTCCAGAAAGTGAAATATAGAAATATATTTCCTTTGTTACCATAGATACCAAATATAACAGGACTTTTTTTTTGTTGTAGCAAAAAATGGGAAACAAAGTGAGTGCTCATCTGGGCACATGAATATAATGCAAATATAGTGCTATAAGAATGCCAAATATAATGAATATGGAGAAAATTGGAAGAATTGTAGGATCTGATGTAGGGAGAAGGAAATAAAACTAGACAAACAGTATACACAATGCAACCATATAAATGAAAAAAAAAACCAAAAATAAGTTGAACATTGTATAACTATATTTATTCTACTTGCCCCCAGATAAGAGAGGAATAAATGTACCCCTCTCCTTTTGTAGGAGAGGTAGGGAGATTATGGGGGTAGAATGTTGCTTATGCCGTTGGATATGGTCACTATGTTAAATGATTTTGCAGAACTTTTTTCATTGTTGTTATAAGGGAAGTTTTACTGGTAGTGGGAGTGGGTGGGTAGGGAAATTGTTGAGGTAAGTATATACAGGAAAAACTATGATGTTAAAATAAAAGACAGGAACAAAGTTTTTTAAAAATAATGAAGTGCTACCCTTTTCAAATGTGTTGCAAAAAGTCAAGTATTGGTATATTTTCAGCTGCAAGATTGATAGAAGTAATCAAATTACAATATGTAAACTGCTGTTAACATCAAGTAAGATCTGAAGCAGTGTTCATTTTGATGGTGTTTTATTGAGGTTCATTCTAGAAGTCATTCTGTACTTCTCTACTCCCCCTGTTTTTATTTTCTTTAATTAGGTAGAGAAGGGCAAGGAACCCAAACATTAACTGATCCTTTAACCTTTTCACTTAGATTGTCAAATCTAATATCAACTACATCATCATTAATTAGAACGTGTAAAAGTATTTTATTTTGGTTTTATCACTCTCTATTTCCACTCGAGTTGCTGTCTCATTTTAGATCACATTCATCCAAATACCACTAGTAATTGACTGTTCAATGATGTCTTTAAAACAAACCATTAAAACATTTGCCAGCAGTAGGATCTGTAATGACTCAAGTAGCAGAGCAAATATTTTTTCTTTATCTGATTGTTGAGACTATACAAATGAATGTGCACAATAAGCCATATATTCATATTTAGGAATTTATGTTTTAGATAAACAAAGTAAATCCACAAATGCCACACCATGTAGACTAGGGGTGGGGAACATGTGGCCTTCTAGGTCCTTGGGTAGGACCTTTTGACTGAGTCCAAGTTTTACAGAACAAATCCTTTTATTAAGAGGATTTGTTCTCTGAAGTTTGGATTCAGTCAAAAGGCTTCATCCGAGGACATAGAGGGCCATATATGGCCTTAATGCTGCAGATTCCCTATCCCTGATGTAGACTCTTTCAATCATGCCCCCCTAGTTAAATTACAAAATTGTGTGTTTTTGTTGTTTTCAGTCATTTTCAGTTGTGTCCAATTCTTCATGACCCCATTTGGGGGTTTTCTTGGCAAACATACTAGAACAGTTTGCCATTTCCTTTTCCAGCTCATTTTACAGATGAGGAAACTGAGGCAAACAAGGTTAGGTGACTTGCCCAGGGTCCTACATCTAGTAAGTGTCTGAGGTCAAATTTGAACTTAGGAAGATGAGTCTTCCTAACTTCAGGCCCCATCTGAGATCATGTAGAGGTCACTAACTTACTTTTACTTTGGACAGTCCCTTCACCTTTCTTCTCTATCTACAAAATGAGGGAATTTTAACAAACCTTTAAACTCTGATAGCTGCCCATCTTCAGTAGTAAGTGAGGTAGATATTGTGTAAGGAATAATGAATTTCCATTTAGAAGATTTAGACTCGTATTCAACTTGCTTGCAGTACTGTCTGCTAGACTTTGAGAAGGACATCTGACTTTTTGTGGCCTTTATTTCCTCTTGTGACAAATGAGAAGTTTAAATTGAATGTTCTTTCCAACTTTAAATCAGTGGTCCTATGATTAAGGGATGGGTTGAAGTTGAATCACACAAAGATTTGATTGATATCCTTGACTTGAGTAGCACCATGATTTCATTGACAGCTTATACCTATGTAACATGCAACTCAATTTAGATTCCTGGTAGAAGCTTCACATTTCACTTTAAAATTAACTGTATAAAGAAATCATGGACATTCTTCAGCAGCTCCATGCCTTGAAATCTTTTAATTATTATAAGGTAAATAGAGAAAACATTGAATAATGTACTTCAATACCTCATAGATCTGTGCCTAGATTAGTAATAGATAGCCTATCTATTGATGTTGATCAGACCCCCTCTCCTAAGTAGAAGATCTTTATAAGTTACTGTGACTGAAAAAGTTTATAATCTGTTGATCTACATTCTTACAGTAAACATCCTTTAACTTCATGGCTGGTCCTCAGACTACGTACATAACAGATGTAGTCTGTAATTAGGATGATACTCAAAATGTTGACACCTTGTATTTTACTGGTAAAACTTTTGATAAACAAGAGTTACCTTCATAGCATGGTGGCACCTTGCAGAAGAGTTTTTGTGAAATATTGAAAAATATATAAGTCCAAAACGACATACAGGAGTACCTTTACTGAAAAAAATCAATTTATGTGCATAATTTTTCAGGAATATACTTATTATATACAAGAGGTACACCTATAGTAGAAAGTTTTTAGATTGAATTTACAATTTATAAAATACAATTTTCCATATAATTAGAGTAAATACTTTTATAACAGTCTTTTAAGGTTATACACATATTTACTGAGATGTAGACTTGTAAGGCAAGAAGTGTTTAATGCATGATTTGTATTTAGAAATGTTTAGTGTTTCACAGACAATTGTAATAAACTACTCTGAAGTAGTAGCGATGCCCTATGTTAAGATGTTATCATTTCATCAATTCACCCTGCCAAGCCTCAGCCTTAGATCATTCTTGTCAACCCACCAGAAAGATAACATTTTGCCTAATAATATTCACTTCTGAGGTCTTTTATCCCTAGATAGCTTAATGCATCCTTACTGCTTATACTTGTGTTATAAGCACAATTTTATTATTTAAATATATGCTTCTTCTTTTAATTGTTTTTACTTAATATTAACAATTTTAATTTAAAATAGATGCAGTGTATTATAGTGAACAGAGTCCTGTGCCTGGAGTTAGGAAAGCTTAGTTTAAAATCTTACCTCTAATAATTACTAGTTTAATGACCCTGTACAAATCACTTACTATCAATATACCTCAAGTAACAACTTAAGACTTATAGAATGGTTGCCTTGGTGGAAAGTTCCCACTTTGGGAGTGCCCACTTTGGACAAAATCATAGATCCGTTGTGTATTTGTGTAATATTTAAAAATTGATATTTGAAATAATTTTCTGAGTTCTTCACAATAGCATTCTTTACATTACTAATTTTGAGCTCAGTTTGTTAGATCTCATTCATAATGATATGGTTTGAGTTATTATCATGAAATTAACAGTAATAATGACACTTCGCCTTCATTTGCAGTTTTTATTTTCTTCATAAAAATGTTTGAGGTAAATAGTACAATTATTATTATGCATGTTTTACAGTCAGGAACCAAAGATTCAGAAAAAAAGGTAAGCTACCCTTTTTGTGGTCTAAGGTAACACAGGTAGTATGTGACAGAGCTTTATGGAGGACAGGTAGCTTCAGTCTTTTCCATGCTACATCCTACACTTTTAGACACTGGACCACTTGCCATTGGTCACAAGGGAATATGCATAGACCAGCACAAATCCATCATCTCTACTCCAGAAATAACTCAAACACATGAACTCTTCCTAGTAGTTTATTGTTCTTATTCTTATTTTCATTAACATTGCATCATCTAGCATAAGACAATTGGGTAATACTTAGACACAGAAATGATTCTGAATAAATGTAGTATGTTAAAATGAAACAGTTTTAAGTAAAAACTTCTTTATATTTCAGGGATGTGGGGATGGTTAGCAGAAGAGAAATTTGCATAATATAAAATGGACTGGAAAATTTTTTTCACCTTTAAAATGTTTTTAGTGATTTATAGAGACAGTTTAAAGGCAATTTAAACTTATTTCTCTCAGCTTCCAATCAAGATTGTGCATAGGATAGAATGTTTATATCACTTATGAATCTTATAGGAATGTCATTTTGGAGGAATGTTTTACTTAACTTGTCTTTATTTGCAATTTTAATATTTTATAAAAAAAGTGACTTCCTACCTGCCTGAAATATCAAAAAATTTGGCCTTTCCTTATTACATTTGAATTCTCTGTAAATATAAGCTTTTTGATGACAGTGGTGTGAACTAGGTACTTGTGTACTTGGGAGATGTCCCAGGTGGCATTCCTGATATTACATTGTCAGTCCATACTTGTCATGTAGCCCTATTTTCTGCTGTTGCAGAAAAATAGGCTATCAATCAACTGATGAGGGAATATAATGTTTAATTTGTCCACTTGGAGTCACTACATGTGTATCATTGGTCAAGTTTTATCAAAAAAAACCTTAGTGTGTGCATGTGCAAGTTTTCCCAAAGTCTGCTTTTCTCCCACTGTTCACCAGAGGGCGCTGTCTGCAAGTCCTATGCCCTCTTCTCCTGTGGATACAGTTTGGTTAGTTTAATTGCCTTTGCTAGCTGGGTTCAAAATTTAGCTTAGGGAAAAAGGAATGAGCTATTATTCTGAAATATGAGAATTAAGAACTATTTCTATATGGCTTCTCATCTTCTCTGCCCCCACCCCACTCTTGGGTAATCTTTTACTCTGCGTTGACCAGTCTCATTCATAAGACAAAGGTGATTAACTTCTTAGTGGCTGTGTGATTTATTAAAGAACACAGCAAAGTAAACAAATTGAAAGGAATTCTTGCACAATAAAACTGAAGAAATTTCTTTGCCCGCTCACATCCTCCCTCCCTCCAACTTTGCCAGATGATTAAAGGATTAGGAGGAGGAGTTGCTGGTTTACCACAGCACTTGCTGTTTCTCGACAATCAGAAAAGAAGAGGACAAGCCTCAGGTAGTTTGGATTGGCCTTCCAGCTGATGTCACTGTCAGCTGAGATTTTACATCTGTTGGCAGTCTGGTTTCTTCTGCAGCACTGAGAACAGTGGTCTGTCTTGTCATGGAAATGTTGGGTTCTGCACTGCCTCCCAGACAATACACAGCTTTCCAGGATCCGTTCCATCTTGTCTTTTGATATTTCCTACTTGGGACATGGCCACACCAAGCAGTAAACAGCGAACAAAAAGTGACCATCCATGGATGGTCACATTGGCAGCATAGAAAGAATGGCATACAAGATGGAAAGAAATAAGGAAATTTGGGAGGATTTAGGGAAATGTATGCTTATACATTTTTTTCACCATTTTCCCTAATTTGCTAATGATATATTTCTCTCAGTCACTTTGCAGAAAACTATGAAAACCTGCTACATTCTAAAATTTCCAACTAGAATGTTTGATTCATAAGACATCCATAAACAAATATGTAAAATAAAAAGAAATATAAGGGCTATTTCAACGCCTTATTAGGCAAACTCATTGCCTATTTTAACCAAAGTGCCAAAATTATTTAATATGTGTGACAACTCCTTGAGATAACCATAATGTTAACAATCACGATTCATTTTATTTTCTACTCCATGAGTTCAGGATGACTTAGAACACTAATGACTATATGATATATAATATGCATATATATGTACACACATATATGTACATTAACATTAGTTAACTTTTAAGAAAGATCACTTTATGTAACATATCTTTCCATAAAACACTTTATAATTACCTATTAATTTTATTGTCATAACAAAAAGGAGTCACAAAAGCTACTACTTAGAAAATAGCATTGTAAAAAGAAGCATATTTCGTTTGTATGCATTATAGAAAGCCAATTTTGTATTAGAATCACATTTCTTCAATATTTAAAATATCCTTTATAATGTTTCCCAGTTTGTTACTTTTACTTTGTATTGTTATTAATGTGAAAATTGCTTTTTAAAGATGCAAGTAAGACAAAAGAAATGGGCAGTTTAAAGTTCTTTCAGATAAAAAATATTGCTCTCTACAATCTCAATTAAAACAGTTGCTGAGAATCATTAATCCATGAAATAGTTTTAAAATTTGCATTCACTTGGTCTGTATCTCTAGAACAATGCGTCTAAGCTTTTGCTGGCTATTATGGAAAGCAGACATGACAGCGAGAATGCTGAGAGGATTCTTTTTAACATGAGACCAAGGGAACTGGTAAGAAAACTTTTGAATATCCATGATAATCTTGATTGGGATAAAAGGAATGGCTTTAAAAACAAATAAAGGGTTTTGGAACGACTGTTTACTTAGCTTAATGGTGCTGTTGTTCAGTGCTATGTCTTGTCAGGAGAGTACTAATTCATGCAAAACACTTTAAAGGCGCAAGCATTCATGATTTCAGCCTTTATGACTTCATTATTTTTATTCATTTAATGCTTTTCTACAATAGTTTTAAACTAAATTATCATATGCTACTTACCTGTTTTCTAATTCGTTTTTGGTAAAAAAAAAATTTTCTACCTGAATTTGATATTAGTATTTTTGAGAGTATCAGAAATGTTTGCACTCAAATTGCATTTGTATCCTCTTTGTGAAAAAAATGAAAAAAGTAGTACCATTTCAGTAGTTAAACATTATGAGATTCTTGGCTAAAAGGAGAATTAAATAAAGGCTGCCCATCATTAGGGGAGCCTAGTTCTTAAAACTAATTCCAGCCTGTTTCAAATCTTGGCAAAAATTACTACACCAGAAAACCATCCAACAATGATTGTGTTTTGTCTTTGGGGAACCAACCTAACTAAATACAGAGAGGCTTACTAGCAGCCACAGGAATTTGTGAAAACTTTCTGCTAAGACATGGAAGAATTACTAGGTGTGTCATTGGGGAGTTGAAGGTATCTATACTGATGAAATGACAGCTCTTTTGAAAAGGTATTAGAGATAGTTGTGTACAAGTCATCTTTTCCTACTAGATTATAGATTTCTTGAGGACAGATTGTCTCATTTCACCTTTGTTGTATTTCCATTTTCTAGAACAATGCCTTGCATATGATAGGTACTTAATAACTATTTGTTGAATGGAACTCAACTAATTAGCTGTATCCTAGATCAATTATACAGGTCAAGTGGCCTACTTGTTATCCTTCAGCTTTTTGCTGCTTAAAGAGAATCACTTCTCCAAACTGCTAAAATAAATATTTCTAGCTGGTGTATTGAATGGATTTAATGCATGACAAATGTTATTGTAAGTAATTAGAATTTAATGGCACCAAGTGTCTTAAATACCACTGGGAATAGTACTTAGTTTCCAGGTTAGGCCTGGAATCAGGAAGACTCGAGTTTCACACTGACTAACTGTGTGACCTTGGACAAGTCACTTAATCTCTGCCACAGTTTCCTCAATGTAAAAAGGAATAATAACATCCCCTACGTTGTTGGGTTGTTGTGAGCATCAAATGATATAATATTTGTAAAAAGTACTTAGCACAGTGCTTGGCACATAGTAGGTGCTATATAAATACTTATTCCCTTTCCCTCTTAAGATATTTAGTCCTACATACAGTCAATTAGAACCTTCCGCTAACAGGACTAGATATGAGCAATAGCCACACTATTTCCTTACATCATAACTCCTTCTCTACAGGTTGAAAATGGCTTTTAGTAGTTGAAGTGTGTAGAGAGAGTTGTGGCTTGTTTTTGCATCACTCATCAAGTCAAGTCAACAAACATTTATTAAGCACTTACTTTGTGCCAGGAATTGGCACCTCAAGATTTGGAATCACTCTTTGTAAACAATTTAAAATAAATTTTATTTTATGTTACTTTCCAGTATATTTGTTTACAATATTGACTTCCTTGAAAGGTGGATGTCATGAAGAATGCCTATAACCAGGGTTTAGAATGTGACCATGAAGATGATCATGGAGATGATGGCATTTCACCAAAAGATGTTGGACATAATATCTATATTTTGGCCCATCAGGTAACTCTTTTTTGTTTGATTTCTTTGATAGTCTATAAAATAGTCAATAGAAGAAGAATGTATTCAAGAGGTGTTACAAAAAGTGAAAACATGCCTTAGCAACAGATTGGATTTAGAGGGTGAGAGATGGTAAGAAGTCATGGATGATGCCTAAACTGGGAACCCGAGGGACTGGGAGATTGGTGTTGCCCTCTACAGTAATAGGGAAAGTGGTTGGGGAAGGTTTAGGGGGAAAGATAAAGTTCAGCTTCAGACATGTTGAGTTTAAGATGTCTGCTAGATATCTAGTTTGAGATCTCTAAAAGGCAGGTGGAGATGCAGGATTGTAGGTCAACAGAGAGGTTAGTGTAAGACTGGTAGATTTAAAATCATCAGCATACAGAAAGTAATTAAATCCTGGGAAAATGACGAGATCACCAAGTGAAGTAGTATAGAGGGAGAGGAGACGAGGGCCTAGGACAAAACCTTGTGGGACACCTATAGTTAGAGGTTGTGATCTAGGTTAGGATCCAGCAAAGGATACTAAAAAGTAACAGTCAGGTAGATAGAAGGAGAGCTAGGAGAGACTGGTGTCCTGAAAGCCTATAGAACATCAAGGAGAAGAGAGTGATCAACAATGCCAAAGGCTGCAGAGAGGCCAAGGAGAATGAGGATAAGAAAAGGACATTAGATTTGCAACTAAGAGATCTTTGGTAATTTTAGAGAGAACAATTTTGGTAGAACATTGAGCTCAGAAGCTCGACTGCAAAGGCTTGTGAAGACAGTAATGGGAGAGAAAAATTGAAGAACCTATTGTAGATGGCCTTTTCAAGAGGTTAGACACAAATGCAGAAGAGATAAAAGATGAGAGTTATTGGGGGTGAAAGGATCAAGTGAATGTTTTTTGAGAATGGAAGAGACATGGGCATGTTAGTAGGCAGTAGTGAATGAACCAGTAGACAGAGAGAGATTGAAAAGAAGTGAAAGAGTGAGGATGACAGAGGGGATGATGTGTTGGAGGAGACAGGATGGATTGGGATTATTTGAGCAGGTAGAGGAGTTAGCCTTGGTAAGCAGTAAGGCCACATGCATCATGTGAAATCAGGGTTAAGAGAGAGATAGTGCCAAAAGACATATGAGTGATGTGAGATGAGGAAGAGGGATATGGTGAATGGCCTCCATTTTTTCCTGTAAAATATGAGGCCAGTTTCTCAGCTGAGAGAGTGGGGGGAAGGGAAGCCACAAGAGTTTGAGAAGAGATGAAAAGTTTAGAAAGAACCACTGGGGAGAGTGGAATTGTGAGTTGATAAGGAAGGTTTAGAAGAATTGCCTCGCAGCAGTGAGGGCCTAGTCATGGTTGTGTAGCATAAATTTGTAATACACTCAATAAGAATGATTGCTTGGTTTTTTTCCACTTTGGTTAGGTAGGACATGTGTAGGAACAAATGTGGTGGGTTGACAAGAATGATCTAAGGCTGAGACTTAGCAGGTGGCAATTGGTAAAATGATAATTATATTTTCATTTTTTTGTGATTTTACTTTAAAATGCTCAAGCCCTGGACATTGTCATTGAGTAAATGACTTATAAGTTCTTTGAGGGACTGTTTCTATTTAACTTGCTTTACAATGATATATTTATGGATGCTCAATAGTTAATGTTTGACTTATTTAATATTATGGACCTTAGACATTAGTTTAACTCTTTTATTTTATTTTTTGAAAAAGTATTTGATTTTTTTTCCAATTACATGTAAGGAAAATTTTAAACATTCATTTTTTAAAAATATACGCATGTGTGTGCATGTGTATGTGGTAGAGAAAAGGGGTAAAGTAAGAAATATTAGAAGAGAGAATTTTTGGTTAATAGTATTACTGGATGGAAAAAATGCTAAGAATTGGAGCAGATAAGTCAATATTGTTGATGGATTATAGAATATGAGAATATTGAATGAGAGACGATAAAAGAATTACTACTTCAAAGAATTAAGGAAGAATCATTTTACATATTTATTAAAAAACCGTGGTAGCTGAGATAGCAAACAAGAAAGTAAAAATAATTGATTGTGGTTGTCTTAATGCAGTTTTTCGCTAGGTGGAGGGTATGCCCCTGAGGAATGTAAGAGCCTAAGAAGGCTGATACAATGGCCCAAATCCTGTCTGTGTTCAAGTGCAGCTCCCATATGAATAAATCCATGGCTTTCAATGAAAAAAGATGCAAATAGGAGTTAACAAAACTCAACAAAAAGAAGACCGACACGATGAATTTGCTCTGATTCTGAGCATTAGTGCAATTATAATTATTTAATATGATAAGCAACAATTGGGTCAAATCTGAGTTGGCATGTGTTGAATCTTGACTGGTGTGATTTACCACTGTCACTGTCATGTCATCATCCAGTGTAAATTCATGATAGAGATGACATTTGTTTATGTGTTTTAAAAAATTGAGACAGTCTCTATCCTCCAAGACCTCAGATTTTACTTAGAGCCATGCTATTCACTTATAAATTACTTTATGTTCTCTTTATTTACATGTATATCTTATCTATCTTCTAAACTGAGGATTCTGTGAGGACCAGAATACATGCCTTATCTGGACTTTGTTTAGGGTGGTACTGTCCACACAATGGGAACTTAATAACTTTTAAATTGAATTCCAAAATTTAAGATGAATTTTCTATAGGATGAATTTTTTTACTTTTATGAAAATTTATCATTTTTAGCACAGATATTCAGATGCTATTTTAACATGGCTTTTTTTTTTTATTTCTCTGTGTTGGATGGAGCAGGAATGGGCTGAGCAAGATATTATATTTGCTTTCTTAAAAGGCAAATCATTGTTGCCTTGTTCTTTTATTGTCACTATTGTCTAAGTTGTTCTTTAACCCCACCAGACATAGAAGCAATGAATTGTGGTTATATGCTTTAGTATGCATGAGGAGAAACTTCATTGTTTATGGAATGTGTATTGAACCGTTTGCCTCCTAACTTGCAGCTGACCATGTAGCTCTGTTGGCTTTGCATAGTTCACTAAGTCCAAAATCTAGACTTAACTTCCTCTCTTTAAGAAATAATGAACTTTTGTGCAGACAGTTTATTCTGGTGTACTGAGGCTTTCGATTTTTGTTGTACTTTTTAAATGACAGTGAGAGGTTCTGCATTTTTCTACCACTACATCCTTTCCTCCCCTTCCTATGAGTGATCTTACCAGAAACAAATAATGCTTCTTGTAAGTGTCTGGTTTGATGTGCCTAAAACTATAAATGAGCCACAAGGGAAGTTTTAAAGTCCCACTGTTGCAATGTGAGACAGAGAAATTCCTTAAAACATGGGATATTATATCTTCTTGATTTGTTTTTCTCCTTATTGTCTTCTTTATATCTTTCCTTTTTTCTTTCCCTTTTTGCCTCAGTTTCTTCAGTTCAGCTTTTTTTCCATCTCTTCTTTTTCATCTCTCTTTTTGTACTCCCTTTGGTAAAGATACTTTCTCTTCTAATCAAGCAGAGAATACTGACTATATCCAGGGTGTTTGGTAAAATGAAGTAGTTTTGTTCTTCTAATCTTAAACTCATTGCCACACAGTCTTTATGAGAAAAATCTTTAGAACAACCAAGGACTTACTTTATGGAAGGTATCAGAGGAGAAGAGATAGGCTTTCATATATGCTATTATACTGGAGACTGTGCAGTGACATATTTGTTATTATTATTGTTATCATTAGTCGTAATAATAACTAATAGTGTTTTAATGTTTACAAAGTTCTTTTAAGGATTATATACTATTTAAGCCTCAAAATAACCCTATGAAGGGAGCACTACAAGAATTTTTATTCAATTTTCAGCTGAGGAAACTGAGGTTAAATTACTTGCCCATTTCATATACTTACTTTACTTAAAAAATCGCAACATTTTCTATCCTCAAAACCCTCAAATTTTACTTAGACTCCATGCTATTCACTTATAAATTACTTTGTGTTCTCTTTATTTACATGCATATCTTATCTATCTTCTAAACTGAGGATTCTGTGAGGACCAGAATCCATGCCTTATCTGGCCTTTTCTTAGGGTGGTACTGAGCACACAATGGGAACTTAATAACTTTTAAATTGAATTCCAGAATTTAAGATGAATTTTCTATGGGATGAATTTTTATTGGAGTATCACAGATGGGATTCAAAGCCACATCTCTGGTTCAAAGTCTGACATACTATCCACTATGCCACATCCTTGTGCACATGATTTTTCAGGGATGTTTTTTATTTTGACTTAAACACACACAAAAAGAGATAACATTTCCATACACAGCAGAAAAAAGAGGGGTCTCTATGAAACCATAAATCTCCATTTAATATAATTCACTTCAAAAAGAGTGTATAATAAATTCTACATATTACTTTTAAAACTATCTCTGCTTATCTGTTTCTTTCTGAACTGAATTCTAATCTTTTTTTGTGCACTTAAAAATATACAAATTTAAAATTAAAATTTAAAAATATACTCCTTTTTACTTCACTATTATGAAACCTCCTGAATCTCTTCTCCTAAAATGAAAAAGCCAGAGAAAGAGGGAAAAACAAATCCTTATAACAAATAAACAATGTTAGGCAAAACAAATTCACAATGGCTTTGTCTAAAAATGTCTCTTTTGTACTGCTTGTCCATCATCTCTTTGTCAGGAAGTGGGTAACATGCTTCATGATAGATCCTCTGGAGATATGGTTGGTAATTGATCAGCATTCTTAAATTTTTCAGTCTTGATGTCCTTGTATAAACTGTTCTACTGGTTCTACTCATTTCCTTCTGCTTCAGTTCATTCTACCCAATATTTTTTTCCTTCTTTTTAAAAATTAGGTCCTCTATTTTTAGTTTACAACACTCAGTTCTACATGTTCCTGAGTTTCAAATTTTCTTCCCTTTCCCTCTCCTTCCCCTTCCCCTCCCAAGAACACATGCAGTCCAATATAGATTCTATATAAACCTTCGCATTAAACTTATCCACATAATAGTCAAGTTGCAAAGAAGAATCATGACCAATAGAATGAATCGTGAGAGAGAAGAAACAAAACCAAAAAAAAGAGGAAAGAAAAGAGAGCAAATAATTTGCCTCAGTCTGCACCCAGACTCCCTAGTTCTTTCCCTGGATGTAGATAACTCTTTCCATCATGAGTCCTTTGGAGCTGTCTTCGAGCCCTGCATTGCTGAGGAGAGTCAAGTCCATCAAAGTTAGTCATCACAGAATCAATATGTCTGTGGCTGTGTACAAGGTTCTCCTGGTTCTGCTCCTCTTACTCAGCATCAGATCATGTAGGTCTTTCCAGGTCACCATGAAGTCCGCATCCTTCCCATTTCCTATAGCACAACAATATTCCACCACATTCATATACCACAACTTGTTCAGCCATTCCCCAATTGATGGGCATCCCCTTGATTTCCAGTTCTCTGCCACCACAAAAAGAGCAGCCATAAACATCTTTGTACATACAGGTCCCTTTTCCACTTGTGTGATCTCTTTGGGATACAGCCCTAGCAGTGGCATTGCTGGGTCAAAGGGCATGTGCATTTTTATAGCCCTTTGGGCATAGTTCCAAATTGCTCTCCAAAATGGCTGGATCAGTTCACAACTCCACCAACAATGTATTAATGTTCCAATTTTCCCACATCCTCTCCAGCATTTATCATTTTCCTGTTTTGTTATGTTAGCCCATCTGACAAGAGAGATGTGGTACCTAAGAGTTGTTTTGATTTGCATTTCTCTAAACAACAGTGATTTAGAGCATTTTTTCATATACCCATAGATATCTTTAATTTCTTCCTCTGAAAACTGTCTGTTCATATCCTTTGACCATTTCTCAATTGGGGAATGATTTTTATTCCTATAAATTTGGCTCAGTTCCCTGTATATTTTAGAGATGAAGCCTTTATCAGAGACATTGGTTGTAAAGATTTTCTCCCAATTTGATGCTTCCCTCTTATCTTTGTTGCATTGGCTTTGTTTATATAAAACGTTTTCAGTTTAGCATAGTAAAAATTATCCATTTTGCATTTTATAATGCTCTCTGTCTCTTGTTGGGTCATGAATTCCTCCCTTTCCCATAAATCTGACAGGTAAACTATTCCTTGCTCTCCCAAATTGCTTTTAGTATCAGCCTTTATTCCTAAATCATGTACCCATTTTGACTTTATTTTGGTATGTGGTGTAAGATATGGGTCTGCGCCCAGTTTCTTCCATACTATTTTCTAGTTTTCCCAGCAGTTTTTGTGAAATAGTGAATTCTTAACCCAGAAGCTGGATTCTTTGGGTTTATCAAAGAGTAGATTGCTATAGTTGGTGACTTCCGCATCTTGTGTACCTAACCTGTTTCACTGATCTACTACTCTGTTTCTTAGCCAGTACCAGGTAGTTTTGAGGACTGCTGCTTTATAGTACAGTTTGATATCTGGTACGGCTAGGCCACCTTCCCTAGCATTTCTTTTCGTTAATTCCCTTGATATTCTGGACTTTTTGTTCTTCCAGATGAATTTTGTTATTATTTTATCCAGCTCTGTAAAATAATTTTTTGGTAGTTTGATTGTTATGGCACTGAATAAGTAAATTAATTTCGGTAAAATTGTCATTTTTATTATATTAGCTTGGTC
>CM053623.1:147010282-147023475 GCA_028646595.1 Phalanger gymnotis
CCAGAATGTACGCCATCTTGGAGTGGGGGGGGAGGAAATGGGGAGAAAATTTGTAATTCTAACGCCTGTGAAAATCAATGCTGAAAACCAAACATGTCAAAAATAAATTAAAAAAAAAGGTCAAAAAAAAGGAAAAAAATAATAATAACAATAGCTAACATTTATATAAACGTTAAGGTTTGCAAAGCACTTTACATATCATTCCTATTTTACAAATGAAGAAACTGAGCCTGAGAGAAGTTAAGTAACCTGCCCAAGCAGCAGATTCAGGGCTGGTTATCTCCAAATCTGCCACTCTATCCACTGCACCATATGAGAAGTCTGAGGGTGTAAGCTCTTGAGAAAGCTCAGATATTTTATCTGACAGGCTGGTGACTTTTGTAGAACTTAAAATTCTTAATTTTTAATTATTGTCTTGCTTTAAAAAATATATCAAAGGATCATAATAACAATGCCTAATTGAATATCATTGGGTTCAGAAGTTGCTGTGCAATCTTTTCTCCTTAGACTGGCAAAGACCAATCTGTAAAGTATACATAGCTCCCTTCTTACAGTTTATTAGGATGGAGTGTTACTTGAGCCCCAGATAGCATCACTATTTAGATACTTCGTTACTAAAGGATGCTATAAGTAGTCCCATGAATAAGCTCTAAAAAGAATAAATGGATTTATTTGATTATACTTTTAATAGAACTTTAAATTTACTGATAGTTTTTAATGAAACCATTCTTCCACCCTTTCTAGTTTTCATCTCATTACCCATATCGCTTGTTCTAGTGCTCCCATATTTACTTGACTCTATTAATAACACCTGCATGTCTTACAATAGTTAATATTGTGCAATATTTGTGATGTGAAAGGAATCTTAATGTGTGTGGTATCTGAAGATGATTATGGGGATTCAGCAAATATTTATTGAGTGCCTACAGTGTTGAAGACACTATGTGAGGCACAGTCATCTTTATAAAACCCTTGCCAGGTCTTGCTGTAGCCTGATATTCTTTATGTGTTTAGGTAAAGGTCTGTCTCATAATAGAACACTTAAAATTTACCAGAGGAACTTTCTCTATTGCTTGACCTGTTACTTTTTCTTCTAAGATAGTCCCCCAGTAATTCTTATGTTCATAGTCTTCCTGGATTTGTGGCCTTTCATATTAGTCCTTTCCCCTTATCAATTACTAATTAAGCACAAAGACATTTAAATTTGATAGACTGTTATGTATATAAACAATTCTAAAGGTATTATTTAGTAAATCTTTCTTAGGAAAAAATAGATTTTCGTCATTGGAATGGGGATGAGGTCAGTCTTTCTAATAAAATGAGATTATATTTTAAAAGTACCTCATTATGCTGGTTTTTTTTAAATTTAAGCTAGTCCTATGTAGAAATAATTCCAGTTATTATTATATGACACTGTTAACAATTCTGCACGTTTTTTGCAACAAGGAAAGCTGATGAAATTAGTGATAAAATTATTAACATTTTCTCCAGCACCAGTATTAAATTAGAAAAGAGTTAGCTATATTTTAAAACTGATTTCCTTTGGTGATTATTTTTATTGTTTGTTAAAAAACACAAGGAAAAATCTCTGAATTAAACTGATGTTATTTGCAGGGTGGTGCTAGATGCAGATTAAGACCTATAATTTTATTGATGTGGGGAAATCAAGGTACAGAAAAACATCATAGTGGTACAGATCAGCAGTTTATACTCTAGAGAGTTGCTTTGTGCATTGAGACCGTACGTGATTTGCCAGTGATCACCCAAAGCATGTATTAGAAGCAGGACTTAAACCTAGTTCTTTCTGACACTAAAGTCAGCCCTCCATTCTCTTTGCACAGTCTTTAAATTGACTATATTTTGAGTAAAATAGAATAGTAGTTAACCAGTTCCTCTGTTTCTTTAAAGCTAGCATTGGTCATTTAATTTTTGATTAGCTAGCTAACATAAAAAAGATGCCTGACTTTAGAAAAGCAAGTAATAAAAGTTTCCTGCGCAGAACTCATTGTCTCTTTTTCAGTTTGGTTAAACTAAAATTATTTTTTATACCTGTTCAAGAACCTTACTTAGGTAGGGATAAAATTTGCCTTATCACCTCATTTCCTTCTTCATCAGATTTGCCTGTGAAACACTGAAATTCATTTGAGCAGTGATTTTCTTTGGTTTGGAGAACTAAAAAAATTAACAAAATATTTTTCTTAATTGAAGCTGTTAATTAAATAGTTACAGATAAAGAATGGGTAAAGACATGTTGCTCCCAGTCTGCTGTTTTCAGAATAAGAGACTAAAATTGAAAATGCTTTCAAACAGTGGATCTTAAGAGTTCTTGAAATCATCACAGTGCTTTCCCTCTGCTCGCCTTCTTCTCTACTCCTTTTTTTATTTGAGTTATTTATGTATTTCATATTGAATTTCCCAATACAATGACAGTATGAAGAGATGACATAGTTATGAAATAATCACTGTAATTCCAAACATTTTGTCCACTTTATAATTTATTTAGGAGCATGAGCAACATAAAAATAAGTGAATCATTTTTGTGTTGTGTATAAAATATAGTCCAATATAAAACCAATAATACTTCATCCTTGAATCAGTTTATTTTTTCCAATTCAAGATCTCAAGTTACTTTAGGAACTTAAAACCTTGCATATGCTTACTTTTCTTTGAGTTATCATTACTAATATCATTGCTTTTTTGCAGATGGGTAAACTGAGAAATATTAAAGTGTGCTCTGCATTCTTTCATGGAAGATAAATGAGAAATCCAAAAATATCTGCCAGGAGTCTTAGTTAAGATCCCTGTTCCCTCCAGAAGTTACGTAATAGAATATTGAATACCCAAATGATCTGGTTATTTGGCTACTTCAGCAGGGCCAATATAAAAAAATAATGGGATATTTATTATGCATTTCCAGGAAAAAGATAGGGGAGGGGGACACAAAGTTTGCATGGCCCTTGCTCTCAAGGCTTTAATAGGGTAACATAGATAGTTCTAGTATAAAATGTTATGTAAGTGAATTAGTGAGTGACAAAGTGCTATGTGAAATCCAATGGTGGAAAATCTCTCTCAACCAAGGGCGTAAGGAAATACTTTACTGGAGAGGTGACACTTACTTGTGACAGCAAGAGACCTTTTTAAAATGAAAAATAGAATAAAGCATAGAAGCTCAAAGTTATTAAGGAACTTCAGAGGAAATCTCAGCCAGTCCCAATCCAGAGCATGAACTATTTCTATGTGCCCAGCAAGTGGTCATCCCTGCGAGTCAGCATGATTTCACTTAAGAACAGGTCTGCCAGCCTATCCTCATTTCCTTTTTTTGATAGTGTTACTAGACTGATTGCTCAGGAAATGCTGCATACGTGGTTAGTCTGGTTCTAAATCCCTGGGAAGGAACAGACACAGCCTCATGCTTCTCAAATCTAACTACAGATATGTTTACTTTTCATATACAAACCACTGGTGGTGTATACCCTACGCAAAGCTGAAAGCATTCATGTGCTCATCAGCCAGGCCACCCTAGTCTCAGCTGTTGAAGGTGAGGAGCTTCATGTGGCATCTGCAAGAAAAAGCAAAACAAAATGAACCCTACCTAATATGACTGGCTGATTCCAAGGGGCCCCAGCATTTGATTCAAGGCTGTGCACAGAAGGGCAAAGAGACATGAAGTTTCTTTTAAATTGACCAGTCAGGGGCAAGCAGCCCCTTCATTCATTTTGAATACACCAATCAGTATGAAGTTAGATAAGGATGCACACAGGAATTGGTAAGAGGAATGTGATAGTTACCCTCAAAATATTTGAAGCTCTGTCATCTGGAAGGATAATTATATTTATTCTTCTTGGTCTTGGAAGCTAGGATCAATGAGTTTCTAGCTATTATATAACTATGTAATGCAGTGTACAAAATCAGTTATACAATGGCACATTGCTGCTCAATGTAAGGAAAGGCTTTCTAGTGATTACAATTGTGTGTCAGTGATCTGATTTATCACTGGATGTCTTCAAACAGAAGCTGGATGGACACTTGCTAGAAATTTTGTTTTGGGACAAGATCCATGCTTTGCATTGACCCAGATGACCTCTGAGGTCTCCTTCCAACTCTGAGCTTCTACATTTAATTTTGTTTTTCATTTACAAGTGGCCTACTGCTGTGACAGCCAGATGCTGAGGCAAATAAATGGTTGGCAGTGAATGAATGACTGCAAATGATTGTTGACTGCAGTGCCACAGGCCAGAACCAGTTTGTTCCTATTTCCGGAAGCATTTTTAAAAAATGTTCTCCTCAAACTATTGCTTTCTTTTCTATTGAAGAGAAGTTGCTTACCAGAACATTTGTTTATCATCTGACTAATGGAACAACCAGAAGGTTCTCATGTATGCTATTTCTCCTTACTTAACCTGGTCTAGGAAAGATAGAGGAGTTTAACAGTCTTATCATTCAAATGCTGTTAGTGCCTAGGAAAATTATCACTTGTCTTTACTTAGAGACCTCATTACAATTGACTCAGAATCTGTGAAGTGGTATTAGAAATCAGTCTTAAAGAGGCACCAAGTGAATTATATCCAGTACAGTTACAGTGCCATTAAAGCCATTGAGACAGACAGGTACTGTAGAACATTTAAGTTATCAATCTGATACTGAGAAAATATTTAAGTTGAAAAACTGAATTAATATCGTATTAATTTTCTGACCTACCACTGCTACTGCAGCACCCTCCCATGCTTCCTCTAGAAAACATGGAGGAGCTTTGGAACTCTGGGGCCTGCCTATCCTGATTGGTAAGAACTCAATCTATTTATCCTATATCAGATCCAACCATGCTCTTTCACCCTGGCCATTTTTCTACCTGCTTTGTAGTACCAAGTTATTCCCATTCCCTTTTCTGCCACTCCATAGCACTTCCCTCTTCTCATTTCTTGTTCTGTTTCTGAAAGAGTGGGTTAATCCACTGCCCTACTGTTCTACCTACCATCCCTGTGACATCCTTGATCAAAATATCCTCTCTTGGCCATTGTTCCCCCTTTATGTGTTGTCATATCCTAAAAATGTGAACCGTTTGAAGGAATGGACTTTCACCTTTGCATTTGTATCCCCAGCATACATCATAGTGCTTGACACATAGAAAGCACTCTGCAAATGCTTATTCATTCATATAAATGTATTGGTCCATAGCTTTTTTTTTGCTCTGAAATGAGCTCCTATAGTTCATTCTTAATTTTCTGTAAGTGAGGGCAAGTCTATTCAGGATTCTTGCAGAAGGATCCTGGCTTAAGATTCAATTCAGTTCACATATTTGATTACTTCAATAGTAATTTTATCCTTGAAAATTTATCACTTCTAAGGGTGGGAATCATTAGTGCTTTGAGGCATTGGAATCTACTTTAGGTATCTATAACTGGGCTTGCTTAGAAGGTGTACATTCCTTAATTTTGACATTCTCATGCCATCCCTTCCTCTCATCTTGTTAGTGATATGATGACTAATGCTCTGAAAGTGGGATTCAATTTTACAAATATTTATTAAGTACTTTTTTCTTTAGGACATTGTGCTAGGTACAGAGCATACAAAACATGAACAAAACTAGATCTCTCCTCTCATGAAACTTGGGTTTGGTAAGGAGAGATGACACATATATACACGAGCAGTTAGATGGCACATTAATTAGATAGCGTTCTGGGCTTATAGTCATGAAGACCTCAGTTCAAATATGGCTTCAGACTCTTAACTAGCTCTATGACCCTGGGCAAGTCACTTAACTTCTACTTGCCTCAGTTTCCTGAATGTAAAATGGGTCAATAACAGTACCTACCTGTCAGGGTTGTTGTAAAGATTAAATGTGATGCTATTTATGAAGTACTTAGCACAGTGCCTGGCACATCTTAGATGCTATAGAAATGCTTATTCCCTTCCTTCCACAAATAGCTATAATGGAAAATAATTCACAAGGGAAGGTTATTGCCAACTGGAAGATTAGGGTGGGAATCAGATAAAGCTTCACAGAGGAGATAGCCCTAGAGTTAGGCTTTTAAGAACAAGGAAGAATTCAGTAGCCAAGAGGGCATCTGGATAGAAAAGGTATGGAAGCAGAAAGGTATTTAGGGGACAGTAAATTTATTTAGAGCATTGGAAAACTGGAAAAGACTAGTAAAATATGGCTAACAATAGAGTATTTCTAAATTGTAGATAATCTTGAATGCTAAGGAAAGAGTTTGAAATTTACTAAGCAGAAAATAGGGAGCTAATGAATAATTTTGAGCAGAAGAGTAGTATAACCAGATCTGTGAATAAAAAATATTATTGTGGCAAACAGTGAAGGAGGAATTGTAAGGGGAATAAAATGGAGGAAGGAAGGTCTTTTTGATGATCTGGCAGTGGTAATGTCCTATCTCTTCTAGAGGGTAGCAAGAATGGAGGACTTTTCCAGGGTTACACAGCTATTAAGTAACTTAGGACATGTTTGAACTCAGGTCTTCCTGACTCCAGGTTAAGCACTTTATTCACTATGCCACCTAGCTGCCCAATAGTATAGAATGGATAGCAACAATATAGGAGGTGTTGCAGAAACAGAATTGACAGGACTTGGTAACTGTATATGAAATGTAAGGTAAAGGAAAAAGTCAAAGATAACACCAGGATTGTAGAAATGAGAGACTGGGTGAATTCCTTGACAGAAATAGCCAAATCAGAAGAAGAAGTGGATTATGAGTTAGTCAGTAAACATTTATTAAGTGCCTATTATGTTCCAGGCACTGTGATGAGGAAATGAATAAACATCCCTTTTGGACATGATTTTGAACTGTCAATTAGGCATCCAAGTGAAGAGATCCTGTAAATTTTTCAAGGTGTGGGTTTGGAGCTCAGAACTGGAGATATAAATTTGGAATTTATCTATATAAAGATGATATATGAAATTATGACAGTAAGTGAAATTGGCACTGTACTATAAATAGTCTTAGGAATTACTTTATTTTTTATTAATTAATTTTATTTTAGTTTGCAATACTCAGTTCCACAAGTTTTTGAGTTCTAAATTTTCTCCCCCTCCCTCCCCAAGATGGCATGTAATCTGATATAGGCTCTACATATATCTTCACATTAACTTCTTTTCCCAATAACCAAATTGTAAAGAAGAATTGTGATCAATGAAATGAACCATGAGAAAGATGTAATAAAACCAAAATCAAAATAAAAAAAGCGAGCAAATAGTTTGCTTAAATCTGCATTCAGATTCTGTCATTCTTTATCTGGTTGTGAATAGCCTTTTCCATCATGAGTCTTTCGGAGCTGTCTTAGAACCTTGCATTGTTGAGAAGAGCCAAGTTTAAGTTAGTCATCACAGAAGCAATGTATCTGTGGTTGTTTACAATGTTCTCCTGGTTCTACTCCCTTCACTCATCATCAGATCATATAAGACTTTCCAGGTTCTTATGAAATTCATTTGCTCCTTATTTCATAGCATTATGCTTCATAAATGCTTTATAGCATTTCATGCTATAAGCACAATAGTATGTCATTACATTCGTATACCACAATTTGTTTAGCCATTCCCCAATTGATGGGCATCTCCTTGATTTCCAATTCTTTGCCACTACCAAAAGGGCTGCTACAAATATTTTTGTACACATGGGTCCTTTTCCCCCTTGTATGATGTCTTTGGGACATAGCCCTAGAAGTGGTATTGCTGGATCAAAGGGCATAGTTCCAGATTGCTCTCCAGAATAGTTGGATCAGTTTGAAACTCCACCAACAACGCATTAGTGTTCCAATTTTCCCACATCTTCTCTAGCATTTGTCATTTTCCTGTTAGCCAATCTGACAGGAGAGGAACCTGAGAGTTGCTTTGATTTGCATTTGTCTAATCAGTAGTGATTTACAGCATTTTTTATATGACTATAGATATCTTTAATTTCTTCCTCTGAAAACTGCCTGTTCATATCCTTTGACCATTTATTAATTGGGGATGACTTGTATTCTTATAAATTTGACTCAGTTTTAGGAACTACTTTCACTGTAATTCTCATGGAGCAGCATAGAAAATTGACTATGTTAGAATTTACTGTAGATATTTACAATCTGTTTCATGCTTTTCCAAGTCAGTGATTATTCAGACAAAGATAACTCACCAAGGGTTCTTGTTTTCATTGTCAACTCTAGATTTATCCACAGGTGCTCTGTCCTTGGCCTTCAATAGCAGCTTTGGCTTAATAAAATTCAATTGGCTTTATTGCTAAGATTTAAATAAACACTTTAAGAAAAGATTTGCAAAGTAATTTACATACCCAATATCCTGTGATCTAGGTGCTGTTATTGTCCCCATCTAACAGATGAGGAAAATGAAGCCCAGGGAGGTTAAATGACTTGTCCAGAGTAAGCATCTGAGGTGATAATTGAACCCAGGTCTTCCTGACTCCAAGTCCAGTGTTGTCTATTCTGCCACCTAGGAGCCAAAAAAGAGAGGAAAGGAAAAGGTCCAAAAATACAGCATGATTGAAATTCTGTCTTGCTGATACTAAGTGAAGTTTAACTAAAATGAGCTTATTCTTGCATGATGATCTATTGCATGTATGATCTATTAATATGATTAATTATTTTATCCAGCGAGCCGAGTGAATAGAGGGTCTAAGATCTCATAGATTCTGACTTCTAGCTATGGAGTTATTGGATTTCTCATTTTTCCTTTTTTGACTTCTTCTGTGTTTTTTATTTGCTTTTCATATAGATAAAGGATGTAGTAGTAAAAACAGTACTTAAGAGAGGTAGTGTGACCTTGGGAAAGTCACTTATCATTTTGGTACCCCAGATACCTCTCAGCCTATATATCATGGAGCAGGTACCAATCCAGATTAGAAGAGGGAGTTTCCTCATCTAGAGTTCTCTATTCCAGCAAAATCACAGGTTTGGGGGGGGGGGTGTAGAGTCAAGATGGCTATGTGAAAACAGCATCTTACTGGAGCTCTCTCACAAGTTCTATCAGATTCCTATAAAAAAGTGAATCTGAGCAGATTTGAGAGAGGTAGAATCCATGAGGAGTCTGAGTGAGGCAAATTTCCAAGCCAGGAGAGTCTAAAAGGCTGACCAGATGAATCTGTAGGCTGGGAGAGCACTTGGCATGCGGAGCTGCTCCAGACAGCACCAAAGCGGAAGCAATTGTAGAAACCAACATTTGAGACAGGCTGGGAGAAAGCTGGACACCCAAAACTGGCGGGCCTCCCAATACAGGAAGGCAGTCTGTGGAAGTAAGGAGAGACAGCAGCGCAACACCTTTGGCTGTGAGACATCAACCCCTGAGGCTTGCAGCCCAAAGGTATGAAAGTGTCTTCTTGAATTTCTGGGAGACATAATGGCCAGGTAAACAGCTCTAATCCCTCCTGCCCTGATGCAGAGAATTCCTTGGGAAAAAACACTGGAATAGAGGAGACAGAAGTGAGGCTTCAGTGGCCGAGCAGTGGGAGTTACTGAGTACCAGAGGGGCATAGCCAGCAGGAGTCAACACTAGGAGCCCAGACTTATCCTTTCACCACCAGGGGAAGAGGCAGACACCAGCACAAACAACAAACAGCTGAGACCATTGCTGAAGAGCAACAGTGCTGGAGAGCAGCCCCATGGGAAGAGGGGACTTCAGGCAGCCAGACCCCTCCCCCACACCTCAGGAAACTGAAGGCTATAATAAGTAGAGCCAGTAACTAGACTCACAAACCCCCAGAATAAGAAACCTGGGACAGAGAACCCTGAGCCCCAAAAGCAGAAATTCATTGTAAAGCCAGGAAAAGGCTAACCAACATGAAGAAGAACACAAAAAAACTCAGGACCATTGATTCTTTTTATGGAGACAGGCATGATCAAAATACCAATTTGGAAGAGGATAGCAATGACGCTATACCCACATCTGATACCTCAGAAGGGAATGTGAACTGGTCGCAAGCCCAAAAAGCATTACTGGAAGAGCTAAAGGAGGATTTTAAAAACCAAATTAGGGAGGTAAAAGAAAAAATGGAAAAAATAGAAAAAGAAAACACTGATGAAATCAAGTCCTTAAAAAATAAGATTGGTGAAATGGCTATGGAGATTCAGAATCTAAATAGAGAAAATGACACCCTGAGAGGTAAAATCAACCAACTGGAAAAGGAGACTCAAAAGCAAAATGAAGACAACAACTCATTAAAAATTAGAATTGAGCAAGTGGAAGCTAATGACTCTATGAGGCATCAAGAAGTAGTCAAACAAAATGCAAAGAATGAAAAAATAGAAAAAAATGTGAAATATCTGATTGGAAAAACAACTGGCCTGGAAAATAGATCCAGGAGAGACAACTTAAGAATTATTGGTCTACCAGAAATCCATGATGAAAAAAAGACCCTTAACAGTATCTTCGAAGAAATCATCAAAGATAACTTCCCAGAGATCCTAGAACCAGAGGGTAAAATAGTCATTGAAATAATCTACCAATGACCCCCTGAAAGAGATCTAAAATTGGAAACACCAAGAAATATTATAACCAAATTTTAGAATTACAAAGTCAAGGAGAAAATACTGCAAGCAGCCAAAAAGAAGCAATTCAGATATCATGGAACTACAGTCAGGATCATGCAAGATCTTTCAGCTTCTACATTAAATGACAGGAGAAATTGGAATATGATATTCTGAAGGGCAAAGGAGCTGGGTCTACAACCAAGGATCAACTACCTAGCAAAATTAAGCATAATTTTTCAGGCAAGGAGATGGACATTCAATGAAATAAGGGAATTCTAGACCGTCCTGATGAAAAGGCCAGAACTCAATGAAAAATTTGATCTTCAAATACAAAACTCAAAAGAGACATAAAAAGGTAAACAGGGGGAAAACCCTCCACAAACCTTATTAATCAATAAGGGCAAATTATTTACATCTTTATATAGGATTATATTATCTTATGTATGTTATATATATTTACATCTTTATATAGGATTATATCATCTTATGTATACTATATATATATACATATATATGTCAATCTTGAGAATAGTACAGCTATTATAACAATTGAAAGGGATACACGTAGACTGTGAATGTGTGTATAAAATAACTGATATAAGGATAAAAAACATAATTAAGAGATGTAAAGGGAGGGCTCTGGGAGAAGAGGTAAGGAGGTAGTAGAAAAGGAGTAAATTACATCAAATGAAGAGGCACAAAAACACATTATAGTAGAGGGAAGGAAGGAAGAGAGAAGAGCAGTATTTGAGCTTTACTGTCATCGGATCTGGTTCAAGAAGGGAATAATATACCCTGATAAGTATAGAAATCTAATTTGTCCTACAGGCAGTAGGAGGAGAAAGGGGGAAAAAAGGGAGGGGGGTGGTCAGAAGGGAGGGAAGAAGTTGCAAGTGGAAAACGGTAAGATAAGGGAGGGGAATCAAGAGGGAGGGTAAACCGAGGCAGACGGTCGTCAAAACAAAACTTTGTTGGGGAGTGGAAGGCAGAAGGGAGAAATAAAAGCGTAAACGGGGGGGGGGGGGATAGGAGGGAGAAAAAGACACAGATAGAAATCAAAACCGTGAATGTGAATGGGTTACACTGTCCCATAAAACGGAAGCAGATAGCAGAATGGATTAAAAACCATAATCCTACAATATGCTGTTTACAAGAAACCCATTTGAAACAGGGGGATACATGCAGGGTAAAGGTAAAAGGCTGGAGTAAAATATATTGCACTTCAGCTAAAGTAAAAAAAAAAAGCAGGTGTAGCAATCCTAATCTCAGACAAAGCAAAGGTAGATAGATTTAATTAAAAGAGATAAGGAAGGACACTACATCCTGCTAAAAGGCACCATAAACAATGAAGCAATATCATTGTTTAATATATATGCACCAATGCAAATTCTTAGAGGAGAGGTTAAGGGAGTTACAGGAAGAAATAGACAGCAAAACTATAACAATGGGAGACCTCAACTTCCCCCTCTCCGAACTTGATAAACCTAGCCTCAAGATAAATAAGAAAGCAGTTAAGGAGGTGAACAGAATTTTAGAAAAGGCAGATGTGATAGACCTCTGGAGAAAACTGAATGGGGATAAAAGAGAGTATACTTTCTTTTCAGTGGTACATGGCACATACTCAAAAATTGACCATGTACTAGGGCATAAAAACCTCACAATCCAGTGCAGAAAGGCAGAAGTAGTCAAAACATACTTTTCAGATCACAAAGCAACAAAATAGATACAGAAAAAGCCTTTGGCAAAATACAACACCCATTCCTATTGAAAACACTAGAAAACATAGGAATAATTGGAGCCTTCCTTAAAATTACAAATAGCATTTACCTAAAACCATCAACAAGCATTATGTGTAATGGGGATAAGCTAGATGCATTCCCAATAAGATCAGGGGTGAAACAAGGATGTCCATTATCACCCCTACTATTCAATTTGGTACTAGAAACATTAGCTGTAGCAATAAGAGAAGAAAAAGAAATTGAAGGAATTAGAATAAGCAAAGAAGAAA
This sequence comes from Phalanger gymnotis, assembly GCA_028646595.1. NCBI lineage: Eukaryota > Metazoa > Chordata > Mammalia > Diprotodontia > Phalangeridae > Phalanger > Phalanger gymnotis. The sequence goes on from CM053623.1 coordinate 147,022,764, forward strand.
CTAAATTATCACTTTTGCAGATGATATGATGATTTACTTAGAGAATCCTAGAGAATTAAGTAAAAAACTACTTGAAATAATAAACGACTTTAGCAAAGTTGCAGGATATAAAATAAACCTACATGAATCCTCGGCATTACTAACAAAGCCCAACAACAAGAGATAGAAAGAGAAATTCCATTTAAAGTTACTGTAGACACTATAAAATATTTGGGAGTCTATCTGCCCAGAGAAACCCAGGGCCTAACTGAACATAATTATGAAACACTTTTCATGTGAATAAAATCAGATCTAAATACATGGAAAAATATCAGTTGCTTATGGTTAGGCTGAGGTAATATAATAAAAATGACAGTTTTACCTAAATTAATTTACTTATTCAGTGCCATACCAATCAAACTACCAAAAATTATTTTACAGAGCTGGATAAAATAATAACAAAACTCATCTGGAAGAACAAGAGGTCTAGAATATCAAGGGTATTAATGAAAAGAAATGCTAGGGAAGGTGGCCTAGCCATACCAGATATTAAACTGTACTATAGAGCGGCAGTCATCAAAACTACCTGGTACTGGCTAAGAAACAGATTGGTAGATCAGTGGAATAGGATATGTACACAAGATGGAGAAGTCAGTGACTATAGCAATCTACTCTTTGATAAACCCAAAGAATCCAGCTTCTGGGCTAAAAATTCACTATTTCACAAAAACTG
>CM053623.1:147023575-147067578 GCA_028646595.1 Phalanger gymnotis
ATAAGCAATTTGGGAGAGCAAAGAATAGTTTACCTATCAGATTTGTGGAAAAGAATTCATGACACAACAAGAGATAGAGAGCATTACAAAGTGCAAAATGGATAATTTTGATTATGTTAAATCGAAATGTTTTTGTATAAACAAAGCCAATGCAACAAAGATTAGGAGGGAAGCATAAAATTGGGAGAAAATCTTTACAAGCAGTGTCTCTGATAAAGGCCTCATCTCCAAAATATACAGGGAACTGAGCCAAATATATAGGAATACAAGTCATTCCCCAATTGAGAAATGGTCAAAGGACAGGCAGGCAGTTTTCGGAGGAAGAAATTAAAGATATCTATAGGCATATGAAAAAATGCTGGAAATCACTACTGATTAGAGAAATGCAAATCAAAACAACTCTTAGATTCCACATCTCTCCTGTCAGATTGGCTAAAATGACAAAACAGGAAAATGATAACTGCTGGAGAGGATGTGGGAAAATTGGAACATTATTAAATTGCTGGTGGAGTTGTGAACAGATCCAGCCATTATGGACAGCAATTTGGAACTATGCCCAAAGGGCTATAAAAATGTTCATATCATTTGACCCAGCAATACCACTTCTAGGGTTGTATCCCAAAGAGATCAGACAAGTGGGAAAAGGACCCATATGTACAAAAATATTTATAGTGCCTCTTTTTGTAGTAGCTAAGAATTGGAAATCAAGGGGATGCCCATCAACTGGGGAATGGCTGAACAAGTTGTGGTATATGAAGGTAATGCAATCCTATTGTGCTATAAGAAATGGGGTTGATATGGACTTCATAACAACCTGGAAGAACCTACACGACATAATGCTGAGTGAGCAGAGCAGAACCAGGAGAACATTATACACAACCACAGATATATGGATTTTGTGAGGACTAACTCTGATAGACTTTGCTCTCCTCAGCAACACAAGGTGGAAAGACAACTCCAAAGGACTTACGTTGGAGAATGCTATCTACATCCAGAGAAAGAACTATGAAGTATGAATGCAGATTGAGGCACAATTTAACGCTCGCCTTTTTTCCCTTTTTTTCTGTCTTTTGTTTTTGGGGTTTTTTTGGTTCTGTTTTTCTTTCTCATGATTCATTCCATTGGTCATAATTCTTTTTCACAACTTGACTAGTGTATAAATAAGTTCAACGCGAAGTTATACGTAGAAGACATATCAGATTCCATGCTGTCTTGGGGAGGGAGGGGGAAGAGGGGGAACAAAATCTAGAACTGAAAATTATGTAGAACCGAGTGTTGTAAACTAAAAAAAAAAAATTAAAAAAAATAAATCACAGGTTCAATTAAAAAAAAAAGAAATATTAGGTCAGGGTTTGAATTTTTATTCCCACATTTATAAGCCATGCGACAAGTCACTTAACCCCTCTGAGCCTCAGATTTCTCATCTATGAGATAATGATAATACTTTCACTACCTCCCTTATAGAGGAAAGCAATCTATTAATGTAAAACTCTCATATAAATGGGAACTATTATAATTATTGTTCACCTGCCTTGCTTAATTTCTTTCCATTCAGAATGACCCCTTACTTGGGGGCAGTACTGAAAATCAGCCATATTGTTGTAACAGGCTTTAGCACAATGCTTTGCTAGCCCAGAGTACCAACCAGAAAGAAAGCAAATTGCCTCATGTTCATACATGTTGTTATTTTAGTTATTAAACTAATGTCACGACCATGGTTTAATACCTTCTTGATTTATGTCTATTTTCCAATACAAGAGCATTTTTTGGTAATAAGGATATTGGGATAACAAAATAATTAAGTGATTTAAATAAGAACATAAAAGGTAATTTTTATGACTTTAATCCTTAACTCACCTCAAAATCACTAACAAGTAAATTGCTATGTCCACCTAAAAATGAGAATTTTACAAATGGAAATCTACAAGTGACAAAGGACACTAAAAATGGTTGTTGTTGAATGCCTCTTAGCTGCAACATCTTGATTTCTCATATCTTTACTAATGGGGACTAAACTTGAAATATGCATTGAAATCCTAGTAATTAAGAAGGAAATTCAATAATTTGATGAGAGGAGGCTGGCTCAAATATTAAAATTGATCTGGTCATCTGTATTTGAATAAATCAATAGAAATATCAATTCAAAACCAATAATTTAGTAGCCTGGATTTGTGTTTATATGTTATATAAATAGATAGAAAAATAAACGAATGAATGAATGAATAAATATACATACATGCACACCATACAACTCCTTAGTTCAAATCTGCGATTTTGTTGTTATTAGTGTTCCCAGTGAAGATGCTCCCTCTACAAAGAAAGTTGATGCCAGTTCTGAATCTTAAAGTTTTAGAGAATTGCTTAAGGCATTGAGAGGTTGTACAGTATCACAGAGTCAGTACATGCAGTGGATAGAACTTGATCCCATGCCGTCCTGACTCTGTGAATAGCTCTTTACCCACCATCCCAATTGCCTAGAGGCTTACTGATATAGATACAGATGCAGACGCAGATGCCTACCTAAAGAGGAAGAGGGAGGCAGCAGATAAAGAGTCAGGAAGATGTGACAAATCTCACATTTCTTTTCTGCAATTTATTGGCTGTTTGACCCTGGATAGTGACTTAACCTCTCAGTAACCCAGGCAGCTCCTTCAGATTGTAAGTTGCTAGGGAAAGTTTTGCACTGGGAGCTTCCAAGACTTATGAAATCTGTCTGTGTGCATATTATGCAGGTATTACATGTAGCATGTGGAAATATTTATCCGGTTAATACTAATATATGTAAATGTCAAAGATATAGTTACAATTTGCATGCATATATACACATACAAGTATCTATGCACATGTTTGTGTATGTTATGCATATGTACACATACATGTATGTATATATACATATGTATCAGCAAACATTTATTAACAACTTACTATGTCCTAGCATTGTGCTGAGGATTAGAAACACCAATATGATTAGAAAGAATAAGAGTCTCTGCCCTCAAGGAGCTTACATTCTAATAGGAGAAGACAACACACAGAAGAAAACTGAAAAGGGGAAAGGTAGTCAGTGGAGAGAAAGAGAAATTCATAGAGGAAGCCCTGAGTGCAGCCTGGAGAGGAATGAGATATGTCCTGGGAGTCCTCCCCAAATAGAAGTCTTAGGAAGAGTTAGGTAACACAGTGGATAGAGTGTTGGACCTGGAAACAGGAAGACCTGAGTTCAAATTTGGCCTCAGATATGTGAGATGTGTATGACCTTGTGTAAGTCCTTTAATCTTTGTCCGCCTCAGTTTCCTCAGCTGCAAAATGGGAATCATGAAAGTACCTACCTCACAGAGTTGTAAGAATCAAATGAGAAAATATATGTAAAGCACTTAGCCCAATGCCTGACATGTAGTAGGCACAATAAATATTCCTTTCTCTTTCCTTCCTATTCAATCAGAAGGGGAGGCTGCAGGAATGGAGAGTACTTTCAGTGTGGGGATTCCAGGCCTAAGTGAGACTTGAGAATGAAGAGCTGAGGAAGGGTGGAGAACCTCTGGAGTACAGCCTGGTGAAGAATAAAAGGAATTCCTGTTACTTTATTTGATTCAGAAGACATTGATTATACTCCTACTTTGTGCCAAATCTGTCTTTCATCTCATCAGTGAGAGTATTGCTCCATTGACACAAATTGAAACCACCTGTGTCATCTCACTCTTTGCCCTTTTTGTCCACATCTGATAAGTTGTCCACAGAAGATGTATCCAGATAACCTGTTGAAAGCCTTATATAACCAGTCCACCTCTTTTTTTATCTTACATTTCCCAGAGAATTTTCCTTGTACCAATATTTATATAAAGGTAAAATGCCTACTTATTCCCAGAAAATATCACTCTGTTTGGTCAACCATATAACTCTTTGGGTCAACCATAATTTTGATTCTTCAGAGTTTGAGATGCTGCCATGATTCATAATTGTACACCATCACTCTGAAAATGTTGTTTAAAATAATGTTGTTTTCTGTCCAGGAGAAGCTTGCGATTGCTGAATCCACTGTAGGGATAAGGATAGGGATGAGGGCATGATTTTATTGGTAGAGGGAGCTCAAGGTGAGGAAGTTGCAAGTTGGCGACTTCTCCCTGAATTATAGTTTTAAGGAGTTGCCTAGAGCAAAGGTACCAAACTGAAGGCTGACTGGGGTCAACAAAACTCCCTAGGACTCTTGGAACTAGGTTAAAATGTAATCAAGAAATGTTTAACAAAACAAAGTACAATATAACATAAATAGTATTAATTTGTGGTTTGCTAGGAGGGATCCATTTCTATTTGAGTTTGACACCACTGGCCTAGAATATTGACACTAATCCAGGGTCATTGAACTGGTGTCTCTGGGATTTGAACCTGTCTTTTGGCTTTGGGGCCAGTTTTGTATCCACTGCACATGTGATGCCAAACTCAAATAGAAATGGATCTCTGTGGGCTGCACATTGACTTTAGAAATCACAAATTAACGTTATCTATGTTGTATTACAAAGCACGTATTGCCAGATGTCCTCTTAGTCATGTTTTTTATAATATTATCTATAATTTTTTCTAATTATTTGATATTTCCCCTCTTTGAAATATCATGAAACTCATCAATGCTTTCAAAATTGCATCACCGTTAGCATGAATTTCTTCTAGTGTACTTAGCCTTTTATTGATTTAATACCTTGAAAACTTTTTTTTTACTTCACATAGAAACTTCAGCAAATGAGATATTAGAATCTGTAATATACTGGATGTAGTCAGTGATTTTGAAATTTGTTTAGCATAGAAAGACTATTCTATTTTTCATCTATTTGTCATCCTTCTTCCAGTTTCATCTATGAAGGCTCTTGGGGTGATCTAGAATAATTTGATCTCACAATATGCTTTCTTAGTCTCATTTCCCCCTCTACTGCCTTACTGATTGTGATTTGACTTTACTCCTTCATAATGTTTAAGAAATTAGTTTGTACTCTAACCTGGCAATTCTCTTGTCTTATTGCCTTTAGGCATAATTCTTTCAACTCCCTTATTTGCCTCTTCAAAGAAAAGACATTCTTTCATTTACTTGAAACTTCCTTATGTCTCTTGATTTCATTTATAATGAGATCATCGTATTAATATGGTTCATTTCTTCCATGCTAACTGGAGAACTTGGTCATTGGACAAAGATCTCAAAGTTATAGCAACAATATTTCAATTAATGTTTACAGACAGTATATTGGGAGAAATTTTGGTGATATAAGAACACCATATTGATAAATTTTATTGTAATGAAAAGAAAATTATAATCTTAAAAAGTTGCGGGGGATACTGAGAAGTTTAGTGCTTTGCCCAGGGTCCCACAGGTAATGTGTCCTTACTTTGCCCCAGTTCTTCCCGAATCTGAGGCCAGATCTTTAATATTATGCTCTGCTGCCTCTGTGGGCATAATATCTAAAAGATATAGAAAGGCAATAAAATTTAATATCTTTGAGAACAAGGAGTATTTCATTTTTGTCTTTGTACCAACTAATGCCTAGCATGGCACCTGTCGCACAGCAGGCTCTTAATGTATGGCTTACTGAATTGATAAGGTTTTTTGAGGGCAGTGCCTTCTCCTAAGTGGATAGAGCTCAGGACTTGGGAGTCAGAATTGACTGTCCTGAGCTGTAGTCCTGCCTTAGACACTGACTTAGCTGCTCAACCCTGAGTAAGTCACTTAATCACTTAGTGTCTGTTTCCTCACCTGTAAAATGGGTATAATAAGTTAATGATAATAAGTTAACATATACAAAGCTATTTGACAACCTTAATGCAGGATATAAATGGTGTTATTAATATTAATTTCTATGTTATCCTGATATTGTTCTCTCCTGGTTCTCCTCCTACCTGTCTGACCATTCTTTCTCAGTCTCCTTTGTGGATCTTCACTCAGGTCATACCCCTTAGCCATAAGTGTCCTCCAAAGTTCTGTCCTGGGAACTGTTCCTTTTTCTCTCTTTGCTATCCCACTTAGTCATCTCATTATCTTCCATGGATTAGAAGAAGGGAATAGAGGAAAAATATTTATTAAGTGCCTACTGTGTGCAAGGCCCTGTTCTAAGAGCTTTACAAATATTATCTTATTTGATTTTCACAACAACTCTGTGAGGTTGGTGGTATTATGCCTCCTTTTACAGTTGAGGAAACTGAGGCAGACAAAGGTTAAATGTCTTTCCCACTATCAAACAGCTAGTAAGTGTCTTTAGCTATATCTGAAATCAGGTCTTTCTGCCTCCAAGCACAGCATCATATCCACTGTACCACCTAGCTGCCTTTATTAAATTATCAGATCTATTTATCTATCCCTAACTTCTGTCCTGACCTCCATTCTCATATTTCTACTTGCCTATTGTATATCTAAAACTAGATATCCCATAGGCATCTTAAATTCAACATATCCAAAATAGAGCTGTCTTTAATCTTAACCTTCCCTCTTCTGAACTTCCATTTTACTACCAAAGGTGCTTCCATACTCCTAGGCTACCTGGCTTGGAACCTAGGTGTGATTCTAGATTGCTCACCCTTACCCTACTATATCCAATTTGTTGCCAAGTCCCGTCAATTTCTCCTCTGAAATAGCCATCACCCTAGAGCAGGCCCTCATCATCCCATACTGAATCTGTTCTGATAGCCTTATGCTTGGTCTGCCTGCCCCAAGTTTCTCAGTACTCCAGTCTACCTACCCCTCATCTGCCAAACAATCATCCTAAAAGGTATAACTAACCATGTCACTCCCCTACTTCACATATTTCAGTGGATCCCCATTACCTCCAGGATCAAATATTAAAACCTAGCCTCTTCCCACCTACCCTTTTTACACTTCACTCCCATCTGTATACGCTATCATCCATATGATAAACAATTTCCTGATTCCATACCTTTTTACAGGAAGATTTTCATTCCTGTAATGTTCTCCCTCTTTATCTTTGTCTCCTGCCTTTCTTGGCTATCTTTAAGTCTCAACTAAAATTCTACCTTCTTCAAGAAGCTTTGACTTGTCCGCTTCATCTCTACTGCCTTCCCTCTGAGATTATCTCAAATTTGTCTTGTATAAATCTCTATCTGTATACATACATGCAAAGTTTTTTTTTCCATGTTGCTTCCCTTTTGCAAATATGAGTCCTTACTCGTATTTTTGCCTTTCTTTTTCTCTCCAGACCTTCACACAGTGGTTGGCACATAATAAAGTTTCAATTAATGCTCATTGATTTGGAGTTTACTTATTTGCAATACAGATTATAATAAGAGTAGGATGACAAGATTTTCTAAGATTTAGAATTTTTCCATGAATGATATTTCCTCTTTTTAACATGTAGTATTGTATTCTTAGTTCAGCCCCTCATTACTGCTAAAATTGATTTTTTGAAACTTTTTGTTGGTTAGTCTTCCAGACCATGTCTTGAAGTGAGTGCCATTAATTCCAAGTATAGTTATTAGGGTCATTTTAAGTAATAGGGTTAGGTTTCATAGGATGCCTATCATTGAGTATCTTCATTAGCTGCTTGTCAGTTTTTAATTAGGGTTTAAATTGGATTTCTCACTCTGACCGATCTCCATGGACATGCCATTTCTGCATTACTGTAACTTGCCAAATGGTTTCAACTTTGAATTCCAAAGAGTAGACTAATAATAGTGCTATAACTTTCTTTAAGTATTGCTGCTATTTACTTTTTACATTGTGTAGTATAAGAAAGGACACATGACAGTTTACAGGTGAAAAGTATGGCTAAGTCAAAGATTCCTCCCTTAGAAACTACATTTTTTTTCTTTAGTATAAAAAGACTAAGTCTTTCTCCCTGAAATATTTTATGTAGAAGTATACTCTTTAAAGTTTTAAACATTATATGATATCAGACATATATGCATGCCTTGATTGCTGAAAATTAGAGCTATTCATTGAACTAGGTACAGACTAGTTGGGATATAGAAGCAATTAGTTTGCTACTCAGTCTTCTGCTTTAAAATCCTCAAGGAACAAAGTTATTTTACACTTCGTCTATAACATACTGATTTTATTTGTACCTTGGCTTACAAAGTTGTGAAAAATGTTTGATTTCTCAGTGACAATTGGATTATTTCCATTAACTGATATTTGACCACAGTTCTCTTTTTCCCCCTTTTCAAAAAGCTGGAAAGAAGGAAAAGGAGACTGACTTGGCCAGACTCACATATACAATAAGCAAAGCAAGTCATAAACAGATACCAAATAGGATGTGATGACACTGAATTTTATCAGGTGCTTAGCCCATTATACTAGGTTGATTTTTTTAAAAATACACGCACAGACATAGATATTGCAATGATTTTTGCCAACGCAGTATATTGCTGTAAGATAATGAGACTGATTTAAAGAAAAAAAAACAACTGCAAGACAACATTCAGACTAATGTGGTCTTCATCAGCTTTAGGAGGCTATGAATATATTTTGAGACATTATGAAATAATGGATAGAGAGCCTGAGATACAAACAAACTTGGGTTCAGCTCTCACTCTGACGCATACTCGCTCTCTTACCATAAGCAATTCCCTTAACTTCTCAGGACTTCAGAAAACTAAGACTGAGTTACACAACAATGGCTAATCTGCATTGGTAGATAGTTTCCTCATTGGCAGTTCTCAGTGCTAATGAAATCACACATCACAAAAACAACAACAAACTAATGGATATTCCAATTACATTATTATTACTCAAAACATTTTTGAAATACATCTTTTGAAATTATCTTAAACACTTAACACTATTTGCACAAGTGAAGAGAACAGAACCAAGAGAAGGGCAAAGATAACTACAATAATAAAAATAACCCTAAGAAGCCCCTAAAGTTAGGCTAAATACAATGGCCAGCCCTTGTTCTAAAGGACACATGAGGGAATACCATTCCCTCCTCTTGCTAAAGAGGTGGCAGACTATGGGTACAAAATGTCACGTATGCTGTGAGGCAGTCTGTTGTTAGTTGGTGTTATATAACTTATGTTTTCATAAGGCGAGGTTCTGGAGGGGTGAATAGTTGGGAAGTAACTGTGGTGTAAAAAACCCAAAGTCATCATTAACACTTAAAATAAAACCATGGGCTTATTCTTTTGAATATCTTTGGTAGTGCTTCTATTGAGAACCTCTTATTTACAAAACATAGTTCTAGGTGCTGGGAATAGAAAAGCAAAATAGAAAACAATCCCTGCACTCAAGGAATTTATGTTCTACTGGAGGGTGTAACATATGATAATTGAAGGAGGAAGAGAACAACAAATGGTATGGTCAGTCAGTAAAGGGATATGGTACCTGAGCTGAACCTTGAAAGACCCTAGAGAATGTAGGAGTCTGAGGTGAGGGGGAAGCACATTCAGACAGGAGGTTATAGTGCCTGGGCAAAGGCACAGAGGCAGGAGATGGCAACCAAGTTTCATGGTGAACGAGTAGATCAGTTTAGCTGGAGTGTAGACTGTATGAAAGGGGGAGCTAGAAGCTGTAGCCAGCTGGGAAGGGCTTTAAACATTACCCTGAAGAGTCTGTGTTGTATCCTAGAGAAGTAGTTACTAATATGGGCCTGTTAACTTATTTAAAAATATTTTATCTATATTTCAATGCAATAGATCTCCTTTGTAATCTTCTGTATTTTATGCACTTAAAGAAATTATTTTGAGAAGGAGCCTGTAGGCTTTGCCAGATTCCCAAAGGGGTCCATGATACCAAAAAGAGCTTAGAACCTCCATCCTAGAGGTAATAGGGAACCATTGAATGATGTGAGTAATGGAGTGACACTTTTCATTTGCATAACTCCATTTGTTTCTCTTGTACTTGTCTGCCCATTTGCACTATTTCCCTGATCCATTTTGTTAGCACTTTGTACAGTGTGCTCTACCTGATCAAGTTTGAAGATGGAAGAGAAAGTGGCATTTGCCTAACATGCATAGTTGTGTTTCCTAGCTATCAACTGCTTAGGCATCTATATCTGTATGACAATGTATGTGTGTAAAATGCATTATATGCAACTGAACATTACACATAATAGACATTCAGCAAATGTGGTGATGTAGGGTATACATATATATTTATACATATATGTGTATACTGTATATATATATATCTATACATATATGTATGTATATACATATACATTTATACATACACATACACTTAATGTGATACAGCAAATGATAATATCAAAAAAAAGCTACAAAGTGGATATACACATATAATATGTATATGAGTATATAAATGGTCTGCCATGCTTTAGAGAGATGACTGTGGCAGTTATGTGGAGGATGTATTGGAGGATAGGAGAGATTAAAATATTTCAAAAAAACAATTTAATCAAATTTAAGGGCATCCTTATTATTCTTTCATTCAACTATGATTCACATCCTTGTCTTTATCCTTAACTCTTTCCCACTCACTTCCATATCCAGTCAGTTGCTATACCCCTTTCTCCTTACATAGACAACACCCTAGCTTAGGCCTTCATCAACTTTGGAATCATCATCAACATGTGGAATGTGGTAGACAGTCTCTTAATTGACCTGACTAGTAGTCTCTCCTCTCTACAGTCTTCCTCCACATAGCCGCCATATTCACCTTCTAAAAAGTGTTTGGTCATATACACACAGATATGCATATGTGTGTGTATAGATCCTTCCCATTAGTTTTTTGGTGGGGGGAGTGGGGAGGATTATCCTGTCACATTGTTGACTCTCATTGAGCCTTCATATATGTATTTCACATGAACTATTGTATAGTTACATTTGTCTATCATCTTACATACATAATACTCAATTGCATATATTGAATTATGCACCCACACATACATAGATACATGAGTAAGTGATAATTAGTAAATACAAGTGTATATGTTGGGCAAAAGCCATCTTCTATAACCCTCACTACAACTAGAGTATTTAGTAGAGAAAACTGGCATATTGGGACAGAGACAGTATAAATGTATAGCAAGGAAAATAAGTAGGGCCACTCAAGTGGAAAATGTTCTTAAAAATGAACACTTTCCCATCTTCATCAAGGTTAAATACTCTGTATAGATTAATAGCAAGCGTATCTTGATGCTGTTGATCTAACCTGGCGACGTGCCTCTACTCTCTTAAGGGAAGTTATAATTGGAAATGTTATTGGGTTCCACAACTAGAACACTGGCACGTGGTGGTCAGGTAGCATTTAGTCCTTTAAGGTTTTCAGAACACTTCAATTATGTTATCTCATTTGGTCCTCACAACAGTCTTGTGAAGTAGAGGCTATGATTATCTCCATTTTACAGATAAGAAAACTGAAGCAGAGATTCCTTACTCAGGGTTGCACAGCTTAGTGAGTGTTTGAAGCAGGATTCAAACTCAGGTCTTCCTGACTCCAACTACTTGCCTCAAAACCAGAGACTTCCTCATCCCTTTTGAGAGGCTTGCCCCTCTTATCTGTTTGCATAGAGATATGTCTTTTTTTTTTTTTTTTGGAATTCACTCATTTGGTTTTATGTGAGTCTCAGTGCCTCATCTTTATGCTTCTTGAAAGAGAAAAGAGGCATAGTAAGGAATCCTATTTCTATTTATCTGTGGATAGTTAAAGAGAATCAGAGAACTATATTGGTTTGTAATCTTAGGAGCTAGTTACACTTAAGAGGAGAAATTACCTCTGAAAAGAGTTGGGCCCAGATTAGGATGGGTAACAACGATCTTTTCTGATAGGCTAGCTCAGAATTATCCTGTCTACTCTAGCAGTGCTTTACCAACAAATGAAATAAGTACCCTTACTTTTTTTCTTCTTCCAATGAACAGAAGTATGTTTGCATTAAGGTGAAAGATTCATTTATATGAACTGGTTTTTTATCAAGACCTCGTTATTTCTGTGTTTCAAACGTGCATGTTTTGTCCTATGTAAAAAGCGTGATATGATGAATTTGTTAGAACTGTAATTTTCGTTTTTTCAGTCATTTTTCAATCATGTCTGACTCTTTGTGACCCCAGTTGGTTTTTTTGTTTGTTTGTTTTGGCAATGATGCTGGAGTAGTTTGCCATTTCCTTCACCAGCTCATTTTACAGAGGAGGAAACTGAGGCAAACAAGGTTAAATGACTTGCCCAAGGACACATAGCTCATAGGTATCTGAGGCCAGATTTGAACTCAGGAAGATGAGTCTTCCTGACTTCAGGCCTGGCACTCTGTACCACCTAGGTGCCCCAACACAAACAACCACAAAAAGCATGATATGATGAGTTTGTTAGACTTGTAATTAGTTGATATAATTAATTGATATTAAACCTTGAGAACCATGTGGATACATGTACAAACTGGAAAGTTAATTTACAAATATAACCTGAAAAATTTGCTTCATTATCCTGTGATCCCCTTCCTGCCTATATACCTCAAGGAAATCTAAGACAGGAATAAAGGTCCAATAAAGTTTCTACCAAAATATTAATAAGAAAGAACTGGAAACAGATTGAGTGTCCAACAATATGAGAATGGCTGAATGCATTGTGGTATATGAATGAGATGGAATATTATTGTTCAATACAAAATAGAGAAAGAAGAATTATAAAACTTTGGAAAGCTTTCCATGAGGCAAAGTGAAGTAGCAGAACCAAGAGAACAGTGAACACCGTGGCTGTAACAATGTGAATAAAAAGATCATGGAAAACAAACTGAAAATGAAAAGATTGCTAACACTAGCAACTAAAAAAGCAATAATGATACTGGAAAACAGATAATGAAATATTTATATATTTCATGATCACATTAAATGTTTAAATGTAGTTGTTTTGTAATTTGTTGATATTTTTGCAGGGAGAGGTAGATTGCTAGAGATAGTGATGATATAATAACAGACAATAATTTTTTTAAGAATACGTATCAACACTCAAGCTTGAAGAAATAAACTTAATTTTTTTCTTTTTTTTCTAGCTGGCTCGCCATAATAAAGCATTACAGCAGATGCTTAAACCAGGGTCTGATCCAGAGGAAGGAGATGAAGCTTTGAAATATTATGCTAACCATACAGCACAAATTGAAGTAATGTATTTTTGTTTCTTGGATGAAGACAACTATAATAGAAAAAATTTTATTTTCAATTTTAGACCATCCTCAAATATTTCTCAGAAAATTAAGCAGAGTTAAATGATTTAGCTTATGCATATACTAGAAAATCCTATGGGATCGATATATGGGAAATAGGAATATGCACTTTTAAAAGTTAGAGTTTTTTTTTCCTTGCCCTTAGTGTTATAAACCAAAAAAATTTTCAAAGGAAACAATGATGACAGTGCAATGATATTTAAGGGAGGCATTGTAATTGATGAAAACATTGATCAAGTAGTGGTCCTTTTATTTTAAATTGCAAAAGCTTATTAAATTAGAATTTGAGAATTTTACAAGTAACTATTCTAAGTGAAAGAAACAGAGAAAGGAGCAGCAACATTTTGAGATAGCATCATGAGCTGGGACTAACTGAACCATTTCCACTCTCAACATCCAGTATCTATCTCTACCCTACCCCACCTTCCTGTTGTCAGACATTTAAAGGTCGAAGTAAAGAAGGTATGGAGCCAATACAGAAAGAAGATGTACTGTGAGAGACATACATTTAGTCCTTAAGCTATCATTTCAACATCAGTTAGCAAAGCTAATCAGACAGAAGTGAAAAGAGTAATGGATATTTATTATTCTTAATTTATATCCATGTATACAATTTATGTCCATGCATATTAATTTCAATGGCTATTATTATGTGCACAGTTTGAGAGATGATAGATCGGAGGATTGAGAAATGAAAGGTACCTTAGAGATCATTTAGTCCAACCCACTTACTTGATGAATGAAGAAGCAAAGGTCCACCTGTGTAAAGTAAATTACCTTCAGGTCAAAAGGAAAAGTAACATTGCTAGGATTTGAAACCAAGTCTTCTGACTCCCAATGCAGTACTTTTTCACAAGTATATGCCGAAGGTGAAAAAGGAACATTTACTTCTCCTTACTACCCACACTGTTAATGCCATTTTTTTTTGGCCATACTTGGGATCACTTATGCTTTGTTAGCAAAGTTCCAGGAAAAGAGTCATAGCTTGCCTTTCTTCTTGGAGGCAAGAAAGTTGGAATTCAGGATGTCTCTTCATTGAAAAAGTCCAAGATTCTGAGCTCTTTGAGAAATAGAGATCTTTTTGCATTTCAAGATCCAGATAATGAAAAATGTTTACATTTGGTATTGCAAAAAGAGAAAGTAAGTTTTTATCTCCATCAAAAAAGTATCAATATGTCAAATATGTCATACCCCAAATGCATAATACTTCTCAATTAATTACATTTTTGGAAATAGTGCCCATCTAGACTATCTGAAGGAAAGTTGTGTCGAACCAATGAAATTCTATATTATAGAATTCTAAAAAGAAATTTTTTTAATGATTTCATTATTGTTAGGCACAAATAATTACAAATTTGTTTTAAAATATTGCTGACATTCAGGAGAACTACTATAATGAATTTGATGAAAACAATATTTAATTATCACATCAGTCTTTTCGCTACAGATAGTAGAATCTTAGAGTCTAAATTCAACTGTTCGACTTGAAAGAGACCTTACAATTCCAACTGGCAACTCAGTATAGCAATCCTTGACACTATACTCTAAGCTCTGTTTGAGTGCTTCGAGTGATGAAGAATTCTCTACTTGTAACATTTCATTTTTAGATCGCTGTAATTATTAGAAAATTATTTATAGTGGGAAGAAACTTGCCTCCCTGAAACTGTCCTCCACTGGTTTTATTTCTGTTAGCTGAAACTTTATATAAAATTTCTATTTTCCTTATAGCTCTTTAGGTATTGGAAGATTGTTAATATCTTCTCCATTTATCATATCTTTATGCTAAACACTTTCACTTCTTCAACCATTACTTATATGATATGATTTTTAGACTTCTCCATCATTCTGGTCATTTGCCCCCATAGTTCTTCTAGTTTGTTAATATTTTGTGATGCAAATTCCATAATTGGATATAATTTTCCAGATGTCATAGGTATAATAGATTCATTATCTCTTGCAAAATCACTCAGTATAGTTTTATTGATGCAGACTAAGCATTTGATAGCCTTTTAGCAAGCACAGAGCTTGTGGTCACCAAAACCCTGAGGTCTTTTTTACATGAATTGATGTCAAGTCAGCTATCTCCAATCCTGTGCTTACAAAATTAATTTTTTGAAATTAAATGCGAGACTTTGCATTTATCACTGTTGAATTGTTTTTTGTTCCAACATTCCAAACTTTCAAAAGTTCTTCCATAATACATGGAAATGCCCTCCCCTCTTAGCAGTATGAAAAAATGACCCTGCAATTTTGTTTTCACTAAACATTTCTGCATAGTGTATGCATATTCTAAGAGCTTTAGCTCAGTCCCTGTCTGAATGATCAGATTCCAAATTAGGGAGGTCAGGATTAATAAGGAGGTAGGATACATAAATGTGCCTGAGTTCATGTTGTACAGAGAATACAATATGTACTTTGCTTTAAATAGTGAAGCTTTTATATCAGAGGTTCCCAAACTTATTTGGCTTACCACCCCCTTTTAAAAAAATTACTCAGCGTCCCCCTGGAAATCTACTTTCTTTAACCCTTTAATGGTTTTTTGAAATTTGTGTCATTTCAAAAAAATATTTTTAAAAAATGATACATCTTAAATTTAATAATTTATTGTGAATTTGTGGCTTTTCTTGCATTGAAATTTTGGTGATGCAATATTCTATCATGTAAACAAGTCATTACATGCACATATTCCTGCTGATACATGCTAGACCTCCTGACATGCTCACCTGCCAACAGTTGCTTACTAAGACCTGTCAGTAGACTTGATCAGTTATAACTTGCATTTTGTGTGTTTATTTGGAAAATAACATAATCACTACTACTTTAACTCTGTTACACAACAGATGAAACATGTGCAAATGGTTTTTCAAAATCTTCTTCTCTTCTTTTCTTTGCTTATGCTTCCACCGCCTCTTTATTTTTATTCAATGCCTCCCAGTTGTACCTGAGGCTACTACTACCCCCCTGGGTCATTCCAGTGGCATCCAGGGGGCAGTATTGCCCACTTTGGGCACCTATGTTTTATATAATGTAACATTTCTTAGAGACTTACAACACAGTATAAATTACATTATTTCATAACAGTCTTTTTAGGAAGATTGGAGTATTTGTTTCTTATCTTCTCATTAGACTGTAAGTTCCATAAGGGTAGAAATCATGTCTTATCAAAATGTTTTATTTTCTCTAGTTCATTGAATACAATGCTCTGAAGATGATAAGAGCTGAATTAATTTTTGATGAATGAATGAACCAAGTATTTATTAAGCATATGCAGTACATTGGCTCAGGTACTGAGGAAGATACATACATGAATAAGATCACTGCCATCAAAACCATAGCAAACTATTAGGGATGATCAGACTAATATGAAGATAAATTCAATACAAAGTCAAAAACCACAATATTTTAACAAAATCCAACAACTCATACTTTTCTATTATGATCTTTTGGGTAGAATTCTTTAGTGATTAGTATAAGCCACACCATTTGAAAGTAGTCACTTTGTCAGCTTTTATGTTAAGGGGACCTTCACTTCTTTTTAACACTTAAGTGTCTTTTGGAGTATGAAAGTAAGAAAACAAAATTCAATTTATTTTTGCAATTTGCAGAATTCACCCATTAGCAGCCTATAGCACACATATACAGGCTAACTATTAAAATATGAAACTTCATAATGCAAAATATTCACACTTTCCAAGTATAGTAGAGGCATCATAACGTTTCCTATTTCCCAGAAGTTATCAGAATTCTATGAAGAATTCTCAGTGGAATTATTGGTAGATGTATAACTTCCAACTAATCTCCAAAGGCCTTTCAAAAAAGTGTCTGCGTTTTCTAAACATCATCCTATTTTCCCCTTATCTGTTGTCTTTAAAGCAATCCTCTTTATACATTGAGTCAGAGTGAGACTATAGCTATGAAGCTTGCCAAAACATAACTTTAATTCAGAAAGCAATAAAAATATTAATTCTTATTGCTTGGGGGGAAAAGCATCAAACATCAGGCATATTTTTCACATAACTGAATTCAGTTTCAGAGTTTATATTATATATACTCAGACTAAAAGAAGAAAAGTAGTGTTAGATTCAAGTGCTTAGAAATCTAAAGATATCACAAATTTATATTTCAGATTGTTCGTCATGATAGAACTATGGAACAGATTGTTTTCCCTGTTCCAAATATATGTGAATACCTCACTCGAGAATCTAAAAGTCGTGTATTCAACATGACTGAGAGAGATGAACAAGGAAGCAAAGTGAATGACTTTTTCCAACAAACAGAAGATCTTTACAATGAAATGAAATGGCAGAAAAAAATTAGGAGTGAGTATTTTAATTAATGAAATAAAATTATTATGTTATTATGAGACAATAATAAATTTAATCATATTTCATGGCAACAGTCCTCTTTTTAATTTGTATTTCTTATAAGTCTGATATTACATGCTTAAAATTACAAACTGAGCCTGCTGCTGAAATGGAGACACCTGTCACTTACTACAGGGAAAAAAAGAGAGAAAACATGTGAAACTGACTAATTAGATGTCTTTTGGCTGCAATTCTCTAGTTTTGTAAATATTATGTATTGCAAAGTAGCAGCTGTACATTTCATTGTCAGACAGAAAGATGAACAGCTGCATAGTTGATATTCACTGAATAGGCTTTGAATGGTCATTAACAAATTGTGAATAGAATATAGAAAATGAGAAAGCGCCCTCTTCCTCTATTGTCTTGTGATTGAGCAAATTTTCTAAACTTTTCAAAGTGTCTCACTAAATCATACAAATCTTAAAATATGATGCTTGCAGTCAGATAAAATGAAATAGCTGGATTATTGATTGTAAAGCTTACTTCAATACTTATGTACATCTATGACCTCATGAATTTGGGTATTCCCTGCATTGGTGTAGATCAGAATCCATCCATACCTTCTCACCTTGTTCAGTTCACATCCCTGTCTTTCCACCTATCCTCCACAGAAAATCTACCAAGTTTGTAAAACTTAAAGCATAAATATTGGCTTTTATTACCTAATGTCCATTAGTGCCACCTGGCTCACAAAACTGAAGATTTCTTTTTCCAGGATGTGGAATATATTTGTTATGTGGTCTTGTGATTTTGGACATCAAAGAATGAAAGGACGCTAGCCTTTTCTGACTTTTGGGAAGGTACTTCCAAGCTGGCAGGAATCCTAGATTTGAACAGTGTTTTGTTAAAGCAAATAATTTCCAGCTTTTGACTTTGGTGTCACTGCTTCTAGCAAATGGTATTCCTTTTGCTCAGAATATTTCCTAAGTACAACAGGATCATAACTCTACAGTTGACTTCATTAATGATTTTTTAAACCATAGAAACTTTTAAGGAGTGGACAGTTTTTAATAGGTATTGGTTGGACGGAGCCTCCTATACCGATGAAACCATAGATCTTGGAAATTTCGATTTGTTGATTGCTGAACAACAGTAAACAATAAATTAATAAGTGTGATTTGCCAATTAATAGTTTGACAGCACCACAAAACACCATCTTCAAATATGAATTTGTGAAATGTGTTTTAACAATATTTTATAGAATAATTGAACAGGTGGAACCATTCCCTTTATTATTATTATCCCATTTAAAACTTTAAGTTCAATGAAAATTCTGTGTACCATATACATAAATGCATAAGTACATATACTAATTAATTACTTTTGTTGGGTTTCTATAGCACCTCTCAGTAATAAAAATGGCATCAACAATAATAATTAGATTTATCTAATGTAATTGGAAGTAGTTTACCTTTGGATGGATGCTGTGGAATGCTGTGCTCTAAAAATGGAATTAAAAGGCCCTTCATGAACATCTGCCATGAACTCAGTCATTATGTTATAGGATTCCGGGATCATAGATTTAGAGCTAGGTGGGAAATTAGGGCATCTACTCCAAGCCCTTCATTTTTACAGATGAGAAAACTGAGGCAGATGAGAAAAGAGAGATTAAGTGACTACTTCAGCATCACAGTTAGAGAGTGGCAAAGGAGGGGATTTGAATCTAGTTACACAGCTACATGGTGCTGAGTAGTGAAGGGCAATCATAAAAAACAACTTAATCTTAAATCTATGTTAGATTTAAAAAGAGATTAAATGAAGGAGTTACTAAAGAAGAAGGGGAAGTTGAAGACCCTGGAGATAATAACAAAACAGTTGACAAAAAACTGCCCCAAAGTCTGAAATTATTTTGAAAAGGAGGTGAGCATACTTGGGCTAGAAAGGACTAGAAAAGTCCTTTTTGTGTTTGATAGCAGTAGCCACTTCCGTGGTTGAAAAAAAAATGGGAGGAAAAGAGTATCAAGGAAAGGTATCAAGGGATACCCCTAAATAGGCATTGAATACAACCAAGAAACAGCTTGAGACAGCTATTGAAGATCTATGAAAAGACGTTGGAAGACTGCATTAATATCTAGCAGGTGTATGCTGAAGAAAACAAATACTGAAAAAGAATCATGTGGAGAGGAATATAGAAACACAAAACATATCCGAAGTTCTGAATTTCCTTAACAGTTAAAAGGGAAAGTTAAAAGGTTAAAGCAATATAAGAAGTCAAAATAGTACAAAGACCAAAATAAACAACATCAATAAAAACTTTATTACAGAGAGTTGGGAAATATATTAAAATATAAAGAAATCATAGGCAAGAGAGTATTCCCTGAAGGAGAATGGTGAAAATTTTTGGGTATCTTTATGATACCAAAAAGTCCAGCACAAAAAATTTAAGTTGGCCCAAACAATAAACAGAAAGCTTAGGCACTATTAATGTATTGAGCAGCTGAACCATACCATCAAGGGCAGTAACTGACATTCTAGGTTGTCTGACAATCTAGAAACTGGTGGAGCTGGATAAGATGCATCAGTATTGGCACAAACTCTTCACAGTGGTTCATGAAATTACTAGCATGGCACTTTGCCAGCTTCCTTTCAGATGTAAGCCTGATCCTGCCTTTTTAAATTTAAGGCATGGCATATTTATTACCAAAGGATGAGAATGCAGTGACTTTCTGGATAGATAGATAGATAGATAGACAGAAGAATAGATAGATAGGTAGATAGAGGATTTATTAAGTGCTTACAATGTACCAGACATTGTGCTAAGCACTGGGGATGAAAAATATGAATAACCAAGCTAGTAGCTGTCCTCAAAGAACTTAAATTCTGATGGGGGAAATCAACACATAAAGGTGAGCTGGGAAGGAGGGAAAGGTACATGAGAAGTGTCATGGTTTGGATACTGTGTCCAGAAAGTAAAGGCCTGGTTTTTGCAAGATAAGGTGTTGTTATTTGGTTATTTCAGTCATGTGTAACTTTTTGGGGCCCCATTTGGGTTTTCTTAGAAAAGATACTGGAGTGGTTTGCCATTTTCTTTTCCAGCTCATTTTACAGATGAGGAAACTGAGGCAAACAGGGTGAAGTGACTTGCCTAGGGTCACACAGCTAGTAATTATCTGAGGCTAGATTCGAACTCTAGGCCTAGTGCTCTATTGAGGGTGCCACCTACCTGCTTACAAGATAAGGTAAAGGTCACTTTTTAGAGCCAGTCTAGTTCTAGCAGTAGAGTCTAAGGTTCTAGTAGAGATGATGGCTAGAGTATAAGTGGTGGTGAGTTTGGAGTTACTATCTAGGAAGTGAGGTGGAGGCATGCTTTTGGACTTAACAGGGGTCAAGATGATTGTATTTTTATAAATAATAAAAAAAAATCAAGGCTAGTATTACTTAAAAAATCTATAAATATATAAAAATATTGGCCAAGGAACAAAAAGTATGTGCCAAAAATTCCCAGGGCATGTCAAAAGCAACTTATTATCATTTCTGTAATTGTTGGTTAAATTGTCCAAAAGCATTATATAACATATTTGGTACCACTGTTTATTTTTACAAAACCTTTGACTCAGTTCTGTACTAGTCTTATTCATATATGGCAACTATATAAAGTAGAGTGGGGATGCCATAGTATTTGTTTCCATAAAAAAACTGTTTTCTATTTAAAATGTGGTGCCAGTACAATAACGTCAAGGACAATTCATCAAAAACTTGGCATTTTTCAGGGAGATAATTTGAACCCATTATAGTACTGCCTAGCTTTAGATCTGTTATCATCTACCCTAAATAGAATGCTTAAGTGTGGTTTCCAAATTAAAGAATTCAATCCAAAATATCTTATTACATGTATGAATTACACATATAGCCATGTGTCTATATACATACATACATGCGCAGACACACACAGACACACACACACATATGCACACACACTAAGAGACTTATTTGTACTCTGAAACCAGAACTGAATTGGAAGAACATGTTTAAAGTAACCAACACCTATGCAATACCAATCTTAATATAAACATTTAGAATTATATGTTGCACTGGCAAAAACTTGTACGATATTAACAAAACATAAGAGCCGTAACGCTGAGGAAACTATAGAAGAACAAAAGGTAAAAGAAGATTCATAGACATCTTTATAGCACATGACTAAAGGGAAGGGCAAGAAAAAGGCAACTAGCTTTTATTAAGCATCTACTATGTTCTAGATACTGTGCTAAGAATATTTACTAAAAATTGATATATAAATTTTGATGGATCAGTTATATTGGGAGCCAATTGAAGGTAACAGTTTTGTCTGTGCTGATATTCTGATTCTGGTACAGTTTATTGATTTTTCAAGGATATTGTAAAGTTTGTACTTTATCCAATTACTGATCATCACTTGCTAGTTTATGAAGGATAATGTTCTAATGTATTTCTGATCACTTCATTTAATCTTTCTAGATACCAAGTAGGGAGTAGATTTTTGCAGCCTTCAATAATATGTAGCACGATTATCTCTCATTTCATTAAAATATCCCCATGGGTCAATAAGTCTAGGCTCTCTGAGGATGACCTTTCTATAATTTTAGGTAGTAAAGACTGGTCTTATATCATTATAATAGACCCATTCATTTCTGTAAGCAAATTCTCATGACTCATCCATTGTATTGTTCAGTGTTTCTCTGTTGACATATTGTTGCTTGAGTTCATACAGATGCTGGCTATGGAGGGTCTTTTTTGTTTCACTTTTGGATCTTAGCCATTTCATAAACTACATTCAAGGCTATTATTATTATTATTATCATCTGGTTCTCAATCTTTTTGATGGGCTTCAGATAAAAAGAGTTCTGGTACGAAGTTTCTATATGGCTAATTTTTTTCATTTAATTTTCTATGGACTATTATACAAATGTGTTAAAAAAAATCTGGCTTTTCATACTTAAAAAATATGAAGATGTAAGTTATTCTATGTAGTTCCCCTGAAAGCATTCTTATTACAACTCCAGTAGCAGACAAGAAAACAGGTATGATATGTATCTCATCCTGTTCCCACAACGTTTTTATATTCTCAGCCTTTTCCCTATAATTTGCATTCCCATTGGCTGCCCCCATTCCTGGAATTCTTTTCCTCCTTATCTCTAACTCCTAGCTTTCTTGGCTTCCTCCAAGTCTCAGCTACGGTCTCACATTCTTTCAGAAGACTTTCCCAGTCTTCCTTAATCCTAGCGCCTTCTCTCTGAGATTATTTTCAGTTTATTTTGTATCGTGTGTCTGTACATAATTGTTTGCATGACTTTTCCCCCAGTAGACTGTGAGCTTCATGAGAACAATGACTGGTGTTTTTATTTTGCTTTTTTGCCTTTCTCTGTATCTTCAGTACTTTGCATGGTGCCTAGTAATAGGAACTTAATAAATGCTTATTGACCTATCATTTGAAAGCTTTTATTTTCATGTAGGTTGGGGATTATGAGTGCTGAGGGATGGTAATATTTATTTTAAATGTTCTCTGTTTTTTGTGAATCAATGTTTTGTCTGGATAATGATGGTACCAATCTAGTCTGTGATAACATTCTGATGCTAGTTAAGTTTAATTGAATTCTTCATGTTATTTTTGAGGTCTATAGGATGATTTGTCAATGAAAGAGAATAAGCTTTTGATATAAAATGTGAGTCGCCAGATCATGTTTTGCTGGGTATTCAAATACAGCAGGAAATAAATATGTATAGCCTGCTGTGATTTATTGCACCATCTCTAGCTTTTCCTTGCACAGTTTTATTTGATCACTAAGTCGAGAGCCGTAAGGATAACTTCTGTAGTTCCTCATGGCACTGACTTCTTGTCGAATTGCCACCATAAAACCCTTCATTCCTCCAAACAAATCTGCATGATTCAGCTCTTTATTCCATTCTTCCTTGTCAATGTATTGGGGCCTAAATTTATGTGGATGTCACTCATGGAGAGTCATTCTATTCTAGTCTTAGATCTTAGTGCTTTCAAAGACTTTTATCTGGAGGTAAGCAGCATTTGACAAATACAATGGAATGTGCCTATTATCAGTCTTAATTATTGCTCAGTGATGTAAATTTATTCCAAAAATATTGCAGGTTTTTGACTTGTTAAATTAGGCAACTTGGCAGAGCAGTGCTGGGCCTGGAATAAGGAAGACATGAGTTCAAACCCAGCTTCAGACATTAGTAGCCATGTGATCCTGAGCAAGTCACTTAACCTGTTTGGCATAGTTTCCTCAACTGTAAAATGTGAATAATAACATTACCTACCTCACGGGGTTATTGTGAGCATAAAATGAGATATTTGTAACGTTCTTAGCACAGTGCCCGACACATAGTAGGTGTTTAACGAATGCTTGCTCCCTTCTCCTTTGTCATGTGCTAAAAGAATATCTATGAATCCTCTTCTTTTCTTCTAGGCATGGAACTGGGCCCTGTGTTTTGTTTGTATTATAAGTTTTTGTCAAATTTCTTACAGTTCAATATAAAATTCCAAATGTTTATATTAAAACTGGTATTGCAGAGGTGTTAGTTCCTTTAAACGGGTTCTCATTTTATCCTCACAACAACTCTGTGAGGTAGGTAATGTTACTATTTGCATTTTACAGTTGAGGAAACTGTACCAAACAGGTTAAGTGGCTGGCTCAGGATCGCATGGTTAGTAAGTGTCTGAAGCTGGGTTTGAACTTGTGTCTTCCGAATTCCATATCTATTTGAAATTAAAAGCCCTCAGAAAGTAAAGCTAGAGGAGAAGGAATCAAAATCACATAGGATTGAAGTACAAATTCATGACCATCATTTTCCTGTTTGCTAATGGTGTTTGTCCTGAAGGTGTTTTAGTGATTTGCCTACAGAAGAGGAATTTGTAGAACAGTACTTTTGATCAATTAAAAATCATTTTAGCTATGTGTAATAGCCTATAGACATTAAATGTAAGAGAGTAGATGGACAGTGACTTCTCCCAGAACCATTTTGATCTAAATTTAATTGATTATGAAAATAGTAATATATGATGCCTTCTTTTCATATGAATTTTATTTTTATTACCTTAAATATGAATATTTCCACACAAAAGAGCAGAAGATTGTTTATGAAACTATGAACTTCTGTTAAGTATAAATTAAATTTAACATGGTAGAAATGAAACTCCTTGCTTGTCTGTATTTGTGTCCCCTTCTGATCTTCCTTCTAATTGCCAATGTGTAAATTTTTTTAATGTTTCGTTGACACTTTTTCTATTCTTTCTTTTTTTTTGGCATCACTGTTACTACCTCTCATTTCTCTCATCCACACCTGTTCCAACCAAGTAGCAGATCTCCTTTGTAACAAATAATTTTTCTTCTTCTAGATAACCCTGCGCTGTTCTGGTTCTCTAGACACATATCACTCTGGGGGAGCATTTCATTCAATTTGGCTGTATTCATCAATTTAGCTGTTGCTCTTTTCTACCCATTCGGAGATGATGGAGATGAAGGCAAGTTTTCGTATTTCTTTAAATAGTATGTTTTTAAGTTCTGGAAAAAAGATTCTGTTAACAATTTTATTGTTTATGGATTTGAATTTAATATTCCACACATATACCATGATGTGTGTGTGTGTGTGTTTGTGTTTTAGTCCCTAAAAGGGAACATAAATGCCTAGGCACAATAAATACCAGATAGATATATAGGCCCTCTTATGCAAACTGCCACTTACCTGACCACCACAATTTCTTTAGGCTGTATCCTACTTTACCCCATTTCTCTGTATAGAATGGAAGGAGCTATGAAAACAGAAGGTGTTTGTATAAGTAGGGAATCTATGAAAGGGTTCTTTGATTGAAGTAACAGCTTACTTAGCAAATGCTTCTCCTAGAGAAGGTGGAGATCCTAGGGGCTAAGATACACGTAGCAAAGAGGGCCCGGGAGATGAGGGGGTAGAACACTGAACGAGCTCAACAATGGAAGACTGTAGATGGAGAGTGTAATGAGTCAGAACTGATGTTAACGTAACCACTGAAGCAGCAGTGGTTGCTGGGCCAGGCAGAGAGCAGTTAATGAAGGTGCCTTTAGAAACATCAATCAAATATTTCTTAAGCTCCTACTCTGTGGCAGGCACTGTGCTAAGTGCTGGAGAAACAGAAAGTGGCCTCCCTCAAAAAGCTCACAATCTAACGGCAGAGACAATATGCCAATATGTATATATAATGCAAATCACACAGGATAAATAGAAACTACTTAATAGAGGAAAGGCACTAGAATTAAGAGGGGTTGGGGAAAGCTTCCAGCAAAAGATGGAATTTTAGTTAGGACTTAAAGGAAGCCAGGGAGAACAGTAAGTGGAACAAAGACGGGAGAGCATTCCAGGCATGGAGGACAGCCAGAGAGAATGCCTGGAGCTGAGAAATGTAGTGTCTTATTTCCAGAACAACCAGGAGGCCTGTGTCACTGGGTTGCAGAGTACATGTTAGTGAGAAAGATAAAAGAAGCCTGGAAAGTTAGGAGGGGTCTAGGTTATGAAAGGCTTTGAATGTCAGAGCAATTTTCATTTGGTCTTAGAGGCAATAGTGAACCACTGAAGTTTATTTATTGGTGTGAGTGTGTGTGTGTGTGTGTGTGTGTGTGTGTGTGTGTGTCTGTGTGTGTGTGTGTGACATGATTAGACCTATACTTTAGGAAAATCCCTGTGTAATAGTACATATTAGACAAGTCCTGCCTGACCTGGATTACCTTTATCTGCAGTACATATGCAAAAAAGTGTATGTATAAGTTTGTAGTTGCTAGGGTAATTTGTTACATGTCAGTAGGGATGAGATAATAGGGTGCAAGTGTGATCACACAAATATAAGCTAGGCCCGGGGAAAACAAGAATTACAAAATATTTTGTTTTTTCAAAATGTCTTATATCCAAGATTTTGGGGAAAACATAAAAGTTATTTTGGTTTCCATTTTTTAATGGTAATAAAAAGTTTCTTCAGAGGGGCATCTGTTCTATAGTACCTAAATATCATTTTTTAACTAGATTTTTCTGGAGGGAAATATATATAACAATAATGCCAAATTAGGAAATAAGTAGGTATGTCTTGCGAATTACAATATATAGCAAATTTATTATTTTAAAAGATTCTAAAGAGTCGAAGATGTTGTCAAGTTAGAAGCACTTGAGGGAGGAACTAGACTTTTTAAGGGTTTGTTACTGAAAGACAAGATCACCTGGATAAAATAAGCTCAAAATAACAAAATCTCAGAGTTAGAAGGAACCCCAGAGGCCATCTAGTCCAGCCTGTACTTTACAAAAATCCCTTTACAGCATATCTAAAAATGATCATGTGACTTTTTCTTGGAAACCTTGTGTGAGGTTATTTTAGTGGGGAGGATTCTGGAGCTTGAATGATTGAAAGTTCTGGTTACACAGTTAAACACACACATGCAAAGGAAGGCAGAGGAAATTGCTAATTCAAGAGCTTTCAATGCTGGGTTTTCTGTCTCCCCTCAGCAAATGTTGGGAACACCAGAAGCAGAGTACCTAAGATTTAGATGTTAGTTTTACTGTCATGTTAAAATTGCAGATATTCTTAAGGGGTTAGCAAACTGAGGCAGTCAACTGACAATCTAAAGACCTTGTAGTTTTTCACAACCATTCTGATCTTTATCATGCTGAACTCGTACTGTCTTTGAAATTGCTTGGTCCACCCTTAATCCAGCCTATCTTTGACAAATAAATAGCCTCTAAAACATTCCTAGGGTTAAGTGGTCATCTGGCCTGTGCTTGAGGATCTGTAGTGATAAGGACCTTGCTATCTCTTGAGGCAGCTCACAGTAATAAAAGCTTGGATACTAGATGAACTCAGTGAATGTAAAATTGAATTGCTGGTTACAGTTTGATGGATTACATTTTTGTCATTAATCTTGAGATTGAAATTAAACCTCCTAATGAGACATGCATAACAGAAAGATTTAGCAAATCATTCTTATAGAGAAGCAAAATGTCTCATCTGAGCAATTCTTAGACCTAATAGATGCTTCATTAACCAATGAATGTTAACAGCATGGAATTAATTATGTTATCTTATAAATTTAAGAATGGTAGTTGTTATAAAAAGTTTCTTCTTTAATATAGAGTATTGATTGAAATTATTATGAAAATGTTATATGGTTTGATTTAATCTAATATATTAAAAATGGAACAATAAATGAAAGAACACTATCTTGTTTCTTTCTTAGTTTAAAAAAAAATTCTATCTTACAGGTACACTTTCTCCCTTGTTCTCAATCCTCCTTTGGATAGCAGTTGCAGTTTGTACATCCATGCTGTTTTTCTTCCCCAAACCTGTTGGTATTCGACCATTTCTTGTGTCTATAATGCTCAGATCTATATATACAATAGGTCTTGGGCCTACATTGATACTTCTTGGGGCTGCTAATGTAAGTACTTAAACTTACAATGTTCAGATTAAACAAATATTACTCTAAAAATGCAAACTTATACTTTGGTATGTGTGATATAATGATTTTCCATTCATCTGGAACCCATGTAAACATAAAGGAAAAGTTAGGGAAAAAAAGATTCAATTATTTTCATTACAGTTTTAGAGTTTGGTATATTTTATCACATGATAATAAAGACAAGAAGGTTGTCCTAATTTAACTGATTATACATCAATTAACAAATTATGCAGTTTAGAATTCTCCATCTAGGAAAGCTAAAGGTGAAATTTGAGCAAGGTAAATTTATAACTACTTCACATAGTATTGGCAGGAGGTGTAAATGGATTCAAAATAGATTTGGACATATCCAGAATATCCAAGAGAAGCTGCCATGTATTCTCACAGCACATCCTTTGGAGTTATTTTTGGCAGCCAAGGCCCAAGCTCGATAAACCATGATTCTGACTCAATCAAGCAATTCCCATGTTTCTATTTTTTTTTTTTTTGGACTTTAAGCACAGGCACAGTGTAGATTGTATGGTATATCTCATGGTTAATGAGAACATTGAATCAATCACCAGAACAAGTTATTCTTCGATTCTTGCAGATAAAGATTTTATGCAATATTAATTATCAGCATTCACTTGGATTAGTGTAATTATTCAAGCAGAAAATTACCTAATAACAGAAGGGAAGATGGAGGAAATAAGCATTTATATAGCACCTACTATGTGCCAGGCACTTTGCTAAGCATTTTTTACAAATATTAACTCACGTCATGCTCACACCATCTCTATGAGGTAAGTACTGTTATTATCTCCATTTCGCAGTTAAGGAAACTGAGGCAAAGTAGAGGTTAAGTGACTTGCCCAAAGTCACATTGCTAGTAAGCATCTGAGGCTGAATTTTCAGTCAGATCTTCCAAACTCTTGGTCCACTGCTTTATCCACTATGCCATCAACAATCTGTGCTAACTATCTATATATGAAGATCTGGACCATTGGTTAATCCCACCAAATTTTTGGCATCCTCATTATATATTTGTATTTCCATGAGCTCTTATTTTAGCTCTTATCTACCATTCTTTCTTCATGACCCATCCAGCATCCTTTGGTAGAACATAACCTGTCTTTGATTCACCTCCACTGCCGGCCTTTTGGAAGAGCTTTTCATTTGTCATCCAGACTTATACATCATGGAAATGTTTTGCTGAGTAGCATTTTTCAGAACTAAGTAGGAGTAAATTATTCCTAAAGCAGAATGATTGTTTTTTGTGTCACTCGCCAAGGCTGATTATGGTTATTGTTGGGCTATTATTACTTTTTAAAGTTAAACTAATATAGAGAAAGGGTTTTATCACTTTAATGCATACTAATGTATAGGATGCCCCAAAAGCCTTAGTATAGTTTTAAGCTTTAATAGGTATTTTACTTTGTGATTTAATTTGTTTGTTCATTTGTTTTTCCCAGTTACCAATACAGTTTCCTCCCTAGAAAAAGGAGAATAATAGTAAATGGTCATAGACATCCTTTCCAGGCTTTGCTTTACTCAGCATTCTTCATACATTTTAAAAATACCCAGTATTCACAGCACTATTCTAGGATCTGGGGAAGATTTGAATTTTAGGGTAAAAAAGAATCCCTACCTTTGTAGAGCTTATCATCATATAGAAAGATAAAACAAAATTAGATAATTATGATATGCAGCATTATATAATAAATACACTAGAAATTTTGAGAACACAGTACTACATGAAGCCTGGTGGGAGATGATCTTTATCAAAGGAATCATGGAAGATTCATGAAGGGATATAGTATATGTTTTGGGCTTTGAAAGTTAATAATAACATATGAGAGGAAGGAGTTAACGCATTATAAGCAAAGCAAACATGATGAGCAAATGCACAAAGGTAAGAGAGCCTGTTCAAAAAGCCAAGAGTGGTACAATGTGACAGGATTGTCGAGTGATGTAGAAAATCAATAGGATAAGGCTAGACGAATTGCATGGAAGCATGTTCTGGAAGACACTGAATACTGGCAAAAGGAATTTCAGTTTTATTCTATAGAGAACAATTTAATTTTGAGTACAGATGTGACATGATCAGATATATGCATAAGAAAGTTACTCTAGGAGCCATTTAAATGATAGAAGTGGATAGAAGAGAAAATAGATTGAAATCACTATTATAAGATTGTTGCAGAAATTCAGACAAGTGGTAATGGGGGCAATAAATGAGAAATTTTGCTGAGATAGAATCAGCAGGGATTGGTAACTAAATACTAGAAGTAGGAGAAAGAAGTCACTTCTCTTTTCTTGAGGTAAGAAAATTTAGTTCCCTCATCTGTAAATTAGGGATAATAATATTTCTCCTGCCTATGTAATAGAGCTGTTGTAAAGATTAAGAAGGTGAGATATCAGAATATTTGAAAAAATTGTGAATTATTGTGTAAATATAAGATAAAATTATTAATGTTATAATAAATGGAGCAATTGAATTTTAGGGACCTAATGTGACTGAGTTAATGAAGCCCAGAAATTTTTTTTAAGAAAAAGAGCTGAAGAGAGGGGAAAAATAAACATATACCAAGGCTATAATTTTTGGCACTTGAAATTGTTTAGTTGTTCCCATTTTTTAACTAGCTCTATCAGCAATTGCTGCTTCTTCTGATGCTTCTTTTATTATCTTCTTTACAGACTTCTGAAAGCTAAACGGTTGGTCAAATTGAGAAAAGGTTCATATTAGTTTATAACTTAATTTGGTGAAAATGTTGTCAAATATAGATACATTTCTTTCAAATGCTGCAAAAGATGGAGTTATTTCAAGCAAGAGTCAAGTAAGAAGAATCAGAGACAGTTGTACAAAGCTCATATCACCATGCTTTAGAAATCATATGCCTTTATAGAATCCTGGCATGTATTCCTGGATCAAATTGGTAAAGTTGTTCTGTAACATAGGTGTGTGTAGGGAGTGAGCCAGATGTTCCCTCAAGAGGAAGGACCAATGAGAATGCTCCCCCCAGATGTGCTGACATATTTGGCCCCTGCTTTGTTCATGCTTAGTGTCTGTACCCTGAAAACACTTTAAAGCCCCTGTCTAATGGCAAATCCCAAATATGCACCAAACAGCTAGAGTAATGGTGCTATAATAAAATGTTGCCTTTTCATACTATTATCATTGAATGTTGGATCCAAAAAGTATAGTGATTTAAATTGGTCAGCCATGAAATTCTTTCCATTTCTTATACTGCAAGTCTGTTTTGTTTTTTAGTTTTATTGCTACATTGTTGTTTGTTTTATTAATATCTTTTATTTTCATGTCAGTCTTCTGAAATATTATTCCCCCTTCACCGTAACTCCCATAAATCTTCCTTCTTATAATTGGAATTAGAAATTACATTTAGAAATTCATTTATTTTTTAAAATTCAAAAATTTTATATGAGTATATGACTTGCCTAACAAATATCTATTGGTTTAAATGCAGGGATTTATGAAGAAATTGGCCTTATTATTTTCAGGTATCCATATGAATTTAGAAGACATTCTCACGTAATTAAGTACCCAGCATGTTTAAAAAGTCCTTTTTTTGGTTGTTGTTGTCCTTTGCATTCATCGTTAGCTCTAGCTCATTGTGGACTTTATCATTCTTACATTAGCATTGTCAAGATCATGGCATTCTTTTTTTAGTCATTATCAGTTATCTGCCCTCATATCCATCTTTTGTATGTTTGTTTTAACCATGACTTGATCTTTTTCAAACATTTAAATCATTTTATGTGTTCAGAATTTTGTTCTTTTAAACATACTAGACTCCTTGAAGAAACCTCCCATGTATAATTTTTAGGCCTTTGGGGTCTTGCTTATCCTTTCTTTAAATTATTTGAACATTTTCCTTGAATTCAGAATGTATGTCATATTATATTATACCAGTTTTACTCCCCACTTCTTTATCACAAGTTTTAAGATGGCATGATCAATTCCCTCCAAGCTATTCATCATTTCTATCTCAGTAATTTGTCCTCAATGTTGTTTAGATTTGGGTTCGGACTAGTAGTTTCCCTCATTGCCTTCTCTGCTTTTTGAAGACTAAAATAGCATAAAAGCATGTCAGATCTTTGTTAGGTACTCTGCTTTTCACAATGAAAATTACAGCAGATGTTTGGAAAGCTGAAGTCCTCACTGCTACTTTATTGTGCCTCTGTGCCAACTTTGTGAATTGTATCCAGGGCTTCCTTCCTAGGCTTCATGAACCTGGGCTGACCTCCAGGCTACAAGGAGACACTGGAGGACCCTACTAGTAGAGGATTAGAGTAATGCATGTAGTTATTTGTTCAAAGCCTCATATACTGATTTACTGGCATTGTTAATAAAAACAAATATCTACTATTCTTCATCTTCTGTATGACCTCATATTTCACAACTTATATTCAGAGTTTTTATTTTCTCCAGCTTTTGGTGTTTCTATAAACTTGGTTGAAGTACTATTACACATTTTATGATTTCTCTCTGAATATGATCTCAAAGTACTGAATTACATATAACAGTACTTCAATGATTCCTCCTTATACAGATATACCCATTAATTTATGTTCTTACTCTTTTAAAAAAATATTATTTACAAGAGTTTGAATTACAACTTTTATCCCCATTTCTACCCTTCTCCCCCCCACTGCAAGATGGCATATATTCTGGTTGCCCTGTTCCCCAGTCAGCCCTCCCTTCTGTCACCCCCCCCTACCCTCCCATCCCCTTTCCCCTTACTTTCTTGTATGGCCACATAGATTTCTATTCTCCCATTGCCTGTATATCTTATTTCTCAATTGCATGCAAAACAGCTTTTTCTTTTGAGCACCTGATTTTAAAACTTTGAGTTCCAAATTCTCTCCCCGCTTCCCTTTCCCACCTACCCTCCCCAAGTAGGCAAGCAATTCAACATAGGCCTCACATGTATCATTATGTAAAACACTTCCACAATACTCATGTTGTGAAAGACTAACTATATTTCCCTGAATCCTACCCTGTCCCCCTTTATTCAGTTTTCTCTCTTGACCCTGTCCCTTTTCAAAAGTGTTTGCTTTTGATTACCTCCTCCCCCTATCTGCCCTCCCTTCTATTGCCCCCCCTTTTTATCACCCTTTTCCCTACATTCCTGTGGGATAAGATACCCAACTGAGGGTGTATGTTATTCCCTCCTCAAGTCAAATCCAATGAGAACAAGATTTACTCATTCCCCCTCACCTGCCCCCTCTTCTCTTACAACAGAACTGCTTTTTCTTGCCACTTTTAGGTGAGATAGCTTACCCCATTCTATCTCTTATGTTCTTACTCTTAAAACAGCTTGCTCACAGAATGTCTGCTGAGAAAAATAGCATTATGACCTTAAGTAACTTCAAAATTTTCCACTATTACTAAGTATAGCATAGAAAAAAGATGACTCTTAGACCTGGTAGGAACCTTGAAAATCGTCATCCTCCTTATTTTGTAGAGAAGAGTAAAAAGACCCAGGAAGCTCAATCAATTTATTAAGGGAAACCTGAAACTAAGGGGCAAAGCTGGGATTAGAAACAAAATCTCCTGATTCTCATTTCATTATTGTTTCCACCATCTCTTTTATAAGTCCTATAAAATGGATGTAAAGGTGCTATATACAATTGTTACAAAGAACCCAATGTAATAAAATATAGCTCAAATATATCATTAACCCAATAAAATTAATATACCAATTATAATAAGCATTTAATCAACAATTTTGTTGTCCCTTGATTTAGAAGATTTTTGAAGTTTTAAAAAGATTTTATTTCATGTTGTCTCTCTCTTTTTACTACCTGCTTGGGACTAAAAATATCAAAAGCCACATTAAAGGAATAAATGTGTAAGAGAGGTAGGAAAGGAGGGAGTTACACTTCTTTGCCTTGGTCATGGCAAGGATGTTTGTGAGCTATTATGTCAGCTTGTAGGAATCACTATTATTGCTGTCCTAAAAATATTTGACCTTCCCGTTGCAAATGATTCCCAAGAAATGAGCATTGGGAATTGAATGATAGGTATTAGCGATTAATCATGGTGCTGGTAATGACAACAGTTATATAGCTCATTAATGTTAACAGGGCAGCTAGGTTGCTCAGTAGAGAGTGCGTTGGGCCAGGAATCAAGAAGACCTGAGTTCAAATGTGGCCTCAGACATTTACTAGCTGTATGACAATAAGCAAGTTACTTAACCTCTGTTGGCCTTAGTCCACTGGAGAAGGAAATGGTTAACCACTCCAATACCTTTACCAAGAAAACTCCATGGACAGGATAGTACTTGGGGTCACGAAGAATGAGTCATGACTAAAAAACTACCAATTACTGTTAACAAAACTCTAACAAAAGTCTAACCGCCTCCAGAAACTATTACTCACTCTGCTTTGTGTATTTTTCTGTGGGGCTTGGGAGTCAGAAGAGAGGCAGAGGTTTAGAGCTATGATTTGTATATGTGAAACTCTCAGTATGGAAACTTCCTCTACCAATAAAAATTGATAATTCATTGGTAATTAATAATTTTAGAGGATTGTCTGAGGACTGAGTTTAAATGATTTGTCCATGGTCACACAACTAGTGTGTGTCTGAGACAGAACCTGAGAACAGCTTTTCTGACTCCAAAGGCTGGCCCTCTATTCACTCTGCCACTCTGCCTCTCCCGTTGCTCATAGTAGGTATTTGATAAATGTCAAATCGAATTGGATTAAATGATGTTTAACTGTGTATGTATATATTGTTTCCCCTGTTACAACATAAACTCCTTGAGCATAGGGGCAGTTTCTTTTCTGTATTTGTGTCCCTGTTAATTAGCATAGTGTCGACAATAGTAGGTATTTATAAAATGCTTGTTGATGGATTGATAACAAAAAATTTTGGCAACAGATAGAGCATTGGATCTGTAGTCAGCAAGACTGGAATTCAAATCTAACCTCAGGCACTTCTCAGCTGTGTGACCTTGAGCAAGTCACTTTACCACTGTCTTCTGCCTCAGTCTCCTCATCAGTAAAATAGGGATAAACAGCACCCAGCTCCCAGGATTGTTGTGAGGTTAAAATGAAATCATCTGTAAAGTATTTCGCAAACTTTAAAATATTGTATAAATGCTAGCTTTTATTATTCAAAGAAGAAAAATGTATTTGTTTCTTCTAAGTAGCTTGCCACGTAATAGGAGGGATAAAGACATGTATGTCAGTAAGTTTGACATAAGAATCGAGAGGACAAAAGAGACACCTAAAGAATGTGCTCTATTCATTACAAGGAAGGAGAAATAATTTCCATCTGAGGGAATCAAAGAAGCCTTCAAGGAGGAGGCTGTCTTTTCCAGAAATGCAAAGTATTCATGCTTTCACCAATACTTTGTATTTATTAATTGCTCAATGAGTAGGTATTTTTACTGTGTTGTGTAGGATACTAGAACTGTTGATCAACGAACCTTTAGTTAGCACCTACAGTATACCAGACACATAGATTTTGAGGTTCCAAATAATGTAATACTGTGCTTAATTTATTAAAGACAACTTTCAATATAATAAAATTCTAGGATAAAAAAATTAGACAGTTCCTCAGAGTTTATTGTAAGCCCAATATATGAATGTGCTACACGTCACTTATCAATGTGAAGTTGCAAAGGATATGAGATATATTTGTAGGTACAAATATATATTTCTGTATATGATGTATAAGTAGAGTTATGTATAAGCATTGTTTAAGAGGTCATATGAGAAATAAGAAGATAAAATGATAATCATTAAATGATGAATTACTTTTGACAGTATCTCCCTATTTATGTGAAGAGTAATAGAATGCAATTGATCTTGTTTTTTTCTCTCCTTTAGCTTTGTAATAAAATAGTATTTCTGGTAAGCTTTGTTGGCAATCGTGGAACATTCACTCGTGGGTACCGAGCAGTTATCATGGACATGGCCTTTCTCTACCATGTAGCTTATGTCTTGGTCTGCATGCTGGGTCTTTTTGTCCATGAGTTCTTCTACAGTTTCTTGGTGAGTATCTATCTAAAAAAGTGTCTGATTTATGTACATAATACTCTCTCTTATTTCTATATGTGCACATGATCTAGATTTATTTACATATACATACATATCTCTATGTATGTATGTATATACCTATATCATGTACGTATAGGTATCAGTTTCTATATCAACTGTTTCTATTTCTTTTTTGTCAGGCCTGACAATCTATCCTAATCATGAATATTCATAGAACAAAAATAGGAGCTCTTATTTTCATCAGGGTCTTTTTCTCCTAGAAACTACTATAGAAGTTACAACCATTTAATTCTAAGAAGCAACAAAGTACTTTACCTCTGTGCTGAATTTATTTGATGTGTGATTTGTCTTTGTATTCTGTCGTATTAGTACAGTGATTTACACAATCTGTGCTAAATAATTGTTTGAATTGTGTTTACTTCCAAATTCATACTCCCTTTTCCATTTAGAAAGATTCTATGATAGAATAGAAGATATAGGACTTTGAAAAGAAAGGTATTAGAATTTACAAGTTTATTTGAATTCTTTATGTTTTGTAGTTTAAAACCATAATACAGGTGTATAAAATTTTACATATTTTTTTTAATATATAAAATACCTATGAAGATATTATTTAAAAAATCCTGTTGAGTGGAAATAACACAAAACCACAATGAATGAATTTGTTAATTATCCATCATTTCTATATATACTGGCATGCATTCTCTCTTTTAACTATAAAACATATTTCACAAGTATATGTAATGAAATTAAAGAATAATCTTTTGTTTAGGTAAAAACATTACTTAAATCCGGTATTGGGATTGTTACAGTTTTGTATGTTCTTTCTCAGTTGACTAGATTATTTATCAAACCAATTTAGTATATTATCATAAGAGTTTTATTAGATTTATCCTTAAAGAAAAATATTAAAATTTCTTATATTTTCCCATATATAAGATATTTTGGATCAATATTTTTCCTAGTATTAACTAGGATGATTCCACCTACTGTTTGCATGCTATTCTCATGTTTATTTATTCCTCTCTTATTCTATTATATTTTTAGCTTTTTGATTTGGTGTACAGAGAGGAGACTTTGCTCAATGTTATAAAGAGTGTCACCCGAAATGGTCGCTCCATTATTCTGACTGCAGTCCTCGCTCTCATCCTCGTCTACTTGTTCTCCATTATTGGATTCCTGTTTTTGAAAGATGACTTTATTATGGAGGTGGATAGGCTGAAAAACAGAACACCTATTACAGGTATTTCTTTTACCACTAAATCACTCTTCTGATGGAAGAATATTACTCCTCTGTAGCTTGTTAACTATATTATAGATAAAAGCTAATGGGTAAAATTTTTGTTTTTTATTTCTCTGGAAACATGAACTTATTCAATGCTGAAAGACTGCTGACAGACTCTGCCTCTCTGTATAAAGATAAGGAGACAGAGGAGGAAAAGGAAAGAAAGCAGGAAAGCTAGAGAGATACAGAGAGAGAAGGTGGAGGAAAGCTAGAGAGCCACAGAGAGAAAGACAGAGAGACAGGGAAAAAGAGAGAAATGGGAGGTGGGGGCAGGCAGGCATCGATAGAGGGCACTTTGGGCAGGGTTCTGGACCCAGCCCTTGAGGGCAGAAGAAGTGAGTCTGCCTCAGTTTCAGAAGTTGGGATTAAGTATCATATACAAGGAACCTTAAGAAGGCCACTGTCTCTGGATCATGGACTTCATAGAGGAGAGTGGTGTATAAGAAGACTGTAAAGGCAGGAAGGGGCAAAGTTGGGAAGAGATTGAAATGTCAAACAAAACATTCATATTATTACCTGGGAGTAATAGCCATTGGTGACTTGGTCAGATTTACATTTTAGGAATATTACTTTGGCAACTCAGTAGAGAGTGGTTTGGAGGGAGGAGAAATTTCAGATAGGAGAGGTTATTGCTGTAGTCCAGATATGGGGTAATGAGAACCTGTGTGACTGGTGGCAGTGTGAGTGGAGAGAAGGGGACATATATGAGAAATGTTGTGAAGGTAGAAACAATAACTTGGCAATAAAATTGAATATGTGGAGTTAGTGTGAGAGAGATGTCAAGAATGACATTGAGGTTGTTAATCTAAGTGACTGGGAGGATGGTAGTATCCTCAAGGAAATAGAGAAGAGAAGAAGGTTTGGGGGACAAGATAATTAGTTGTTTTGGATAGAGTGAGTTTGTTTAGTAAATGTCTTGGATACTTACTAGCTATGTGACCCTGGGCAAGTCAATTAACCTTTTTGTTTCCTGGTTTTATCATCCACAAAAGAGGAATATAATATTACCTACCTCATTGGGTTGTTGTGGAGATCAATTAGGTTAATATAAAACATGGGTGTTTTATTTAAAATATTGAACATTATCATACATAATTTAGTTTGTTTCAAATAACTGGACAGCATATGAAAAATAAAGTTCAGGTTAGAAAGAAAGGAAAATACTTCTGGGTCATGTGAACAACAAGATGGAAGACCAGGCATTTTCTCTGATCTCAAACCTTTCCAAAACATGAATTATGAACCAAAGATAAAACAACTGTAGCTATCTCCATGGTCTAGGACCACCGAATATATAAAAGAAGATTAAAAAATAATACAAAAAGCCATAAACTGAAGCTCACTGACCCTAAGCTCTCAGCTCCTCTCCCCTACCTCCCATGCCACTGCTACCTGCAATGAGGTTGCATCAGTAGACTCAAGGACCTTAGGACTTGCAATAAAATCCCCCCACCCCCACTTTTCTCAATGCCAGTGACCTAGCTCCAGGCTGCAAAAGTTTACTCTGAGACAGTCAGTGCCCCTGCAGCCCTTTAAGATCAAAAGCATGCTGGGAGCTGCAGCTATACCAGCAGCAGACAATCCTTGCAGTACTAGTATTGTAAAGCCCTGACCTACTTGGGCCGGGGCAGACAACCCCATAAGCACTGGCATCGGTTCTCTGAACTGCCATCGCCACGTCAGAGAACTGAAGAACAGAAGGAGTGGGGCAGAACACCAGGTGAGGATACTATGTGTGTAGGGAGCCATGCAGTATTCCACTAAGCCTGAGGAAAAGAGCTCAACATCCATCTGGGGTCAGTTCTATCCACCTAAAAGTCACTTGGGGTGGAGACCTTGCCTGGTGAAGCCTGAATTACCCAGCATGGGAGCTTCTTTGATCTCCAACCCCCAAGAAGCCACAATCAGAGAGGACTGAATCAAAAAGTATACAATAGGAGAAAATCTAGTAGGCTGTTGATGGGCATAGTCACCTGGAAAGCTCTTCAGGTTCAGAATGAAAAAACTGTGGGATTCCCCTAACCCTGGAATTCCTGACCTGGTTATTCCACTGCAGGCTTGAGTCTGGCCTGGGGGCTAAAATTGAGAGACCCAACACCTTTCTTCCACTCACCCCCACCAAACACACACACATACATACACGCTACTTCACTTTTAGGGCAGGTCAAATAGCTGCTGTGTGCTTCTGTACTTCCTTGCTCAGTATACATCCTAGTGCTTCCAATGGATGCTTACCTTGGAAAGTCACCCTTAAGTGTAAGTCCCTTCCTCTGTCCACCTAGGATTTGTGACCCAGCACTAGGTGGTGAGCAACAGCTTCCAAGTGGCACCTATTCCTGTACCCTGTACAAGATCAGGCCCCTCTGCTGCTCACTCTTAGCTGGACACATGGGAAATGTGGAAGGTTTGATAGGAAGAAGGGTTTCTCACGAGTACTTGTGCTTTAGGCCATCTTCTGCATTGATATCCAGCTAGGAGAGTAGGTCAAGAACTTGCCCATCAGTTCACACCAATGTCTAGACTATTGAGAATCAAGTGTGAGGCTCAGAGAATCATGGAATTTTAGGATTAAAAGTACAAACAGGCATCCTCCAGTATCCAGACCTCCACGTGTATCAGTGTAGCCCTAGGGAAATGCAGAAACACTGCATCAGGCCTCAGCATATGCCAGATACCACCACTAGGACCCCAGCTCAGCACCACGTAAGCTGCCAAACCGATACAGCCTCCAGCAGTGCCAGCTACCCCCACCCCACCATATCCCCTCAGCACAGCACCAGCCATGATGGTCCCTCAGGGGCCTCAGGAAACATTAGCACAGCACAAGGTAGACACCTAGGACCTGCAGACACTGGCATGAGAAGCCTGAGACAGTGCCCCTTCCACCCTGGGTGCAGAGCTCAAGTTTAAAAGAAAGGGAAAAGGCCAAAAATAAAAAGATGAGCAAAAACAACAACAACAAAAGAATCTGACCATAGACAGTTATTATAGTGACAGGGAAGACCAAAGACAAATTCAGAAGAAGACAGCAATGTCAAAATACCTATGGGCAAAACCTCAAAGAAAAGCAGGAAGTGGTCTCAAGCTCAGAAAGAACTCATGGAAAAGTTAAAAAAGGAGCTTAAAAATCATATGAGAGAGGTAGAAGAGAAAATGGAAAAAGATATGATAGTGAATTGAATGTGAAAGAGAAATGAAAGTGAAAGAGAGTTATGAAAAAGAGTCAGCAGCTTGGAAAACTGCTTAAAAAGTAGAATTGGCCAAATGGATAAGGAGATACAAAAATCCACTGAAGAAAACAACTCCTTAAAGAGTATAATTGGCCATATGGAAAAGACAATACAAAAGCTAATTGAGGAAAACTACATCTTAAAAGTTAGAATTAGTCAAGTGGAAGCTAATGACTCTATGAGACATCAAGAATCAATCAAATAAATTCAAGAATGAAAAAGTGGAAGAAAATGTGAAATACCTCATGGGAAAAAACAACTGACCTGGAAAATAGATCCAGGACAGGCAATATTAGCATCACTAGACTATGTGAAAGCCATAAGCAAAAAAGAAACTGGACAGCGTCTTTGAAGAAATTATCAGGGAAAACTGCCCTGATATCCAGGAACCAGAGGGCAAAATAGGCATTGAAAGATTCCACTAATCACTTCAGGAAAGAGATCCCAAAATAAAAACTCCAAGGAACAAATTGCAGAACTATCAGGTCAAGGAGAAAATACTGCAAGTGTCCAGAAAGGAACAATTAAAATATTGGGGAGCCATAATCAGGATTACACAGGACTTGGCAGCTACAACATTAGAGGTCATGGAACATGATATTCTGGAAGGCAAAAGGAGTTAGGACTATAACTAAGAATCACCTTCCCAGTGAAATTATCTCCAAGGGAAAAAAGGTCATTCAATGAAATGGAAGGAATTCAAGCATTCATAAGAAGACCAGAATTGAACAAAAAAAAATTGATCTCCATTATCAAGTCCCAAAAGAAATCTAAAAAGGGAAAAAGGGAAAAGAAAACATAAAGGATTCAATGAAGTTGAACTGGTTACATCCCTAGATGGGAAGGTGATACTTGTAATTCTTAAAAATTGTACCACTAATAGTACAGCTAGAAGGAATACAGACAGAGGGTATAAGGTGAATTTGAGGGAATGACATAAAAAATAATTAAGGGATGAGAAAGAGGAGCACACTGGATGGAGAGGAAAGGGAGAGGTAGAATGGGATACATTATTTCACATGAAGAGGTGTGAAAATCTATTACAGTGGAGGGAAAGATGGGAGGGTGGGTGATGGACATCACTTGAACCTTACCCTCATTCGTTTGACTCAAAAAAGGGAATTATATACACAATCAGTTAAATACAGAAATCTATCTTACTGGACAGGAAAGTAGGAGGGGAGGAGATTAAGTAAAGGTGGGGAAGGGGCTGAGAACTGACAGAAGAGAGGGCAGACAGGGAAGGTGTAGATAGAAGCAAAACACTATTGAAGAGGGAAAGAGTGAAAGGAGAGAGAGAATGAACAGGATAAAAATAGGATGGAAGGAAATAGTAATCCTAGCTGTGAATGTGAATGGGATGAAATCTCC
The DNA here is from genome assembly GCA_028646595.1 of Phalanger gymnotis. Taxonomy (NCBI): domain Eukaryota; kingdom Metazoa; phylum Chordata; class Mammalia; order Diprotodontia; family Phalangeridae; genus Phalanger; species Phalanger gymnotis. The sequence continues at coordinate 147,065,339 of CM053623.1, forward strand.
CATAAAAAAAGAAATGAATAGTAGAGTGGGTAAAAAAACAAAATCCTACAATGTGTTGTTTGCAAGAAACACACTTGAAGCAGAGAGATACACACAAGAGTAAAGGTAAGAATCTATTATGCTTCAGCTGAAGTAAAATCCTGCTCTCAGACAAAGCAAAAGCAAAAATAGACCTAAGTAAAAGAGATAAGGAAAGAAAGTACGTCTTGCTAATAGGTACCATAAGCAATGAAGCAATATCAATACTAAACATATATGCATCAAGTGGTATAGCACCCAAATTCTTAAAGGAGACATTAAGTGAGTTACAGGTTCAGGACCAAACAGGAGATAGAGAGCATCATGAAATGTAAAATAGATAATTTTGATAATATTAAAAAATAAAAGGCTTTCGCACAAACAAAACCAATGCAACCAAGATTAGAAGGAAAGCAGAAAGCTGAGAAACAATCTTTATAGCAAGTGTTTCTGATAAAGGCCTCATTTCTCAAAGCTATAGAGAACTGAGTCAAATTTATAAGAATAGAAGCCATTCTCCAGTTGATAAATGGTCAAAAGATATGAACAGGCACTTTTCAGATGAAAAAATCAAAGCTATCTATAAGCATATGAAGAAGTGCTCTAAATCACTTTTCTTTTGAATGAGGGAGGCAAGGCAATTGGGGTTAAAAGACTTGTCCAGGGTCACACAGCTAGTAAATGTCAAGTGTCTAAGGTTGGATTTGAACTCAGGTCCTCCTAATTCTATTCGCTCTATTCACTACACCACCTAGGTGCCCCAATAAATCACTTTCGATTAGAGAAATGCAAATAAAAACAACTCTGAGGTAACACTTTATACCTATCAGATTGGCTAATTTGACCAAAAAAAAAAAAGGAAAATGATAAACGTTGGAGAGGATGTGGGAAAATTGGGACACTAATGCAGTGTTAGTGGACTTGTGAACTGATCCAACCTTTTTGGAGAGCAATTTAGAACTATGCCCAAAGGGTGACCAAATTGTGGTACAGCAATGCGACAACTAGGTCTGTATCCCAAAGAGATCATAAAAAAGGGAAAAAGGACCTACATGTGCAAAAGTATTTATGGTAGCCCTATTCATGGGGGCCAAAATATTGGAAATTGAGAGGATGCCCATCATGTGGGGAATGACTGAACAAGCCGTGCTGTATGAATATAATGGAATACTATTGTGCAATAAGAAATGGTGAAAAGGCAGATTTCAGAAAAACCTGCAAAGACTTGTATGAACTGATGCAAAGTGAAATGAGCAGAACTGGGAAAACATTGTACACAGTATCAGCAACATCGTGTTATGATCAACAATGAATGACTTAGCTCTTCTCAGCAACACAATGATCCAAAACAAGTACAAAGGATTCACTAAGGAAAATGCTATCCACATCCAGATAAAGAACTAATGGACTCAGCAGATCGAAGCATGCTTTTTTCCCACTAACTTTATTCTTTTTTGTGCTTTTTTCCTTGTGCTCAGTTTCTTTTACAAGTGACTAACATGGAAATATGTTTTATATGATATCACATGCATAGCCTATATCAAATTGCCTACCATTTTAGGAAGAGGGGAGGGAAGGGAAGGAGAAAAATTTGGAACTCAAAATCTTGTAAAAATGAATGTTAAAGGGGCGGAGCCAAGATGGCAACTGGAAAGCAGTAACTGGCGTGAGCTCCCCAACAAGTTCCTCCAAAAACCTATATAAAAAATGGCTCTGAACCAATTCTAGAACTGCAGAACCCACAAAGTGGCAGAGGGAAGCAGGGCTCCAGCCCCGGACAGCCTGGATGGTCTCGGGGTAAGGTCTGTCCTGCACGGAACTCCTAGCTCCCAGCTGAGGGGAGCGGAGCTGAGCCAAGCAGAACCCAGCGCGCGGCGCGGCGCGGCAGACTGCGGACCGACGAGACCAGGAGTGGAGCGGAGAGTGCCCTAGCATGCTGAATTACTGAGCTGTGGCATGTACCAGACCTCACAACCCACAAAAAGCAAAGACAACACAGAAGGTTAGTGGGAAAAGCTGCAGGACGGGATGGAGTTTGCGGTTTGCCTACCACCCCTGGGGCAACGGAGGCAAGGCAGCTTTAGAAATTCAGCTGCAGTTGCTTCTGGCCCCAGGCCCACCTAGTGGGAGGAATTAAGTGGCTGATCAGAGCAGGAGTGCAGAGCCTGCTGAAGATTTAAGCCCAGTCTGGGTAGAGGGTTCTTGGGGAAGGAGGAGTGCTG